>LJIJ01000032.1:0-458118 GCA_001718145.1 Orchesella cincta | reverse complement strand
TTACAAAAAAGATACTTTGAGGGTAGTGAATGACACGACTTGGGAAGTTATGTTAAGTTCCAAGGCAGAATTTCCTGATTCAAAGCCAGAAAAAATTACCATGATTGCTAATCCAGACTTTACAGCAACAGTTGAAAAGGTAGAAGCCGTGTATGCATGAATATAAATGTGATAAAGGTTTTTGATAATCTTGATCCAACTAATGCCTTGTATGTATGTACACTTAAATATATATTACTACGTGTTGTACTGTATGTACTTATGTTAATTTGGAAGAAAAATATATAAAGTTTTAATTAAACGAAAAATTAATTGATGATCAGGATCTATAAACAGTAAAACTTAATCATTTATTACTGATTCGCCGCGTTTAGAACTATTGAGATTTACTTATTTTGAAAAGGCATTTCCAATGTATTTCTGCTACTTGCGTATGAAAATATGTATTTTGAAATCGTAGAGTAGAGGAATAAACATTCTACTATATACATTAAAATCTATAATAAGATTACCATCTATGTTGGGTTGGGTTTATACTATTGCCACATGTTGTGACTATGACTTATCTGATTAACATTAGCTTTAGCAGTAGCTTCTTCTTCGTCAAGAACATGAAGAAGTTTGCCCCTTGTCATTTCTTTAGATTCTTCAAGACCTAGTTGGTAAGCAATGTTCTGGAGCTTTTTAACTTCCTCCACTAAACTGGATGATGTGAGACTTCCAAATTCTAAAAATACATAAAAAGGAAGACACTTTTAAATTTTAAAAAAAACATTCATAATGGTAGTCAATAAATTAACTTGTTGTCATTGCACTTACGATGCAGGAGATTGATATCTTCTGGATCCAATCCTTGAGCCCATATACCTAGTGGCTGCTCCGACTCTCCAGTTTTCAATGAATTTTTAGCTAAAATGTGTTGGGCCGCTGAAGAAACTGCAAGTTAATAGAACCATCCATCAATTAAACGGCAATGCTCAATGTATTTAAGTACACCAAGTATAAGCTTCAATTTCCAACGAAATATCCTTACGATTTTGAGGCCAGAGGTCCGGAGAGGATCTATCAAGCCTTTCATTGCTTCTTAGCTCATCCTCTGGCGAGATTTCAATATCTGGTTGAGCAATATGGGAACCAGCAGTCATGATTGGAATCTGATCGGCGCTAAGTAAAGCCCCAACCTCCGCATCCGCTGCAGACATTCCCACAATGAGATCTCCCGTGTCGTCACTGGTCACCGTCGTCTCTGTAATTATCTGACCATCTTGAAGCTGCAGTTCTGATGTGGCAACTGGAATACCAGCAACAGCCGCAGCTGTAGCATCCATTTCTTTCAAATTAAAACAAATCAAATTAGATGTCATCTATCATTCAAGACGATTGACTATAAAAAGTCTATTTAGTCTATTAGCCATCCATTTTATTGAATACATACCTGCAGCTTCCGCTTCCGTCATAATATGCTGAGTGGTAGCAACTTCCTCTGAATGGACTTGCATTTCTCCTTCCGTCACCTCATGATGAACTTCCTCTCCATCTCCAACTGAAACAGGCACCTGAACCTGGACACCAGCCGCTGCTGCTTGTGCAAAAGCACTCAAGTCCGTCTCGTAAATAAATTCCGTCTCCATTTCAAAACCTTCCGTCGGACGATGAATAGCTGGAATCAATTAGCTTCTTAAAATGGCGATGTCGAGTAGCACTTCCAATCACCAATCTTATCGTTGGTGACCAGTTCCAATTTCCAAGTAGCAAATTTAATCTGATGATAAGTTAAAACACGAACAACTAAACACAGTAGTCGATAAAAGTAAAAACAAGGGTCAGCAGGAACAAGTAAACAGATAACTTTCAAAAATAGTGAATACAAACAAATTTAATCCAAATTTAAATACACCTAATCAAATTTATCAAATTTCCAAATCCACACAATCAAATAATACCAACAAAAAATATAAACAACATTGAACATCACAAGGATAAATATTCTTGCCGCTTTCAAACTCTAAAAATCAAATCCTTCAGCTTCCTCCTTTTTCTTGTCCCAAACAACTGTGTTCCACATACCCTTGAAGCAACATTACTTACAACGGGCGTACAAATTTAGCCGAAATCACATTACAGATTGAATGCATCGAGCTCGCTTTTAGCCGGCGCATAGCTTCTTCCGTAATTTACACAAGGTGTATGGGCAACTACACTCTCGTTTGAGGTGCAGACCACACAGCCTAGCGGCTCTTGAGGAATCTCTGTGACGAGCCAAGCGCTCCCATTCAATAACGATAAGTTGTGCTGCGGAAAGTGCACACAAGTATTCTCCGGCTGAGGCAGCGTGTATCTCTCTGTATTGTTTGAGTGTCCAGTTGTGAACATAAAGTGTTCGGAAATTGGTGGATTAAAATTAATTTAATATGGCACCTCGTTTAGAAATCGCCGTGGGGCTCCAAAGGGGTCACAAGACCATTAAGAACAAGATCCAGCCTAGACCCGCTGCAAGGAAGGGGGTGAGTTACTGATAATTAATTTATCGCGTGTATGTTGTGAATGACTGATTTAGTCATGATGAATGGAAAATAGGAATCTTGGTTTTCGAACAGTTTAGTATCAAATTGAGTTTAATCATGTGGTTTATCTGACTAATATCTTGAATGTTGATTCTGATTAGTTAAAATTTGGGACATAATTAGTGGATTGATTTTTAATCAAGATCTGACGGTGAGGATGATGATGTTGATGTTGACTGTCACTTGTCAATCAGTTGTTTTTTTAGTTAAACCAAAGACTTACCGTTTGTTAACAGTATCAACCGCATGTGCATTTTATGGACAGCAACTTAGTAGTTTGACTTGCTAGTTTCTTAAAACACTATGGACAGTTCTTTTGTCAGTTAAATTTCACTTGTAAATTTCGTTGTCCGTCACTCGTATTTAGCTTTGCTAGTAGCTTTAAGTTTGGGGGAAATCCGTTTAATAGGATGAATTTGATGGAAATTAAAACGATTTTATTAGTGTGTTATCAGTTATCAGCACATTAAACTGCATAATAAATTAGTAGGAGTTTGGAATGTATGTTATGTATGTTTACCTAAAGTCTTTAGGCTAAAAAATGGGTTATAATTTTGGTTATGTTAATTTTTTTTGCAGAGGTTAACAAAGCATAACAAGTTTGTTCGAGACATCATCAGAGAAGTTGTTGGCCATGCTCCTTATGAAAAGAGAGCTATGGAGTTGTTGAAGGTCTCTAAGGATAAGCGTGCTCTGAAGTTCTTGAAGAAGAGGGTAAGCAATGTCAAAAGTCACCAAATGTTATATGTCGAGAAACATCATGTTAGTTTTTTGTATGCATTTTATTTATTTGACTGAATCCATCTTTTGTTTGTTCCCCATATATAGCTCGGAACTCACATCCGTGCCAAGAGGAAGCGTGAAGAACTTTCCAACACCTTGACTCAAATGAGAAAAGCCGCTGCAGCATCAGCAAAATAAATTTAATTCCTGAACAGACTCGAATAAATTTGGTCTTGTATTTGTTTACGTGAATAAATGTAAGGATTTACGTTTACCAATGTTTAAATTTTCTTGTCATTTTATAAGCAAATTTTGTCAAGCGGTTCACATGTTTTGTATTTTATGCATTGCAGTATAGTTGTAACAATGTATCATTTTTAGTTCACTTGCATCACAGTTATATAATTTAGAATTCAATCAACGTTCATGTCATGTAGCTTACAATGAAATGTCATTGATCATGAGACAACTAGAGAGCTGGCTTAATAATAGGCATTAGGGTTTGGCAGTAACTTTAAAAATTGGTAATGTCTTGTGTTTTGAACTGTTTTGTTCAATTGACGAGTAAAAACATTACATATATTCTTGATACTGTAGAGTTTAGACAAACGCCTTGTCTTGTCATTGTCGTCTGGATTTATAAGATTTAAAGTTGGAATAGCCAGTCTATATGATTTATGGTTATACATCTTGTGCATAACAGCATAGCATAGCATATTTCCAAATCATTTAATTTACTTAATTGTCGAAATGATCCGAACAGCTATGTTTGGGTTTTGGATTATTCTTCGTCGCTGGTGTAAGGCATGCAAATTTTTATCTAAGCCATTTCACTTTGAAGTGTAAACTATGCGGGATACATATAGCTTATTTCAGAAGTTGAAATTTTTTTATGAATATTTAACGAAGCGAGCATACATTGTAGTTTACGGCATAACATAAGTTTCATGCAGAAAGCTCCTCGTATGATGATATAAGTCTGTCTGCTCCAGTGCTCTGTGGAGCAAACTGGATGACCTTGAAATTGGAATGAAAGTGTTCTTGCGTGCCTAAAACTAAATGCAAAGCACGATGTTATGCTACGCTCCTGCTTACAACTTCTTATAACCCATTCCATGAATTCTTCATATTCCTAATATACGATGGGCCATCCTTCTGGAGAAAACAACATGCTACAATCCTATTGGGTCTGGTTGGGGATTTGGCCATATAAAAATACTTGACAAATGTGCCACATGTACCTGACAACTGTTCGTAATACGTTGTATGCATCATTTCATCAGGATCAAGCATTCCATTCCAGGTCCCACCGTCCGCGACACACATTAGTTTGTTTCAGAATATTATTTTCCAATTTCGTTGAAAATGCATAGAGCACTGAAGAAAATTGCCCTTGTAAGTTGCCAAAGGCTCAGAAAACTAAATATTTGCAGCTAATCTCTACATTCATATCTACTTGTATTCATGTAATTCTTCATTGACATTACAGAACCAGGGCCACCGTCTCTCACGCTCTTACTCCGCAGCCGCTGTGCCAACAACAAAACTCTTTATAAATGGCCAATTCGTGGAGTCTAAAGCTACGGAGTGGATTGATTTACACAATCCAGCCACCAACGAAATTGTCACCAGAGTTCCAAAGGCAACTCAATCAGAAATGGATGATGCCGTTGCATCAGCAAAAGATGCATTCAAGTCTTGGTCAAAAACATCTATTCTTACAAGGCAGCAAATTATGTTCAAATATCAGAATATCATCAAGGCTAATATGGTATGTGAAGTGTATTTTATATCAATGAAAATTTGCAATTTGTAATGTTGAAATTGTAATGTCCATAATGTACTTTGATATTCAGAAAGAGGTGGCAAAGAACATTACTCTGGAACAAGGGAAAACTTTGGCAGATGCTGAAGGCGACGTTCTTCGTGGTCTTCAAGTTGTCGAGCATTGCTGCAGCATTCCCAGTCTTCAGCTTGGAGAAACTTTATCTGGTATCGCAAAGGATATGGACACCTTATCATACCGTATTCCTATTGGAGTGTGCGCTGGTGTATGTCCCTTCAATTTCCCTGCCATGATACCCTTGTGGATGTATCCAGTTGCGCTGACATGCGGTAACACGTTTGTCATCAAACCTTCAGAAAGAGACCCAGGTGCATGTATGATGCTTGTTGAGATGCTCATGGAGGCAGGGGCGCCTAAAGGAGTTGTGAATGTGATTCATGGGCAACACGAAGCTGTCAATTTTATTTGCGACAATCCTGACATTAGAGCAATTTCCTTTGTTGGATCTGATCAAGCGGTAAGTATTGTATTATAAGATTAAAAATTAAATACTTCTGTATATACATACTAGTTTTAAAAGTCAATTTTACTTACAGGGCAAATATATTTACGAGCGTGGTTCCAAAAACGGTAAGCGTGTTCAGAGCAACATGGGAGCAAAGAATCATGGTGTAATCATGCCCGATGCTAATAAGGAGCAAACATTAAATCAACTGGTCGGAGCCGCCTTTGGAGCTGCAGGACAACGTTGCATGGCTCTCACAACCGCAGTATTTGTTGGCGAAGCTAGAAATTGGCTTCCTGACTTGGTGGAAAGAGCCAGCAAACTGAAAGTTAACGCCGGACATGAACCCGATGCTGATCTTGGTCCCGTTATCAGTCCACAATCGAAAAGTCGAATCTGTAGTTTGGTAGAATCTGGAGTGAAGGACGGAGCCAAATTGCTTTTGGATGGAAGAAACATTGTTGTACCCGGGTATGAAAAGGGCAACTTTGTTGGGCCAACTATTTTAACGGATGTCCAGGTAAACTCAATTTTCACTATACAATATATATAGTTGTATCATGTATATGGCGAATAATCATTATCTATTTTTGTCACTTTACGATTTTCAGCCCAATATGAAATGCTACACAGAGGAAATTTTCGGACCTGTTCTTGTTACTCTGAGCGTTGACACTTTAGATGATGCTATCCATCTTATCAATACAAACCCATACGGGAATGGAACAGCCATTTTCACAACAAATGGAGCGACAGCTAGGAAATTTACACAGGAAATCGATGTTGGTCAAGTAGGTGTTAACGTACCGATCCCAGTGCCTTTGCCAATGTTTTCCTTTACCGGATCCAGAGGAAGTTTCTTGGGAGATGCTAACTTTTATGGAAAAGCTGTAAGTATATGCGTCATTATACTTGTTGCTGCTAGCACTTTAATCCCTAATTGAAATTGAAAATGTATGAATGAGCAATGACGATCCTGTGAATGTATGTTACTTTTGCAGGGAATAAATTTCTACACACAACTGAAGACAGTAACTCAAATGTGGAGAGAACAGGATGCGACCGATACGAAGGCACACGTGGCTATGCCGGTTATGCGCTAAGAAAATGCTATAAAGATGAGCTAATTTCATGACAGAATCTTAACCCAAACACTAGATGAATATGAAACAATGAAATAAAGGATTATATTATAGTGTGTAAACCGGTACTATGTGCCCAAAGAATTTACAAATTCATAATGTCTTCCATTAGTTTCGTACATGATAAGAGAATCCGTTTAAAACTATTGTATTTTTTAATCGAAATAAATCCTTCTTTCCTTATGCTCTAATAAACCTCTTTGTCAAGTTCACGCAAGCATAGTATTTATTTTTTTACGTCAGTACAATAATAATTACAAAAATTGCATGCACAACTCTGTAACAAGCCACCTCTATATAAAAAGGATTGTATATGTAATTGTTCTTCAGCGCCCAAGTTTCAGTATAATGTATAATATAATTACATAATTATATATAGGGAAGAAATTACAGACTGACTATAATTGGTATTGCATCCATCCTGATATCCCATAGCCAATTTTTACATATTATTTACATGAGTTGAGTGTGAGAAAAAAGACTCACCATTCCACATCCTCATGCTTTTTCTATATAGCTAATATAGGCACTTGCCTGACTTGCCGGAGTCCTTCATCGACCACTCAACAACACACCTACACCTATCGTTTACGTTCCTTTATACTGCACTACATCTGCAATACTCTTGCATTGTCATTCATATGTGCCGGAAGTTCATCTTCTGTGAACCACAAGCAAGCAAGTCCTTTTGTTTTCTTGCTTCAGTTTCAATCAGTTACACTTTTGTTGGCGAATCAAGTAGCTTGGAAAGCGTTTGGTAAGGTAAGTTCCTTGAAGAGTAGCTATTTGGTACTAGTTGTGCAAATTGGTTTTCCATTTTTTTCTTGTTTTTGAATTAGAGCAACAATGAAGGACTCTTCTCCTGGAAAACCAATACCCTACGTTGCTCCCCCAAAAGCAAAAGGGTTTTCGGAAAAAGCGGTCGCAGCGTTGGAACAAGTTCACCGTAATTACTACATGATCTCATCATTGTACATGATGGAACCTATGGAACGGACGATAATCAGTAATTGGCCAACATTAAAGTTTCTTGTTTGTCGTGTCTGAATTATAATAATTTGTGCAGCTCACAATTTGTATTGTTCACAGATTGCATCATGATCCTGATTGTGACCCTAATGCTGTATTCCTCTTGGGTTTATCTTCCACATTACACGTGGAAATTACTTGTGTTCACTGGAATTCTTACAGCTCCGGAAGGATCTCGTTTTCTTATGGAAGATGCGGATTCCATTTTCATTGGCAAATCCGAACTTTAGAGGCTCACTTGATTGTATATTAAACTTTGTTTAAATGTATATGTGATAAAATGTTAGTGCAGCGCTGGTAGCAAACTAACATTTTGGTTAAAATATTTTCTATTATATGTGGGAATTCATTATTGCTGAGTATTTGTCTGTGGCCTGGGCTTCACTTTGTCGTTCTTCTGTGGTCTTACCGAAGCATAATTCTCGTTTTTTCTGCAATGGACATTTATGATGTCACCACGTTACTGTTCATAAATAGTTTTGTATGAATTTACGCGATGCGTATGGGTTTTTATAATTTTATCTGTTCCGAGAATAAAATATTAAACTTCAATTAAAAACTATTACCACTTTTCAGCAGGTTCTTATCTACATAAACCACCCACTTTATTTCTGTTCTGTAATTCACATTTCACCAATATACTTGAAGCCACAGATTTCCTCATTTTTCCGCATTGCACAAGACTGACAGTTGGTTTAATTTGTTGTTAAACGGATTCAATTAAGTTTTGTTTGAATTAAAGATGGCATCAATAGATGAACCCGTAAAGCAACCATCAATATCATTTAATTATTCATTCTGTTCTATCAAAGAGTTAGTAAACTGTTTTCTCTTCAGCCACCCCTAACCAATAATGTTGATGGAGAAGTTGACCTTGACGGAATGGGTCAGTTCCTTAGTACTTTGCATACTACAGAATAAACTTGGTTCGGTTCATCTCACCTCATGCATGACTTTCGTGTGAACAGATAACATCGACGAAATCGATATAGATGAAGTCAATGCCTGGTTAGATGAAATGTATGAATGTGACGAAGATGATGAAGATGAAGAATGCGAAGATGAAGAGGAGGACGACGAGGAAGATGAGGATGAAGAAGAGGAGGATGACGAAGAATGGGAGGATGATGGAGATGAACAGAGTGAATACGAAGATGATGATGTTGACGAGGAGGATCCAATCGAGATTGAAAAGCGTCTCTACAAATTTCACCCCTCCGATGAAAATTTCAAAGAGTCGGATTTGGAAGAGAGGAAGAAGCGGAGATTTTTAATAGGTCAACACTCATTCTATGACTTGGCTGACCCCCATCTGGAAAACGCTTTGGATCCTCTGGATCTCGCTGCGGAGGAGGAAGGCTTGGAAGCAGAGGAGAAGAAGAGACGAGGTCTCAAAGCAGAAAAGGACTTTTATAAAGACACATGCAAAGAGCTTGGGGTGACTCCAGACAGGAAAGTTTTAGCTAGTTTGAGAGAACTAACCATGGATCTAACCGTATATAAAGAATTATGAATAATTTCTTTGAGAAATCATTTTTAGAAAACTGTGAAGGTTTATTAGAAATTTCTTTTAGGGCTATGGAATGAATTCCAAAGAAATTGTTGCGCTTTGTAAGCTACTCGAGAGAAATAATCATGTAGAGTTTCTCTGCCTTAGCGGAAACGCCGCAGGAACCGAGGGAGGACTAGCCATTGCAGAGTTGATTACGAACAATGAAACAATCACTACCTACGAGCTGGCTGGAACTGAGTAAAACTTTGATAAATTTATAACATATGTCAAGCTGTAAGCAATGTACTAATCATGTAATGCCTTTATTAGAATTGTCGAGGCATTCGAAGCGATTTGCAATGCAATCGCACAAAACCTATGCGTAATGCACTTGAATTTTTCAAGGGTACAGCACTTTACTTAACATTAATGTATGCAAAGTAAAGAACAGTTATTTTCCCCTTTATAACAACATTTTACCTACTGTGTAGAATGAGCTTGAAGATATTGATATGCCACATATCAAAAAGGTCCTTCGAGAAGCTCCACTGTTGAGATCGTTAAAGTTGAGTGGTAACCAAATTAAAGACAATGGTCTCCGTCATATTGGTTTGGGGCTTAAGGATAATCAGTCCCTTGAGCTGATTGACCTGTCATTTAACAAGATCTTTGGGGAAAACAGTATGTAGAATTCGAATAGCATAAATTACTTGTTAATCACAATATTTTTAATCTCATCTTTTCAACCAGAGGCTGGTATATTTTTCACTGCTTGTGCGGATCACCCGACTTTGCGAATCATTAATCTAAGGCGCAATTTTATACGGGATGAAGGTGGAAAAGGGGTCGGAAGAGCTTTAGGCAATGCCCAACTAGAAGAATTGGATGCCTCGTTTAACTTGTATATTAAACCTCCATAAACCCTATACTACAAACTACAATATCTAGATGAAAGGTGTAAAATGCATTGGACTAACAAATTATGATCTAAAATTAGAATGGAAGCTGCATCAGCGCAAAGTATGGCTCGTGGCTTAGGTCGTCACAAACAAAGGCCCATCAAAACCGTCAAGTTGGAGCTCCAGCGATTTCGTCAGGAACACGGCGCAGCTATACTTAAGCCGTTAGCAAATAAGAACTTGGAAATGCCAGATTTTGAACTCTTGGATTTTGGTTTCATGCTGGATATTCATACGACATTCATTGCCGCAAAGGAGAAAGCTCTCAAAGTTCATCCAGATTTAAAAATCATACACGGTCAAACATACGGCCTTGACAAAGCCAAAGGTCCTGATCATAAGCAGTTAGTTATTCGAAAAGCCGACGCAGTTTGCACCAGTTTTGAGACCACACTGGTGTAAGTTTTTAATGCACTTTCCTACATAAAATGTATTATTTAATGACAACTATTTAAACTTGAATTTCTCTGATGGAAAACTTTACCATTTTAGAATGCTCATGGAGGAGTTGGCCAAGGAAAAGAAAGAGTTGACTGTGGCTGAATTCAGGAAATTCATCAAACAATGCAATCTCTACAAAGATAAATCCGTCACGGAAGCCTTTGAAAAGGTATTTGAAAAGCCTGGCACAGGTTTTGTTGATGCTGTTGCGATACTGGAAGCATTTGACAAGGAATATCCAGGCAAGCGTTTCATTCCTGAGCCTACCGAAGAGGAGGAAATGGAGGAAAAGCCTAAGGAAGAAAAGAAAAAGAAGGGTAAAGGCAAGGGGAAGGGGAAAAACAAGGCCAAAGGTCAAGATAAGGTTGGTAAGAAGGGAGGGAAAGGTAAAAAGAAATGAGAGAACGGCATAGTCATTTTGTCCGTATCAATTACAATTTATTTTATCACCCAACCAGCCTCCAAAATTAGACAAATAAACTAAACTGATGAATATCATACAATCACAATTTATATTAACAATGGTAATGAATGTGTTATTTCCAGTAAAAAGTAAAGAAAGCATATAAAACATTGACTGTTAGCTAGTTAGCTTGCACGATTATTGCGAATAGGAATCGATAAAACCATTATAAACGTGTTTAAAATATTAGTACAAAAGTAACTGGTCATCATACGCTAATCCAATGTAAATATCCGAGAAGCGATATCAGTAATCATCCAATCTATCCCATCCAACAGATTCTCACCAGTCCTCGCACTGCACCACACGATTTGCCAATGATGAGTTTTAATTTCATCCAGATTTAAAGCATCCCTGATTTCCTGTGCTGACAGCGCACCAGGCAAATCACACTTGTTTGCAAATACCAAGAGGGTCGCTCCAGATAATCGCTGAAATGAATTTCAATTAAATAGTATCACAATAATTAAAAATCAATCATAAACACAGTAAAATACTTAACCCAGGCATGAGTATACCTCTTCTTGAAGTAACTTGTGAAGTTCAAGTTTGCAATCTTCCAGCCTTGCCTTATCTGCACTATCCACAACCCAAACTAGGCCATCCGTACTTTCAAAATAGT
This sequence comes from Orchesella cincta, assembly GCA_001718145.1. Lineage (NCBI taxonomy): Eukaryota > Metazoa > Arthropoda > Collembola > Entomobryomorpha > Orchesellidae > Orchesella > Orchesella cincta. The sequence goes on along the minus strand of LJIJ01000032.1, from coordinate 446,392 downwards.
TTCTCCAATATGAACGAAGACTTTTTTGACCTCCAACGTCCCAAATATTCAGCTGGAATCTAGACACATGAAGTCAATCATAAATCAAATGTGCATTGAATTCATATTTACATTATTGTAATCAGCAGTAATCAAATTTGCTATCTACCCATTATGATCCAAAGATTTGATATTAAATCCTAAAGTTGGCGAAATCGTATTGATGTCTTCCCCATTAAACTTTTTCCAAATTGTCGTTTTCCCAGCATTATCCAAGCCCCTGTCAATCACAAGGAACAAATATGAAGCGGATTTTCTGATTACCGATGACAATGAATATATTTATAAACAAAGAACGATTATCTTTAACTAAAACTTACAGCATCAGTATTCTAACTTCCTTCTCCTTTTGCTTCAGCTTCCTTAAAATCTGGAGTAGAACCATTTTAATTTGATACCAAATACACTAACAGCACTAAAAGGCACCGTTAACTTCTTATCGGGGATAGGCTAAAAAAATTTGACCTTCAATTGACAAACCCAAAAAAGGCAAAATTATTTCACGAACCTAAAGAAAGTGAATGAGTCAGACTTGGGATGAACGAATGAATGGGAATACAGATATTATGTACTTGACAAAAATATTTATACAGATTGTAAGAGATATATACCTTTTGCCGGTATTTGTAATGGGCAGAATGCGAAACGATCTGTCCTCATGAACAAGAAAAGGTGAACAAAGACCACACGCAATGCAACTTCAAATACAGTCAACATAAAATGCAAAATATGACCATGTCTTGATACGGAATTCAGGGTTACGATTTTAAAATGATGTTATGTTCGTAAGCAAATCAACTTTCTTCGAAAATTCTAATCGAACTCTAAACCTAAGAGGTACAATGGAAAAAGGAACAAGTACTAATAATCTTGCTCCTTGTTTCCAATGTATGACTTTATCACAGAATGGAACGTTTGCATTCGTACAGCAAACGGATAACTGCTTAATTTTATCCTCATTCTTTTCAAGCCCGTTGGAACGGAAAGACAATTAAAGATTTTTTTGTTGAAAATTTTCCCAACTGAAGTTTTTGTTAAGCTCGAGAAACTATTTGTTTCCAGAAGCTGGGAAAATGGCAATCGTAGGGGAGCTTCCAATGCAAGTCGCAATGGAAAACAGTATAAACGAACTTATAGCTTTGGTTCAAGGAGTTTACATTACACCACCGGATTTGTCACCAAAGGACAATTCTGACGATGGATTCGAAGATATGATGGACGTCCAACCGAATATGGAGTCAATGGTGATTGTTGTACAATCCGATACAAATTTACCTTCTGGGCACTGGATAGGACTAGTTCGCGCTGGTGTGAGGAAATCTAAGATGACCCGACACGCTTCCAAATCTACCTATGAACCACCCACGAAGATACCACGGTACGATGATGAGATGAGATTTAATGGGGACGGGGTCAAAACTGATGAGGTGAACATGAAACAACGATCCTTCCACAAGACGTACTTCAAGCGGTTAATTCCAACAGTAACTACTAATTCGCTCGGATCATTATCTTCATCAATGTATGCGGAGCAAGAGCAGGTTTGCTTTGATAAGCACAACAGGTATAAAGGGAATAACTCTATAATAGGACTCCTCTTGTCACATAATTGAGGTTTTCTGTACCAATTGATTAAATTTTTGGTGAATTTTTTGATCGTTTCAGGGAATCCACTGAAAACAACCCAGTGATCGACTGTACTAACACCAGTGGTGATTCATCATTTCAGTACAGGATTGACAGTACAATTGCTACCCGTGATAATGAACAGTGTACCTTCCAAGATGAATTCTGGACCACTCCGGATTAATACAATCATATTTAATACAGTAAAATTATTAATTTCAAACTGTTGTTTAAAAAAAGCATGCAAGAGATTGAATGATTGCAGGAAGCTCAAAAGTTAGTTTGTTATGTGACAGTATTGGTAATTGTATGAATGCTAATAATTGATAATGATTCTTTAGTTAGGGGCATCGTGAAAAGTGATATGCCTTGTGATATGTAATGAGCTTTAGCACAGGCAACTAGAGGTGAAATTATTAAATATGCTAACGTATAATGATTAAATAATTGACTATGGTGTTTTTCTGTCAAAGTTCGTCCTCCCGAATATTACTGAAAACGTAACGTGATGCATATTAGCACACCTAGCATCATGATGAAAATAAATAGTAAATAGTCTAGACTCAGAATGAAAATGACTAGGTTTTTTGCATATCTCTACCGTTGCTTTATAAACAATATCATCAAGAATCAATTTGCACTACCGAGTAGTGTAAACATTCATTTTCATAAACCTTATAGAGTAGTTGTCCTTTTACGTTCATCGTACCCCGAACCGTGTACTAAAATTCATTTTACATTATATTTCTTAAGATATAAAAGATGAAGTGGTTCCCCAAATGACTATATATTACATAGAAAAAGAAAACACTTGAACTTTTGTTGAGCGTATGCAATTTTCAATGCAGATTCACAAATTACAGTTCCATTCATAGACATCACTTCATATTCTATATGTCGTCCCATTTCTTTACTCGCTTTTTGTTGACACAGCTCATTAAATAACAACAAGAACTATAAATCAACTATTACTATACCATCTTCCTTTGTATGCGTTTATATAATGGCCATATTCTATTTTATAAGTTAGGCTATGAAAATTCTAATATAATATGCAGTGTTGATAGTTAAGTCATTATATTGTTAATACTCCTTCATCAAACTATAGCTTGACTATACTTTTTGTGTATGTTTTCCACTGGTGTATTTACTTACAGGTGGAATAATTTTTTATGACATGGTTTTCTCCACGGAATAATTATTTTATGTCGTGTCGTGACTGATAGATTTGAAACGAAAACCATTGAGGAGAAGCGACCACTTATAACCCAGTCTTCATTCTCTCCCATATATATGTTGATTATATCAGTTTTAAGTTTTATGGACATTAAAACGACAGGTAGTAGCAGCAGCAACTGGGTTGTACTAGGTTGTACCTACTACAACCATAATTAATATATTAAAAATTCCATTCTATCTTTGTGCATGCAACCGCACAAGCAAGTACATAATATGGGAAGATCATTGTGAAGATGATTTTGTGTTCTTTGCATCCTCCAACAGACCAGAACGTGCAGTTTTTCCAAACGACTACAAGTTGTTATATCATTTGTACTTGTAAGACACAAGTTGCTTATAAGTTATTTGGTGACTCAGATTCCTGCAATAACTTTCGTTCATCGTTAATGCTTCATTTTGCGAAGGACAAAGATCTGAAAAACATTTCAAACAAATCTCATTTTGGTCACAATACCGAACTCCTTTTCATGGCTAAAATACAATCTTGAAGCTTGCATCAATCAAGCTCAGCATATTTTATATGCAGTTCTATTGTGCTACGTAGTGCAATTGGAATGCTTTGCAGATTACAGAGAGTTGGTAGTAGTAAAAAATGGTTGTTTCGGCTTGTTGAAGCTCTTCTGGACAAAAGCAAAAGCATGTATAAACTGTATTGTTTAGATTGTGTACATTTATCTAATGCGTATTTTTAGTGAATAATATATATTATCTCACACAAAGTAAAGATCGCATTTGCAAAGAAAATACAAGTGCAAAAAGCTACACCGAACCCAATAACACCATGGTTGATATTTGTTTGAACGTGGATTTTGGATAATATGACTGATATGAAAACGGAAAGGTGATAGTTAATGAGGACAGTCAGCATTCTGTGTCACCTCGTTCGACGGAAATTATCCATCTTCCTCATACCTGCTCTTCTAGAAACAGGATACGATGTAAGTTGATTGGTGGCTGTAATTGCATAGCTTGGTCAGACTCCATCCATCCAGCAACATACCATCAGAAGCAGCCAGCCAGGCAGCAACAGCATAGTAAAACAAAGGGGAAGTTCCACTTTCATTATAATTGTTTGCTTGCGTCATCTTGGAAGAATACAAAGTATAGAAAAAGGATGTGAAGCTAAATGGAGATTTTCTCAGTTAAAAGTTTAGTAAACAAACGAAGGTGATCACGATATGGTCAATAAAACGCAGTGGAATACAAGAAGCTCCAGAGCCTAGTCCAGTCCAGTTCCCACGAATAGGTGAATCTACAATTTTTATAGTAGTTTGGTGTTTGGTCTTGTGATGCTCGCATGCATTCTGTTGTGAATCTCACATTCGTTTCTCGTTCCATTCATGTATGTTGCCAACATGATGTTGGAGTGTCTGAAATGTCAAAATAATTATTTCTCAATTTGGTATGGTTTAATAAAATCCATAATTACATGAAGGCATATATTGTTTACCAGAATTCGGACTCTCTTACGTCAGGAATTTCTGTTTACCACAATATTTTGAGCTCCTAGCTTCATTAGTCTTATAGCTCCCCATTCATGAACGACCTTTTGATATCAGAATCAGGATATCATGAATGAATGCTACAAAATATCTGGAGGAAATGCGTCAATGAATTATTCTAGTTTTGACGAAAGCAGTTATAGAAAGCACAAGAATCACATCCTGTATATTTTGCATATGTATAGTATAACTTCTCTGTTTTGGATACACAAGTGCTATAATGCCACATTCTATTCTGCAAATTGATTATCTCGGAAATTGTTCTTTCATGAATAGGTATACCCACATGAAATTTAAGATGTATCTTACGTCCTGACTGAACAAGATTAGTTTATCATTCTCCTAATTTCACCATTCAATATATAAAGACAGCATTTATTCCATTTCATTCACATCCGGCTTGTGTCCATCTCCAATCTTGTATAAAAGCCAACGATATCACCAAATGTTTTTATGAATCATCAATGAAAGCTCAGACAGCAATAATAATGATTTCAGCTGCTAAACCGAACTATCATAACAGCAGAAATCTGTTATCAATTAAGTGTAAGTTTGGGTTTCGTTGTGGAAAACAAAGAGACAAATTTAATATGTAATACATTGTGGCTTGGTGTTGTGGTCGTGGTCATGAAGTTTAGACAATAAAATTTTTTGTAAAAAATATTTACAACCTTGGCATGTGTATTGCGGTGACTTGTTGATGGTTGGTTTTAAAAGTAAATACGTTTGATGATGTGTCATCTGCCATCTTTTAGTCATGTTATATCATCAATAGATTCCTTGTTTTACAGTTAAACCAGACCAACTACAGTGAATTTGCTCTTGATGTCATGAAACGAAGCGTTGATTATGCGAACATGCAGTTTGGTAAACCTCTTCACAGACGAAACTGAAAGAAGGTTGTTTACTGTGATAAAACCATTTTTAACTGAATTCCATTTCCTTTACCCGTGCGTCAGCTCGTGGTTGCCGAACTATACTTGGACACATGCTCCTCTTTGGTCTCAGTATAAATAAATCATTCTTCAAGATCTCATGGAGAAAATACATTGATTCAAAATGAAGTCCCATCATCGTAATCCCACTTTGTGCAGTGCAATCGTTGCTTTCACTCTGTTTTTTAATGTGGCAAACTTCATTCTAACGGCTCATTGCGATGAGTTATTACCAAAGGGTGAAAACGAGAATGAATTTGCTGCTTGTCTCAAATCACCGGAAGCTGTCTTGATTGAATGTCATGTTGTCAACGTGGTGAAAGCAAGTTGTGTTGAAGGTGTGCCTCATCAACCTAATGTCATTTCTATTCCCCAAGTTCCTGAAAATGGGCAAGGGGAAATTAACTGCACCTCACCGACTCCACTCGAGTTGTCATTCGTCGGGTTTCAGGTATGTCAATTAAAACTATGTGAAAAATATGAATATTTTCATGTACTCTACATTTGTAACTTTATTATTTTTCTTCAGTTGGAAGACTTTGTAACTACAAAATATGTTAGGAATGCTGCAAATGTGTTCAATGAAGCCACGTATGTTTTCTCCGTGAGCTTTCCCTTGTCTCAGATTACCTCGTCACGACAAGTCGTTGTGAGTCGATACAACTCTGAAGGCCAAAAAATGAGTTTCTTTCTATTTCGACCAGGTAGATTGACAAACCTTTAAATTCAATGGTTATACTAATTCCATTTTTATTTAAAAATCATCCAATCTACAAAGAAAGTAAACAATTTTACAGGTAACAAGGTATTCTCATCAAACGTGGTCAACACTAACAACTCTTCCGAAGCCATTCCTCTGGAATTTAGTGACAAAAGAGGTGTAATTCCTTGTGTTTCAAATGACCCCACTGTTAATCCACGATTGGAATCAGTCCCACAATTCGGTGGACCAGAAGACTATCAAGTTACGTCGGGTTTCATAATCAATAGCACCGGTGCGAATGCAGGGGAAAGGTACCGCTGCCGTGCTAATGTTTCAACGACTACTAACCCTAATACATATGAAGAAACTGCTTTCTTCGAAGTCCAACCTCGTCGAGGTAATTTCAATCAATCGAAGTTGATACAAATTAGTATAGTTATGTCATGAATAATATGTGATGATTTGATTATTTTTTGTGTTAGACGCAATATTTCAACCTCAGACAGACAAGGTGTACCTATTTTCCAACTCTGAGCTCCGCATATCGTGTAAATACAATAAACGCGTTGTTCTTGAAGGAAATTTTAAAAGTAAACCAATTACTTCAAAGTCATTCTTCTCAACAACGTCACTCCTAGAGGCTGAATCAGAATATGTTGAAAACATAGTTAAAGTGGGTGACTCTGGCACAATCAAATGTAAAAGCGACGATGGAAGAGACCTCAAGACATGGAACATTGAAACTTTAGGTATGCCGTAACTCGTACATACATTACATAACCACAACCGCAATCAGGCCATTCAACTTTTATAAATAAATTTGCATTGGAAAAAATGGTTATTATGATATTTTTAGATATTAATAATAATCCAGTAGTTCAACTCAAGAAAACCAGTGAGACTGAAATTACTTGTGAATCTAAAGAGTTTCCCATTGACAAACTGAAGTTGCAGGTGGTGTTTTGTCAGGGTATCAGCGAATGCAAACTGAATGAATTTTGTTTTGATAAGGTACAATTTACAGACAGACTTATGGCTAATGTTCCAAATGTATGAGATTCATTTCATGGCTTAACTTTTGATTTTAGGAGAAAGGCAAGTACTGTGGAAACTATGTAGAGGGTACTCCATGTAATCATTCAAGTAGTACAAAATTTGGGGGTGGATTACCTTCCAATAATAATCAAAGCTCTCTATGCGTTTCATTGCCACAAAACGCTTCATATCTGTCGCAAGGGATGATTCGATGCTCTGCCGGGGAACACACATATCAAACTAACTACTTTAGAGGATTCGATAAAAAACTATGTAAGTAAATGCATTTGACATTATACTTATAAATAATCGTATTTCTGGAGCAGCATTAGAAATTTAACCGTTCATATGTTTAAACAGATTTAGATTGGACAACAGCGCCAGTTTCGGCTCTGATCGATATCTTTGTTCCTAATGTCACTATGTATCCTCATAACTCATACCCTTTTGGGTGTAGAGCGACCAAGTTTATCTCGGATGGAACATTGCAATGGGTTATCAGAGGGAAGGATGGCTCTGAAATTTTACTGCATAAAAGTAAGCAAATTTTGTAAAATAATCGCCAAACCATTATAATCTTAAAGCACTAAACATACTACTTTTATGATTTGCAAAAAAAACAGATCGTGTTCAAGATCTACGGGATGTATATGCTTCTGATCTCGATTACAAGTTATACACAGTGCGTGAATCCAATATTCGTTTAATTTATCCAAATGACTATGACGTAATTTGCATGGTACCACGATGGAATGCTACGGCTTGGGTCAGACACCACAAGCGAATCAATGTTGCAGGTTTGTACTTAATTGCAAAGTTTCACTCTGCCAAGACAAACTGTCACAAGAAATTGACCAAGTAATTAATATTCTAGCAAAGGAAGCTCCTGTAACGGAAATTGTTTCTGTGTCTGTATCAGTCATACTTGTGCTGATATGCATTGTTGTGTATGTCATGTGGCGCTTGAAGAAGGCAAAGGTAATACACATTTACAATTTAGTCGTATTAAAAGCATATTTTATTGCATAGATAAAATTACTAATTTATGTCACACGGCCCACATCATTTAGGATGCAATTAGATGTCTAACAGAGAAGGAAGTTCAGGAGTTTCTTGAAGGGAACCCTGAAGCATTAAAGAACGCGACCAACAAAGATGCCCATGAAGTAGTTGACTCGTTGCCTTATGATAAAAAGTTTGAAATTCCAAGAGAAAAGTTGCTAATTGGTATGCCATGTGCTATACTATAATCCGTTCATCATAGACCCTCTAAAATAGTTGGCATAAACTATTGCTTGATATTTTGTGTGTACTAGATACTGAGAACTGTCTTGGTAAAGGGGCGTTTGGTACCGTTTTGAAGGGTAGAGTTGAAGGGATTTCGGATGTCGTGGCGGTGAAGACAGTAAACAACGACTGTGAAGTAAATCGTTTCAAAGGCTTTCTTAGTGAACTGAAAATCATGATATACATTGGCAGACATCCGCATATTGTGTCACTGATTGGAGCTTCGACGGAGAAAATAAAAGAAAGTAAGTGATTTCGTCAATTCGTAGTTGCAATTGGTTAAGCTACACTAATGATTAATCATTTATGACTTTTTATATAGAAACCTTGTACATTATCGTGGAGTTTTGTGCCAATGGAAGTTTGGAAGGTTACCTCAGAAAGTATAAGAATCGAGTCTTGGATCAACGACAGGAAGGCAATGCGTAAGTTTAAAATACAAAATTACAATTGATTTAGCACTACATTTGGAATTTGGAAGTAATGTATGCATTACATTTTACAATACAATTTCTTTATAGTTATGAAAATTTGAACACTCCATCAGTGTCCACAGAATCTAATACTGACAAGCTAACAACCGCAGAGCTTATAAGATGGTCGTATCAAACAGCATGTGGAATGGAATACCTTGCTAACAAAAAAGTAATTGCAGAGCTACGATTATGCCTGATCATTTCAAGATTTTAAAAACCATGTTAAAATGTATACATGAACTGTATATAGGTAGTTCATGCAGATCTAGCAGCAAGGAACGTTCTCATTGATGCCAGAGGCAATGCAAAAATAACTGACTTTGGACTTTCTCGTCAACTCTTTGACTATGCACAGTACGTGAAAAAGCAACAAGAACCATTACCCTGGCGTTGGATGGCCATCGAATCTTTACAACAACTTCGGTTTTCTACTCATTCGGATGTGTGGGCATACGGTAGGTCAACCAATTACACTTTAAGATAGAAGAAATGACTGTCTTAAAACTAAATCCCAACATTCTCTCTTTTTTTTAGGTATTTTACTTTGGGAGATATTTTCCATTGGTGACATACCCTATCCTGGACTCTCTTGGGATATTCAATTTGTTCATCAACTATGTGATGGTCTGAGACTTTCAAAGCCTTATCATGCTACGGATGGAATGTAAGTTACAACATTTGTAATTATTATGCCCTATTGCAAACTGTTAACTGTTACTCATACTTTGCTAACTGTATTGCAGATATAATCTCATGTTGGATTGCTGGCAAGATATACCAGATAGCAGACCAAGCTTCTCGTTCATTGCTCAGTATTTTAAGAGTCTACTAGAATCTATGAATGTGAATCTGGAAGTAAGACTTGACGAATTATTTCAAAACCATTTGAATTCATTAAAATGAAATGGAATATGTAATTAACTATCAATTTTTGTGGTTTTAATTTACAGGCAACAAAAGAACCACAACCAATGTCAGAAATCTCATACATAAATACATTGACGCCGGGATACATGAGGGTTGCGGAATTGCTGGAAGTGGACACAACTGACAGCCGCAGATCAACCAATATTTATATTAACTCTTAAATACAGATCTCTTTTATATATCTTGCCAGTATTCTCAAAGGCTGAAGAGACATGTCAATGCAATCCTCCTCCTGTGTTTTTATGCTTTAATTATTGTTATGATAAGTTATCTGTTATTTATAGTAAAGTTATTATCACCAGATCACGAATGGAGTTCATTGACTTTCTTCAGTCAGTTAAGTAGAAAACAATATTTATTTGAACTTTTACTTTCTTTAGACATAAATCACATTTGTACAAGTACAAAAACAGTTTTAATAATAATAAATGAGTCAGTGTACTTATTCAGTGCTGGTCAGAATGTAAATAATCACCTGCCTTCCAGACACGTAAATATGTCAACCTTATTTAGTGTTAAAAATTTAATAATTAAGCTCTCCAAGTTTTCACGTGCATTCTTCAGCATTTGCTTCTTCATGCATAATTTAAAATCATTTTTGGCCCCTCTCTCGACACCTCTGGTTCCCATCCGTCTGGTTGAGCTAGAGAAATGATAAAGAAAAGTTAGCATCTCATTTTAAAAGAAGAATCTGAAAGCTTTATTCCACACTTTACTTTTCTGTATACCCGGAAACACTTCCATCGTTTCCTCCACTAAAGATGTCTAGTACTATAGGCTTAGCAGTATCTTGATTGCTACCCAATGCCATAAACTGCTCCAAAATGTCACCCTCAATGATAAAGTCAGCAAAATAAGGAAAATACCTAAAAGTTCCTTTCGAGCGAATCATATCTAAAATTTGTGTTAGTAACATATCCGCAGGTGGCGAATACCATTCTAATTGCAACAAAGTCATCAAGTGGCCAGTGCAGAGATCATCTTTATGTGTTGTTGCAATTTCCATTTGGCTCTACAATTATTATTAAATTTTGTTTCAGATAGACTGTATCACAAATTTATCATGTACCACTATAATTCATTGATGACTTCTCATACCTGGAAACATTGAATTAGTATATTCACCGCATAGGCTAGTACTTCCGATTTGTTCTCGGAGATGAAATGAACACGTCTTTGTGGAACCAAGCACCCACTCGGGGTAGTAGCATAGGAAGGACAATTGAAAAAAGAAAAATTGGTTTGTTTCGGGACGTGAACAACACCAAATGATCCTGATATGCTTCGACTTCTTGGGAAAGGATTTGTCTTTGATTCCACAGGTGGGCTGGTTGCGACCGGTCCTGTCGGCGTAGTTGGCGATGTACTAATTTCATTTACAGCTTTGATTGCAAACTCTGCCGCGCTCTGTGTAAAAAAACATGAATTGATGACTAACCAACTTATCAAACTATGGAGTATAGTAACGTAAAACAATAATATTGTGTTCTAAAACTCCATACCTTAAAATTTCTCAGCCCGCAGTGCATGGATGCTAGCTTAACTAAATTGGTGGTCTTGTTAGCGTCGGAAATTTGATGCTGTCCGACATAAGTCTTGTAATCATATTCAAATTCTTGAAAAACACTCCACTTTTCAAAGTTTAGAGAATTCATGGATGAAAGTATAACAAAAAATTCTTTTTCCAGTCTGTCTCCTGACAAGGACTGTATCAGCTGCCATATTTTAGTAGCCGTGTTAAAATACTGGAGCAACTGTGAGGGGTCAGAATGAAGTGATGAGTTTGAAGAAACGGTTGTTATCACGGATAGATTTGGATCAGGACTCTCATTTCTCGATAAGTTTGTGGGGGGCGGTATAAAAACTTCCACCAACGTAAGCTTTGCTTTCTCACTCGCACTAAACTTCCAAACGTTGGAAGTTGACAGCTTCTCATAATAGGCTGTAATACAACGGAGAAAAATAACTACAGCAATATAAGCCAGTTCAGTTGGAGTATAGTGGCTGCGATGCTGAACAGCGACGCATAGGGATTGAAGCAACATTTCCACATTAGTTGAGCCTGTTGAATGAGCAGCATCTCGGAAGAAGGGTGCAATGCTCCAATTCAAAATACTTCCAATTTGATCAACAACCCCGTACAGCTTATCCCACCTAAAGAATAGATATAAGTAAATATAAGGGAGTTTTTAATGGTTAGAAATTACAAGGATGAAGAAATTTATTTATAAAATATCATGAAATCCGTGCATAATTTATCTGCTTTACCGAGAATCATTTTCTGCATCCTCTTTTTCCTGATCATTGTCCACCAGTACGTAATATTCAATGCATTGGTTGAGAAGCGTGATAAGAGCAGGCGAGGGCTGAAGATTCTTGCAAAGTCGAAGGACTGCCGGCACCAACTCTGTTACCAAATGACTTCTAAATGGGGAGTGAACGTCAGCATCACACCCTGATAGAGTATATAACATATTTCCCTGCAAAAAACATAACCATTTGAATAAATTAACAACTAATGGATGATCCATGAAGGGTATAAACACACTTAACCAATATTCTTACACCATGTTGGTTTACTACATCCGGAAATAGCTTCACCATCAACAAGACACTTTGACATTTTTCAAGCAAGATTGGAGTGTGCTCACTCCTATGCATTAAGACTTCCATCCGCATACCTAAATCAGATTGAATAAAAGTAAAATCATTAATATTTTTAAATAATCGTGGTACTATGAAATTTGATAATGAGGAGCACATACCAACAGGTAGAGAATTGAACACTTTGTTAAGGAATATTTCCTCATCGCTCTCCTTCATTGTTGACAGAGTCACTGCTTTCACTGCATTAGCAATTTCATTAACTTCTTCAATGATTTCCATCGGGAACATGCGAAACCTACACAATAGGAAATTTGATATTTGATTATTAAATTTTAATCATTGTCATAACTGATCGGATAACATTAAGATTCACCGTCGAATTTACTTGTCATTTACTCACAATGCTTCAAAACAACGAGCACATCCTTCCGCATTTTTCTGACGTTTCTCCAGCAGATAACTTTGCAGCTGTAAAAAATAATCCCATTTAAATAAACTGGCATTTGATTGTTCATTCAATGTACATAATTTAATTTAGAATCTGTCTGTTAAAAACATACCTGAATCTGGAAATTCTTAGGGATCATTGATCGACCAGTTAAAAGCCATGCTTTTGCTTCACTGATGCTGGTTTCTTCAATAGTTTTCGACTTCTTTATGAAGAAGTTACAAATATCTTGGTCGGTGTAGGAAGGCATAGTTTTCGGATCTCGCGTAGTTTGAAGTGACTGATTTGTTACAAGTAATTTTTTATCTGATTTATCATAAATCATTTATGGTTAGACAGGGTTCATATCGGCCAAGAGCACACGAAATGTATAAACAAATTTCTTCAATGCACTAATGTGTATATCAGCTCTTACTCTTGCCACGGTTTTATTGACCAAAACATTGGATTCTCATCTGGATGTCCTCCTATGCAAAATGCAATCTTATGTGTGGAAGTGCAGACAATGGACTCACAAAACTACATAGCATTGTTGTACATTGTCTATACGATTCCTTTCACCTTAAAATCCATGCAAAATATACTAATAAATAACTAAGCGTTCTATTTGCATCATCAAATTAATTATCAAAGTATGCTATACGACATTTTTTTATTCTATAAAAGCACATCACAATTTAAAATATTTATTATAGCTTATCAGCTACATGATTATATAAATCATTGTGTAAAAATCGTCATGCTGTGGTCTAGTAAGATACTTTCAAGTGATTAAAACTTACATATTTCCAAGTTAAACATCGATATACAGCATAATGTATAAAATAAGTCGAAGTAGAAGTTCAAGGTTCATATATTATTAAACTAATACTAACAGATTAACATATTGAATACAGACATGAGAGAGCGTTTTCACAGTGCAAGGCATTTATGAAGTTACAAAAGTTATTATTGATAAAAGAAACTTTAAGACGTCTTCATGATATGTTGCCAAATATACTTTATTAAATCGTGACGGTTAGATCGCATAGTCTAATTTTCCTATAGCCGCTGCAACACGGAGTCTTCGATCTTATCAGCTTATCTTCAGTGGTAGAATCTTATTCGTAAGGGTTTTATAAGCGTCACTTGTCAGTACAGTGTAGATTACAAAGTCTGCATAGGAGCACATGCGGTGATGTGTTGATGATTAAGTCTTCTCATTTAGGCAGATTACTTAATTTTCTAATTATGTATCTAACTTTTAACGTCTCAAGTTTCCTAATGACGCTCTGATCTAGGGGCAAAAAGGCAAATGAATACTTAAAAACGATAACCAACACAAAAAAAAACCTTAAAGTCCCTGTTTTGAGCATTCATTATTTAAATCCATCAAATGGTTTGCTGTTTACTGAAGAAAAGAAAATCAAATCAAAATAATTTAATCATTTACTTCCAAGGCTGCTGCCGCGATGAGGACGCTCTAAATCGGCCGGATGCAGAAAAAGCAGCCACAGTAGACTGGTTGCTTCGTGCAGTCCCAGATCTCGTACTAGAATCCCGTCTTGCAGATTGTGATTTAGACCCATTACCATTATTCGCCGAAGTAAGAACGTTTCTACCCGTTGGAGTAGCTGAAGGCACCACAAAAGTTTCTGACCCCGTACCAGTTGTAGGAGCATAGTAGCTCCTTGTTGACCGTGCGGATGATGCCATTGAAGTATGACTTCGTGCTGAGTCTAGGGGTACTTTGAAGTTGTTTCCGTTAAGGTCTGATTTGGCAGCTAGAAATATTACACAGACATTTAAATATATGATACTCTAGCTACAACAACTAATGAATATTTTGTTTCCTAATTACCTAATGACGTTGCAGATGTCGACCGTCTTATAACGTTTTTTTCGTCCCAGTAACTTATTCTTCTTCTTCGCTTTGGACTAATATTAAAAATTTTTACGGGTTTCGGTTTCACACTTTGAGAACCATACGTGGGTGTGGGATCGTTTGACTGTCCAGGTCCCCGTGACTTACGATTGTCTTTTTTCGGGGATGTGCGTCGGCTAAAAATTGAGGAAACGTTACTTTTTATCACGGTTATTGTCACGTGGGAAGATAAAAGAAAGATACTTACTGACTCATTCGTCGTTCCAAACTTTTTAAAGTTGCGTTCGATATATTACGTCTTGCAGGAGACGCCAAGTTTCTTAAAGCCTTTGCTCTCGACTTCTCTCTGTCTGTTGCAATGATTGCCATCCGTTCTTTTATTGATAATTTGAAGAATATATCGTGGAATGATTGACAAGCACCAGTTAGCTAGTCAGTTAAAATTTTAAAATGTCATTAGTTAGACATCATTGTGTTACAAGTGGTTTAAAACACTTGTGTCACACACTGAAAATTGGGAAAGTTTGTTTTTGGAAACTAAAAACCAGTAAAAAAAACTTACTTGTTGAATGAGCATTTGATGCAAATTAGCATCTTGTGATTTAAGAGTGTGTTTATTTCCAATCATGGGAGCCTCCTCATAGAGCTTAAGAAGTAGGTCTACTGTGTCTCGAATGGTTTGAACTATGATTTGACACTTTTCTGTGTGAAGTAATCTACGGGTTAGGTATCCTTTCACAGCTGCGGAAAGCCTATCAAACTTTGGTTTCATGGAAGCGTCAAAAGCCTAATAAATCATTATTTTACACATTACTCATTAGCTACTCAATACTATGTTATACAACACGCATTAGTAGGAAAATAATAATAAGGGCTAAATTAAGTATGTTTCATACCTTCGGAGGAATCCGTATGGGAGGACGGGGCTTATCTAATGGATCAGGGAACACAAGACCCTTCAATAATGGCGATTTAGCATCAATGGGAACCCTGAATAAGCTTGGGCTCATTAGCTGCATCCTACTTTGCAGCTTTGAAAGTCTAACTCCTGCCAAATCTGCCGTTCCAATTATTAAATATGTCGAATTAGTCGACATTTCAGAATTTCCAGTAAACTGATATATGGATGTGCCGTCACTTTTAGTACGTTCAAAGCCAGATACTCCACTCATTCCACTCGTCA
Source organism: Orchesella cincta (assembly GCA_001718145.1). NCBI lineage: Eukaryota > Metazoa > Arthropoda > Collembola > Entomobryomorpha > Orchesellidae > Orchesella > Orchesella cincta. The sequence continues at coordinate 430,521 of LJIJ01000032.1, read as the reverse complement.
GGATTTTGCTGCTGCTTGCAGTTTCTTCTGATAGCAGTAATGATGTTAAGGAAGTCGCCGTATGGGGCCTTGGAGAACGCGTCGACGAGTTCATAGATTCTACAAGGGAATTCGGAGATGTTTTATAACTTTTTGTAGATCCTGTTGTATTAAGCGTAGAACTTATTTTTTCTTTCAGTTTTCCTAATTCACTTTCAAACTGTTGTTTAAGGCGAAGCTCTTGAAGACGGTGTTGTTCTGCCAATTGTTGCAGTTTGGTTTCATGCTCCTTCTGCATTTGTTTCAGGATTACTGCAACTTGATCTGTATTCTCATTTACATGGACCTCTTCTTCCAATTCCTGATCTCCTAAAAATCTTTGCAAATGAGCCTGTTTTCCTTGACCTAGGGTAAGCTCTTGCAATTTCATATTCACACGATCTAGCTTGGGGGAATTGATAACATTTTCATGCAGCGACATGATAGTACTTTCTACTTCTTTAGGCTTATCAGGGCTTTGATATGTGGATGGTACATTAGAGCTAGGCGCGGAAGGAACTGTTTCTAAAGTCTGAGCAAAATTCTTATCTTTTGAAGCAGCTTCTAATAACACAGCACTAGGTGTTGCTAGAGTGTAAGATAACTTTCTTACGTGCTTTTTACTTTCATCTTTCGAGATTGAATTAATATTTTCCTTATCACTACTATTAGATACATTATCAGAATCGTCAACCCTCTCCTCGGCAGATGATGGAATGTCTTTGCTCAAAATGACATCATAGCTTTGTGCCACGCTTTTAGTAGACGATGAGGATGTCAAGAGAGCTGCAAATTTTTGTGTAAATTCATTTGTAAGAGACTTTGCCATTGCTGTAAAGTTTGTATTGGCCACAGGGGAAAATTTTAATGTACCAGAAACTGGTTTCCCACCACTTTCAATATTAGGTACAGTGTTGGGCAAATTTGAAATTGAAATACTTGACTTTGGAGTGGTCTTTGTTTTTTCGTCGTCCTCCTCATCAAAGTACTTGGCAGGTCGTTTTCGTTTGAACATTGGTTCTTCCAAACTTGGCTTACGAAGTACTGTGGGAGGTGCATTTTCAATATCATCATCACTGGTTGCACCATCTTGTTTTTCTATTTCATCTTCTTGTGAAAGTTGACGGGCGTTGCTTCTTCGAATGACAAAAGTTCCTGTGCTTGATGCTGCGGATGCAAAGTTATCACCACTTCCATTGTCAGAAGAACCACTTCCCACTACTTTCTCTTCATCGCCGTCGTATGAAAATGCTGCTGATGATCCAGAATGTGCCGAACTCAAGCTGTTGTTGAAGTCTAACTGTTGAATGATTTTACGCTCACGAAGTACGCCCTCTGGTACGTCGGATGTATCAAATATACTACTTGAAGAAGTAACTGCTACATTATTCGGTGAAACAGTCTCCTTATTCAAGACTTTCTCGTTACATTTTTGTGCATTGGCTACGTTAATCAGGGAGCTAGAATGAATTCGATCGTTACGTGGTGTGGAAGTAACGGGAATTCCACGTATTGGAGATGTCGATAATGATCTTCTTGGTGAGGCAGCTGATGTACTGTCAACTTGTTCTTCCTCAGGGACCACCACCAAAGTCTCACCCGATGTTTTATTTGATACAGTTGTTCTTACAGCACGAGCCATCTTCTCTTCCAACTCTTTTTCCTTCATAATTGCAAGTTCTTTGTAACGTCTCATTTCTTGTCTTCGCTCCTCAGTCATCTAAAAAAACAAATAACATTGTTGTACTAAGAACTCATCTCTGGTTCATACAGTAAAACAAAATAAAATAAGAATATAAATCCAGACGAACAATTGGAGGCAAAATTGGCTTTCCGTCCACTTTGATACAGGATACATAATTGTTTTTAAATACGTCCTCCATTGCAATAGTTGATGTTGTGGTATCCATTTTTTGTGAGAAGAAAGGAGGACGAGTTGCCAATAAATCTTTTTAAAATTGAATCTCTTTCCCTTCTCTATCACGCAGTTCTGGCACCTTGTTCAGTCCCCAGTCCTTTACCACCACCTGCAATTACGAAACAGACTTCCTTAGTCAGAATGGCTACCGTTTTTAAGTTGTAACCTACTTGTAACATAACAACATTTATCTTTAATGAAAATTGAAAATTAACACCCATCAAAATTTTAAACAGATAACAAAATGACAGGTGAAAGCTACGCTATACTTAAGTCTATCTATTTATCAACCATTGCTGAGTGCTTACATAAGCGATTGGTGAACTAAACCATAAAGCGTAACGAACAACCTATTTCATTGCCAACTTAACATGTTCAAGCGTCAAAACAGCGTATCCAATTCTTTTCGTTCAAAATTGAATATCCAAGCCTCAACTGTCTTACTTGAGTTTTAAAGACGACCTTTAATCATGGACAATTACGATGAAGCCAGTAAACCACCAAATAAATAAAATTAAGAATGCATTCAATCAACTAACATTTGAATAAAATAAATCAAACTTACGATTAACTGAATTTTCTGCACAGGATAATTATCACATGTTGATGTTCTATCACATTCTAATTAATTGGAAGTTTCTACAAAAGGAAATCACAACATGAAAGATTCACTACGACACAACAGAGAGAATTGATCGTGCAGAGATCAAACAAGCAACGGCCCGCTTTTGGATACACAACAAAACACTTTTAGGTACTTCTACGTTACCAAAGTCCATAATATCCACACACAACTTTTATGCTTTTTGACTTTTCTGAGTCATTTTATACCTAAAGCCTTATGGACAATGTAAACTTCAGAAATTGAGTTGGGGGTAAGGTGAGATTTGTATCTACTAAAATGTTTCTTTCTTGAAAACATTTTGTGTACATCATAAAATGTATATATACATGCATCTCATCTCACCAAAACCAAAACAGAAGTGGACAGTGTTCCAAAAATTTGGAAAAAATTAGTTTAGTTGTAACATTGAATGAGAAGTAATGTGCAGTTTATGTGAGAAGCCAAATCATAAATGAGTAACTGAAAGTTCATTGGTGACAACACGGTTGATACCTGACTTGATAATGCCAACTGACCGAAGCAAAAAATTTGCCTCCGCTTCCAGCTCTGCTGGAACTTCGGGAACATCGATGGAGGTGGATCCGTCGGCAAGTGGAGCTGGAGGAGTTCAAGGATTTGGTTTGGAGGAAATCGGCATTCCTGGGCGAGACTTTTTAAGAGACGCGTTGACTAATTGTTCCGATCCTTTGAAGGCTATTGAAGAATTCCAGGTAAGATACTAATTTGATATCGGTACAGTCCCTTGTCATAGTTGTGGTGTAATTGGAGTTATAATGTCGTTTGTGTTTTTCCAACAGAATGAAAACGAAATTTTACTACCGAGTCTGAGACCCATGTTGCCACTGCTGGATTTGCATGGAATACCTCGTTTAGATTTCCACACTTCAGTTATGGAGGTAATGCAAAATGTTCTGTTATAATTTGTAACTAACTATAACAATTGATTACTATTTGTTAAGTAAAATGGTTCCGTTGCAGGCTCTTCGGGAGACCTTAATTAAGAAAATCAATGAAATTGGTCAGAAGGACAACAAAGCCAATGAAAAAAAGTTGAAAGAGCTACTTAGCAAAAGCTTTCCAGTTATCAAAATTAAACCCCTGAGACCTGTTGTAAGTTTACAATTTGTTATCATGTTCAATGTTTATCAATTTAACACCATGACTTACTACGTTTCTCCTCTCGTGTTAGGTACTCTCGGTTTTGAGGAACATGACTGAAATTCATGACAAATACTTGGAAGTTATCCTGAATGATAAGGAACTATATGACCAGTGCGACACAGAAGTTAAAAGACAGATCTGGAAAGATAATCAGTCACTTTTTGGAGATCAAGTCACTCCTCTGTTTACTAAATACATCAAGAGAAAAGAGCAAATGCTCTTTGACTATCAAAGTAAAGGAAATTTATTTTTTAGTAGCTCCCCAAAGGTAATAAATAATATATTCCTTTAACTGGCTTTCGAAATTCCATGCTTATGCATATCATCGTGCCTCATTGTGGGTTGACAAATTGACTCTTTTATATTATCCAGAGTTTCTTATTTTTAATCTTAGCTTCGCAGACAAGATGAAATCATCAAAGAGCTGTCGCACATGATTGGAAATAACCTCAAGTTGTACGATATGATCCTCCAGTTTCTGCGTACATTGTTTTTGAGAACGAAAAATATTCATTATTGCTCACTACGTGCTGAATTACTGATGGCGTTACATGATTTAGAAGCCAATGTAAGGAAATTGGTTTCTGCACAGTTTCTCAATTGTGAATTACTTTTTAACAGTCTTCATTATATTACAGGAAATCCTTAACGTCGATCCTTGCCACAAATTTACGTGGTGCATGGATGCCTGTATCCGTGAGAAAAATTTGGATGTAAAACGATCTCGTGAACTGCAAGGATTCTTGGACAGTATAAAGCCAGGACAGGAAAAGCTTTTAGGAGATCTTTCTATGATACTTTGCGATCCTTATGCAATTAACTTTTTGTCTACCACCGCAATGCGAATACTTAATGTATGTAATACTAATAATTTCTAATCTTTTTTTTAAAAATTCGTATTACTTATTGTATGATTTTTCTGAACAGAATATTATGAACAGTGAAACATATCCACGAGAAAACCCCGTTTTGATACTCCTCCTCCGGATGCTAGCGCTGGGTCTAAGTTCATGGGAGATGATAAGCACTCAAGTGTTCAAGGAACCCAAATTGGATCCACAAATCGTCACGAAATTCCTTCCCTCATTGGTAGCTTTAATGGTGGATGATCAAGTCCGTAACTTGAATGCCAAATTACCACCAGATGAAAGGGGAGCTGCTTTGGCCATCATTGAGCATTCTGGCCCTCCTCCAGATGCATTCCAAGCATACGTTGGTGACTCTGGTGTCGCCGCAACAATTGCCATGTACTATACCTTACACCTGGCTCGAGTTAAAGATAAAGTAGGACTAATGAGGGTGTTAGGATGTCTCTCAACCTCCTTTCATGGGCGAGCGTATGATGATACATTTCTTCACACTCTCGTCTCTCTCCTCATTGGAATGAACGAGGACTTTTCAGCGGAAGACTTTTGCACCGTCGTTTTTGACGAGTTTTTATGTCCTGGTTTACCTCAAGAAAATGTCACACGACACCTTCTTCGACTTGTCTTCAACGTGAGTCACAAACTGGGTGCACCTAGACTCGAAAGTGTTATGAAAACTCTTCAACCATCCTCAATGCAAACGGAGGCGTTGAGAGTGGCATTTGGAGCCCTCGAAGAGAAAATAAACGCCTTGGAGGAAGCTAATACTGCGGCGGCGGCAGCCGCAGCTGCAGCTGAAGCAACCTAAAGACTTGCATTGAAAATTCCTTCAGTTGCCGTATTCCGCATCAACACAGGTCCCCTATTTGAAGGATCTAAAATGTACATAACTTGTAGTCAGAACCAGTAGCTTAACGTCAACTGGTAGCCTAGATCTGTACATGGTCCATAACATGTGTGTTTTTGTACATTAAATTGCTAAATTGATTTGATTTACACAAGAATTATGCATGCGTGCCTATTTTACCAACCACATATATGACATATTAACCACTGTATTTACCTCAGCATCAGCAACAACGGAGAAAATCTTTTGTTGCCCCAATTCATTTATAAAGGCTTGTTGTCAAAAAATCCAAACGCATAAATATACACAAAGTGATCCGGAAAACCGCTATTTTCTTCCTTTGGATGACAACTGCTAGTGCATTTGTAAGCAAACCATAGGAAGTGGTGGTAGGCAGGTGTTTGCAAAAAGCATTTGCCAGCACTGTTTGTGCAAATTGTGAAGATCGTTCATTTAAGTTTCTACTTTAAGTCAAGTGATTGTTAGATCCAATTTCGATTTTCGAATCGAATTGTGCTCAGATTAAATTTTTGTATATTATTACAAGTCAAGGCCAGTTTTTTGTCATGTTGTTTTGAATCGGAGAAATTGAGAAACAGTAGCTTGCGTGCTTTTTACAACAACAGTTTATGGCCTCCGGGGAACAAGCATCAAAAGTACCACAATTGGAAAATCAAAGGTTAGAAAATTGACAATAAATTATTGTTAATTTTATTGTTTTTATTATATTTAAATAATCGGATGCTTTTATTCTCTCACAAATCTGACTTTATTTTGTAATTCGCTAAAATCCAAATGTATTTCTTTTATTACAGACTCATCCACTTCATGTCTGATTCCACTATAACTGAAGCGCTATAACAACGAATTCTTCGTTTGGGAAAACAGGATTAAAAATGGCACCCAAGAGTTCTAACGACAACCGAGATGGCAGGGTAAATCTTTGTTAATTTTTGTTGTGATTGAAAATTATTGTTGCAGGGAACTGAAGTTTGACGAGTATCTGTAATGGACCATTGTTTTTTTTCAGAGGAGAAGAAGTAGTGCTGTTTATAGACCACCTAAGCCATTGCCTAAGCGTCATGAGGAGCCGAACAGAACCACGGAGACTCCTCGTTATAAACCTCCGAATCGGTACTTGAAGGAAATCCGTCATTATCAAAAGACAGAAAGTTTATTGATTCCAGCTACATCGTTTGGTCGTCTAGTAAGGGAAGTGGCTACATCGATTACAAGAAGTCGGGACATTAGATTTCAAGGGAAAGCTTTGAAAGCTCTACAGGAAGCTTCCGAGGCGTATATAGTTGGATTGTTTGAAGATTCCTATTTATGCGCGTTGCATTCAAAACGGGTGACCCTGATGGCTAAGGACTTGCGTTTAGCGTATAGAATTCGAGGGGATATGTCAAGTATGGGATTATAATAACGTTCATGTATGCATGTCGTTTGTATTTTTTTACCTAGCCAAAAAGATAATTTGATTGATTGTTCAATATATTTAATTTTCCATCTCATCTTCCTGTGTTTATCTTTGTTACGTATGTACGTGTAGCTTTTAATTAAAGAATAGCCTGTTACTGTGCGAGTGATGCTGTGAGTTTTGAGTCATCTAGTTCATTGAAGGACATTTATGTACTTTTAGTGGATTTATTCAAACGAACCCTTACAGAATTTTCCATTTTTTGCAATAGACTTGATCCATTTTACGGCTGACGCAACTCTACTGTAAACTCCTGTTAACATTTAATTTTTTCAAAGGTATATTTTATAAACCTGTCAGGATAGCTAAAATAATCGTATATTGTAGTGTTACCCGGAATTGTCGTGGAACCACTAAAACAAAAGAGATACAAATTATTTTTATAAAATACTGGCAATACAGATAAAAAATTATGGAGTTGAATGTTGAAATTTCTCACCACTGTGGAGGTCCAAAGCTCACTATACCAATCTGTTGAGCATAAATCGGTTTAAATTGAATACAGAGAGAACAAGTGTATAAAACCTGACCTTTTAGAATGGTTAACAACGTGTACGGTATAATTTACCTGAGTGTAGGCGTATGGCTCTCTCGTCGTCTTTAAGAAAAGGGGTCCTATTTATAGTGTAAAAATATTGTTTAAGTAAACCATAAAACTTTCATGGTTATGAAATACGCTTAAATATGTCAGCTAATTTACCTCCAGAATCTCCTGGAAAGATTATGATGTACAAATAATATTTATTATTTAATATTTTCAAAGGAAACCGTTTATATTTTGTAAGACAATTTAAGTAGATCACTGATACAGTACCTTGACAGGAATCTTTGCCTGGAAGCCATGCGCAAACCATTGATGCGGTTATACTTGTCCGATAATTGTACAAATACTCCTTATGACACGACTCTCGTGGCACTACTTTGAGCTACATAGTTAATAAAAATTAAATTCTGTAAAAGCAATCTTCAACATAAGATTTTTGTACTCAGCGAGCACTTTTTAACTTACATCGACTTCACGAAGATCTGCAGGAGGATTTTCACCATTTTGTAGGGAACCTATAGATAAATGGTTACATTTTATTTTTTTAAATTGTCTTAAGATTGATAGGGCTGGGAAGTATGTTTGACTTGTTTTTCACCCCATCCTGCTACAGTTACTGTTCTGTTAGTATATGGATCTCCTTCTTGCGAGAGACAGATAGGGGAAACACTGCCAGTAAAGTTAACTGTCTCTTTAATTTCCAATAACGCAATATCATAGTCCTCCGTTCCAGATTTGTATCTGCATTTAACGATTTAGCAAAAATACTGGCATTATAACTAATTGTACTATAACATCCTAATATTATATCGTTTTTTAACGTTACTCTGTCTGCGTACAAAGGATGCGGTCTGGCTGCACGTAGGGAATAGTGGACAGCTTTTTTGTTGTCCATTAGGTTATTTGTTCCCATGATTAGTTTGATGTTGGCTATTCCGAAATTCCTAATGGTTCGTAGACAATGTGCTGTAATAATAATTTCACACATTCCGCTAGAGTTAGTAGTAAAATTATTCATAGGTGGTATTTATACATATTAAATTAATAACATTTTAATTCGTACCCGCAGTCAATACATATTTATCGGATATGAGAGATCCTCCACAAAACCAGAATGGCTTAGTTTGGCCGATCTTGAAAGGTCAAACCATTTTGGTAGATAAGAGTTTCAAAAATATTAAATTTTTACATAAGTTAATACGCTTTTTCTTACATAAGCGACGGCCACCATCCAAGGCCACGAATTGTCTTTTGATACGATGCCCCCAACTATTCTTTGCAACTTTTTGGTGTCTTTCTCATATGGAATCATGCCACAATGACACGTATCATCCGTTCGTACCGTTGATGAGCTTGCTGTACTAGTTTTTCGTCTAATAAAAGGGAAAGTTGCAATATCATTAATATAATATAGTATGTATTAACGGTTTTTTATTGCACAAAAGTTTTGTCAGATATGCGAGCTTCCGGAAATGTACCGACTATTCGAGGACACAGAATTGACTGAAGTTGCAGGAACTGAAGTCTCATAACTTTCACCAGGGAACTGAACTAATGAAGGCTTTCTCGCCTGCTGCGTCGATGTCCAATCCCCCCAGTTATTACTGCTGGCTTGTGTGGAATACTTATTGTATTGAAACTGGAACGGGGGATTTGGTGGAAAATAGGGTTGTTGAGAAAAATACTGCTTACTAACTAGTTCATTGTTGCTACTACCTCTCCTATCGGCACTTGAAATAGTTTTAGACTCACTATCATAATCCACCTCCTGTTTATGACGGTAATCTACACGCACCGTTGTAGCTTCATCTTCCCACCTTATCCTTTGGCTATGAGCTAATTGCACAGATATTGCTAAAAGGGCAAATGCCAAGATTTCAAAATCCATCTTGGAACAAATCATTGCCCAAAGTACTAAGTACAAGTAGTAATTTCTAAACTCTGCTATTTACAAATTAGTAAGATTGTAATTGCACAGAAAGCATTTTCACCAGCTTCCAGTCTTTGTCTTTACCCACCCCGACTCACGTTATTTAGGAATAAAACAGCATTTTGAGATTAATTTTTTTTTCGATCCGTAGCTCTTTGAACGTCAAACTTCTCAATGAACTATAACTTATCCGAGTCCAAGTTTCTCACTCAATAATCCTCTAATTGACCTAGTCCTCCCAATTGGAAGAAAGTAGGAAATAAAGCAAGGTAACTTTCGTAATGGTACAGTAATCATTGGCTTTAGGTTCTTTCAAGAGCACCAAATTCATGGGTGAAGGGTAAGGCCAAACTTCCAATAAAACGGTACAGGAAGCTACTATGATAAATCTTGCTGAGGAGTTATGAATATGACATGCATAAATACGTCAACTGTATATAGCCTGCACAATATATGGACATTGTTGGGAAAAGGTAGCCCTATAAAGGATTTGATCATGATACCAATTAAACTGTGTTGAGGCAGATCCATTTTTTTCTGCATTGCATTGCATGTAACTGAATTTAAAAACAGTTTCCTCATTCAGTTTAAGTTTCATACAGCGCAGCGAAGTATATTTTTCGTTAATGCTTCTGTTAGAGAGAAGTGTAATAAATATGTTATGCTCACGTTATTCGCATCTGTATCAGTTCTAAAGAATTCCCTACTATTCATTTTGGTTATCTTTTATAAACAAAATGTACGCTTGACGTTCGTTTCATATAATATTGAATTGTTCCATAATATTAGCATGATTGCAAACGCTTGGAAAAGTGTCGGCAATTATTGGCCTGTTGTTCAGATCACAATGATATGGTCTGATAGTTTCCGTGTGAAAATTTATGTGATTATATTTCTAAGTACACGCGTAAAATGACAATATATAAATGCTTGGAAAAAGTAGCATTTCAGTTTGACATTATTCAGATCAGTTTTTAACACTGATCGTATCAAATGAATTTACACTTAAGTCTGCTGCTGCTGATAACTACGTTACCAATTTTAGTCTGGCATCTGGGGGTCTTCATATAACCATACTATAGACTTCCATATAGAATTCCTATCCATAAGCCATAGTGGAACAGTTGTCACAGGTATTGGAATATGTATATCTCTTCAGTCTAACAAAGCGGAAGTGCCTATTATACTATCATGCTAGGGAGCTAAAATAACAATTGACTACAAGAGTCATAATAATACTTTCATAATCATGTCACATCCCATCATTTCATTAAAATGTTGTCTGTGTATAGTCGTGTAATAATGTATGCGATAAACATAACGATATGACCAACTATCAAAGTATCAAGGTCATGCAAAACACTCAGAAGTCAACATATTCCAGGAACAAGATTTATTAATTCGAGCAATTTTATTTAGAGTTTGCATTTCTACTTCTAATATGAGCACGCAACAGAAAACTGCATAATAATATTTTCTTGCGTTAACTGAAGGATTGAAAAGGTCTGTCGTCCTGTGCCAAAAATGCAGTTGTTGAAGTTAAATAGTGCATAAAATGATGATTTAACTAGTAGGAATTCTGAATGTTTGTATTAATGTTAGTTTAATACGTACAAGTAAACATATTTTTATATACAAAAATAATTCCGAATTCAAATTTATGTAAAAGCTTAGAATATAGGGAATGCGAATAGACTTCAGATAAAACTCTGTGGGAATGTCTTGCTTTGGAACAATGAAACTGAAAAGGATTAATATTGAATGTATTCATGATAGTAAGCTCCGCCAAAACCTTGTAAAATTAATTATTCATGGAATAATTTATATAGCTTTTGTGTATTTTCGTAGTATGGTGCTTAGTCTTCCACAAACATTCATTCTTGCCTATGCGATGCCTGTAGTCCAGTTCATCGTTTTAGTTTTAGCTATAATTTATAAACCGAATATGACTTTACGGCCAACGCTACAAAATTAAAGAAAGTCGTTGGTAGAGAAGTAGAAGGGAATAGGGATGGAAGCAAGCCTTTGTTCTTATTATAGCATTGTAAGTTTGTAGTAATGTAGTAAACTAATGAAATGTTTTCTACATGAAACTTGGATTTTTGTGTACATACTACATACAGTATTGTATGTATCATTGGAAAGTTGAAAGTATGCAAAATGAAGATATGTATTCTACTATATAATGTTCTGATCGAACTAAGTTTTCCTTAAACTAAGAACAATGCAAAAATACGATGCATTTATATTTTTGGTATATTATGATTTCTCCCTTCATAAAAGTGTATTCAGAAATGGAACGATTCCAGCCGAAAGGTAATGTAATAATAATGACTACAGCACGGGCAATTAAGCATCTCCGAAATGGTATAGAATAATATACTCCTATATCCTATGAAAAACCATAAAATCCAATGCCAAACTTAATGCTACTGCAGTACAGCTTGTCAATTATGGAATATTTAACGACGACTTAACCCTTTTATGCTTTCACATTCGGTAACGTCAAATATATGTATATACATACGTATTCTGAAGTTAGAATTGGGTCAGTAAAACATCCTGGACATGATTTTCGACCGGAAAATCAATGATGACGAAGTTTTATGACTTGTGATACGTCCACAAAATGAAAAATAAATCCTTAGTAAATTACACTTTAAACCGATACTGGGATAATACCTTTCCTGCTTTCTAGCTGTTGGATTTTTTGGCTTTTTCGGAAAACGCATTAACGTTGTCCGAATTTACTCCAAGTTTTGGCAAACTGGTCAATCCAAAGAAAGGACCCCCTAATCATAACTGTAGTGTAGTTAAACGTTTGATACAGAATAGCTCTTTCCAATTTTTTTTTAGGAAATTTCATTCAAGTTAAATTTAACTAGCAGCTAAAAAGTAACACCTGGACAATGGAAAATAAACTAGGCTACTTTGTGATTTGTTTCTTCATTAGTGCATATGCGTTTTTCATGTACCACCTCAATTATAAGCTTCCGGTAGTCCGATTGAGTGAGTCGAGGGAAATAATTGCGCTTGAAATGGAAGGTGAAGTATCTCAATGAAATGATGGAAACGACTGAATTGCCATTTTTATGGGAACGTATCTCAAAGATCAGGTAAGTTACAATATTTTCCACGTCCCCATTTAAAATCCACTGACATTTACGACAACGATGCTCTTTTTTCACATACTGATTTTCAACAGCTCGACTTATAACTTTAATTCGTTATATTATATGTAGGTGTTCCGCTGGGGTCAATCGAGACGAATATGGAAAGTTTACTAGATCTTACCATCCTTCATCGACATGATCGAAATCAAAATCTGCGATATGACAAATGACAAGTCATATTATTTGCAATTTCCCGACTAATTTTATTGTTTTGTTGTTTATTCATTTAGTAATTTCTTCAAAATTCCACTGTAAACGTTAATCCGATGGTTGCAATGATTTGCATGCACATAAATCGACTCGAGCTTATACATTTGTGCTGTGTATCCAAATTAATTTAGTGTCAGAAGTATCGAACAACCTGTTGAATACTTTCAATTTTACGTTAGACCATATATGCTAAATTATATTTGTTACGGCGGCAGTTGCAATTATTAAAGTTTTGTAGAAATTATTCTTTCAAAATTCTTTGATAGCTAATGAACACTTAAATTGCGAATCATAAAATTTTTTGAGTGTGGTCTGTACATTGATTGTTCTCCGAACAAACTGTTTAGTATCAAGTATAGTGTTTTATTCTATAAAAGCCATCTCCAGCGTTTTCAAGTAAGGACAAGAACAAAATTTTATGTTGTTGAAAGTATGTATTTCCTACAAGTTTGTATAAATAGCATCACAGGAGTTGATAAAGATTAGTATACAGTTACCCATTGAATTGAATGAGTTGTTTTATCTTGTCATCACCTCTCCAATTAAAACGAATGAATAAAGGAAGGGATTGATGATATTATATCAATTGTTTTGCATTCCAAAATAACGGTTAAAAACTTCCTCCTACGTAAACCGTAAGCATTTGGGTAATGTTTAATATCAAATGAGAGTATATCAAATCCGATTCAATTCAAGATTACTTGTAATGTAACCATCAAAATGTTACTACACGTTCACGCAGGGTATGTACGGCCACAGATTCAATACAAACATTACACTGCTTACGGTATTGTTCTATGCATGTATCATAAAATTATGATCGTTTTAGCATTAATTTCTTCAGTCTTCACACGCAAAAATTTCATTAGAGCAAACAAATAGTCAAATTTATTCATCTTAAGCTTGGGTCTAATAATTCCAAATCTTTGCATGCATTTTAAATATTTGTCAAGATTTCTTCACTCAGGCAATTGTTTGATGTCGCTTTGAAATCCACTCCTGTATTTTTTCCAAGGATGTCACCGCTTCTTTGTGCTTGTTAAGTAATGGGTATTCCTTGGTTCGAGCGATGAAAATGTCATCTTCGCAAGGTTCTGGCCACCCCTCGGGCATAATTGGACGATCACCCGCCTAGGTAAAATGTTGCATAACAGTTTTAAAACCTTATCAAGTATAGCATATTGATTGCCGATGATGATAAAAACTGATTACCATCGGTTCATCCCATATAGATATGAAGTTAGCAAGCCAAAAATCTGCGTGGGTGACTTTATTTCCAAGAATGAAGTCGCCCTTCTCTTCTTCAAGAATAGAAGACAACTTTGCATAGTAAAGCTTAAACTTTTGATCTACGATTAATTTCATCTGTTTTTTCCGTTCAGGGTCACGTTCAAATAAGGTTGTTCTCCAAGCTACACACACATTCAACATGGGAAAGTTATAAAACGACATAATCAAATAGGAAGTGGCAAAAATAGGAAGCCAAATTCATCTTTAAAAATTATTAGACAAATTCAAAATTACTTATAAACAAGTCGTGCACCAAACTGATCACTTCATCAACTTTTGCCTCATCCCAGTCATTATCAGCAACTAGACCAAATTTCTTTGCAAGATATCGTGAAATAACATGAGACTGACAAAGTTCCCTTTTTCCCTCTTCATAAAGGATCGGTATTTGACCAACCGTGCTGGAAAAATCTACGTGCAATTATAATACATGAAAAAGGGTTATTTAAAGTATAATAGAGCATACAACTAATAACATGTTAATTACCGGGCTTCCTGGTACTGAACCAGGTAGGGTAATCCCAAGGGATTCGGTCATCAACAAACGGTGTTCCTGAATATGCAAAAATCCAACGAATTGGTTCACCTAAAGCTCTAACGTCGAAGTACACTAAACGGTATTTTGGAGTGTCGGACATTTTTTGGCAGATCAAAGAATCTTGGCAATGGATAATATTTAAGACAAATCTGTCAAGCTCTTTATATGCTGTATTCCAAATGCCAACTCGAGGTCCAATTGTCAAATGATGGAAATCAAGGAATGGTGAGTATCCTATTACCTACCCACCTACCTACCTACATAGATAATATATAGTACTTACAGATTTACATGAGACGAAAAAAAGTGCAAGTAAAGATACGGCAAGAAATCGGTTAATTGAGAATGCAAGCTTTGCTGGCTATGTCTAGTTTACGTATATATGATTGTACAAGTGCACCTTTCTAATCGTGAGTTGATTATAGTTGTGTTGTTGTATAGCAGACCAAACTGGTCTCAGCCTCTATTTCGGACCAATCCTTACTTTGCACATGACATTCAATGTTTTTGCCCTTGAGTAATTCTCAGCTTAATGAACCACTCAAGGTCATCCGAAATTCATATATAAAGAAGTATTCAGACTCTGATCTTCAAACTTCATATCATACCGCAGTTTACAAAACAATTTTCATTTATGATAACAGAATCTTGTTGCTTCAAGAGTTTAATGAATGACATGATGATTTTACGATTAGTTTGAACTATGTTTCATATGAGTAAAGTAAATAAAAATAATGCTTAAAAAATGTGCATTTATTATATATTGCTTATGAAAACATTGAACTTCTTGGAGGTATCCGTAGTCATTTTAGTCAAACAATTACGTTTTGTTGGCTATATTAATATTGAAACATTATTTGGGGTATCAGTAGTAAGTCCAACGTAAATGTCATTATTAGAGAGCTGTGGCCAATCGTCTGGAACCACAGGGCGATCTCCTTTCTGGATTCCAAGATTTTAGTTTATGCATACAGCTAACTAATCTTCATTTTAATAATAATAATTGTTAAATTACCATCGGTTCATCCCAAATGGCTATGAAATTTGCAAGCCAAAAGTCCGCGTGCGTAACTTTGTTACCCAAAATGAAGGGCCCTTCATCTTCTTCCAATATTTTTGAAAATTTCTCATAATATAAGTTGAATTTTTTATCCAGGTCTGCCTTCATTTTTATCTTACGTTGAGGATCCATCTCGAAGCTTGTTGCTTTCTTTGCTGCTTGATTGATTATGAATATGAAGCTATGCTATGTTAGTGATCTAAAAAAATTCAACCAATGTTAAAAAGATTACCAGCAAATAGATCTAGAACCAAGCTGATAACTTCATCAATTCGGGCATTGTCCCATGGGTTATCCCCAGTTAAGCCAAATTGACCAGCTAAGTAGCGAGAAATTACTTGAGACTGACATAGTTCTCGCTTACCCGTTTCATATAAAACGGGAATTTGTCCAACTGTGCTGGAAAAGCCTGTATGAATTTGAAAACTCAATTGCGAACGGCAATGCAACGAAACAGTATTGTATTCATTTATGACTTTACGGTACCATATTCCCGAAGGAACCTTAGATTTCATTGTTGTAAAACTTACGAAATTTGGTTTCCTGTGCCCATGTTACATAGTTCCACGGAAGACGGTCATCTACATACGGAATGCCTGAGTACTCAAATATCCATCTAATTGGCTCACCTAGGGATCTAACATCAAAATAAACCAACCGATATTTTGGAGTCGTTGTCATTTTGATTTTCAAATCAGAAAGTATACAAATAACTGAAATAACTCTACAGATTAATGAGTATCAACGAATATACATGCAATGTTATCACTACTACCGAAGCACGAAAGCATGTAGAATAATATGATCCTCGACATGAGACATACATACATGATACATTAGACTCCACATGAATGTGCAGATGTTCCATACGTGTTCTTGGATGGGATTCACTATTATGTAACCATAAATGTTAGTGAAGATTCTGACATAACTCGACTTTGCATACCTTAAGATATTAACTGCGTAGTTGGCTTTCTGCTGTTGTTATGAATTATGAATATTATGATGCACCGACACACAAGGATAAATAATTTAATCTCCAGTAAATATGAGTTTATCAAGGAGCAGAGTCTAACAACTAATTAAATGTTTAATCAGTTGTAATATTTATTACTGTCTATAGCTGTCAAGAGCTTACATCATCAGCCGAAGCAATTCTTCGCCCTTCCTCTAAATTGTAAACATTTCTATATCTGACATTATTTCTTATTTCCTGCAACCCTTCTTCAATTGACTTCCTATCCGACAATGGGACCAGCTTCCAATGATACTGCAATTTAGCCCAAACTCCCAGGCACATACGCCGAAGTCTTGGATCAGAGTCTTCCGGAAGTGAAACAGCATATTGATACTCCTTCCTTACAATATCACGACAACTTTTTAGATATCCCCGTTGAAGTAAACTGATGGCAGCGTAAATGCGACAACGCGATTTTATCCCAGGATCATCTAACTTAAATGCAATTCGTAGCTGAGTTAGTGACACGTGACCAGCTTTATCTGCCTGAAAAATGACACTCATTATTAACATCTCATCTAACGACCAATCATTGCTTAATATGTCATCATTGTTTCTTTTTTACCCAAGACGAACTAAGATCTCCAAGAGCGCTGAAAGCCCCACCAAGAGTAGATAACCAGGACAAAGCGTGCTCCAGAGACCGTCGGTAAAGTATGTTTGAGTTTACCATTTTATTTCTGTTAAATTAAAAAGGAAATTTCGTAAATCAGCCCATCCTTATGAAAATCAGAAGCAGTTAGTCACGCAAACAGTAAGTATAGATTATTAAATACCCCAACAAATCTAAGACTTCACAATCAGGTTCTTTCATCAGTGCCACAAATACGAGCAGCTTTTGACTTCCTTGATTACTTAAGGAGGAGATTGGTTGTTGCGTACATCGACGAATAAAGGACGTCCTAAATGTCTGAGATCTTTTAATTTCCGATATGAAGTATGAAAGCATATAACCATCCATTTGCAGAGTAGTGGCCGAGCATTCAATTCCTTTAAAACAAAGAAATTAAAGTGTATTTTAACTGTTAAAAACACATTGACGAATATATAAGTTAACAACAACTTACCAAAAGGTTTCTTCAGATGGTTTACCAAAGATTTGTGCATTCCCCCTTTACAACTTAGGTCTTCACTTCCTTTCGGTACTGGTTTACGTTTCGATGAAATGACTTTGTATTTCTTCGGAACAATCAGGTCAAATTTTCTACTCCTGGCAAGTTTTGTTTTAGGCACCAGGCGGTCCTTTTTCACCATGTTGTAAATGCACTTGGTACACACAGTTTTGAAAGTATCTTTCTTAACGCTGTCCTCCGAAAAGCAACGTGCAGATTTTTGCAACCTGCAACATTTTTCGTACTTGCGATCTGATGATGGTGACTCATCGTAAACCTCCAAATATGACGGTAGGCTAGAAGTTCTGGTACGTTTCGGCGAGTTTGTTGGGCGACAAGTGACAAGGCTAAGGAACTGGTGACCCTCTACAACTCCTTTCAAACTTATACAAAATACGTTGGCATTTTCTATCAAATTCATTCTGCTGCGTAACGAATGGTCACTACTGGAGCTGTTTATCTAGTCTTGTAAGGCTGGTTTAATTGTTTCAATCACACAGGGTAATATTTCAGCTTATCACGTTCACCAACTGGCAAGAAAACCATAAAGATTCTTCTGGTATCTTCACCTAAAATAATAGGAACCCAACCAAGGAGGAAACCTGTGAAACAGTAAACATAAGATGCACTTAATTATTCAATTCGCCCACACATAATTGAGGAATAAAATTGTCATGTTTCATATCGTTTGAGTTCTCGGAACTTTCACTCACTCACCAAATTAAAACTTTACACCAAAAACCTTTCACTTATATGTTCTCCAGGCAGCAACGCTTATAAACCTCTATTCTATGGCTGTGAGTTTCACCATCGACTGACTGCTATTTTGTTAAAAATGCACTGTCCTTCAAGGCTTCGACATAAATATTTTAATTGGTCACTTTCTGAGAATTTGTTTTGTGAAGAAGGAGATGGAAAACATCACAAACAAAAAAATACTCAAACTTCCTCCTCTCACTCTCATATAGCCTTTTGCAAGGTTGAGGTAGACCGATATATGTTCTACCGTAGAACTTCTACGCTTATGTGTTCCTTTATGCGAGATAGTGGATGTTGAAATTAAGTTACAAAATATCCCAACTGCATTGCATACCTTGTGTACATAAGTCAGGTACATGTGCAGCTCTTCATGGTTTTAATGTTCAATTGAGCATTCCAGTTTCCAGTTTATATTTGACGAACTACGGTGTACGCACGGTGTAAATGAGATATTTTGAATGGAAAATTTTATGCTGATGATTATGATTAATTTTAGGTCAACTTTATTGTTCTGGTTGAAAGATGATGACAGATTATAAAATGGAAGTTTTTATTAGAAATGAAATTTGGACTGAGCAGGGAAAGTTGTGGAAGTTTACAAAACTGTGCTTGGCCTTCGGGAAAGCCAATCTTTGATCTGAGGAATAGAAGTAACGGTCTCCATGTGCTTCTTCAATAAAGGAAATTCGTCCACGAGTCCGATCAACATGTCGGAATCGGATAAGTCCAAGAAATTTGGGGGAAGGGTCGGACGTTCTCCTTTCTGGAAGTAATTAGTGAATCATGACGTATGAGAAGTCTTATTCAATAATATAAATGCTATCTGAGGAATAATCATATTATACCAATGGTGTTCCCCAGAACTGGGTAAAGTGGGCAAGCCAAAAGTCAGCGTGGGTCAGCTTCGAGCCCAAAACGAAGTCCCCTTTCTCCTCTTCCAAAATCTTGGAAAATTTCTCATAGTATATTTTAAATTTGGGTCTGATGACACCCGACATCGACTCGGTTTTTCGGGCAGCGTCAGTTTCCAGTACGGTTGCCTTTCTCCAAGCTAGTGAACGTGGAAGAAAGTTTGAAATAGACGGAGATTTCGAAGACAAAAAGTACCATTTTGGTATTTTAAGTTTTTTTTCTGTTACCATCATAAAGATCAAAGAGCAAGCTAATGACTTCATCAATTCTCGCATTGTCCCATGGCGTATCACCGACAAGTCCATTTTGGCTAGCCAAATACCTGGAAATTACACCGGATTGAGAGAGTTCCCGTTTTCCTGTTTCGTGCAAGACCGGAACTTGACCAACGGTGCTTCCGAACTCTGACAATTATGAAAAATTTAGTTTTAAAAGTTGGAGTCATCAAATAATTTGACACATAAAAATTCTTCCTTTTGTACCTGCTTTACGTTGGGTGTACCAAGCAATCATATCCGAAGGAATCCTATCATCCACATATGGAGTTCCAGTGTACTCCAAAATCCATCTTGAAGGTTCACCCAACGACTTCATGTTGAAGTACGTTAGACGATATTTTGAGCTGTTGTCTTTGGACATGATTGAAAACTTAAACTTTTAACGCTATGAGACAAAGCATAGAACACAACCTGCTAGTTTACAAGTTTACTAGATACTGGACTCTGTAATAATGTCGCTTTGTTGGCCTAGAGCATTGTGATTTTGTAACCAGAAGGAAGGCATTAATAATGCCGCATTATGGTATTCACGAAGCATATTGGTAGAGAAAAACTAGACTTTTATTTATATAAAAAACATGTACCTCAAGGACATAACACATTTTAGGTTATTGTCCGTTTTCTCCATTTCATACCGCTGCATTACAATTTACTATTTACAAAAAATTCTAAGCTAAGGTAAACGGATGGAGTAGGCATGAATTGCATCATTATCATTAATTTCAAAGTCTAAGTCATATATACATACTACAAAGTATGTAGGACGTCCATTTCAGGTTTACTGGAATAAATGAATAGTAATTTGCTACTGGAAGCGGATAGCACAGTGGAACATGGATCACTTGTAGTTTGAAGTCATGTAAACGTGTTATAAGACACAAAAATCCACCTGTCATCTTTAGCCATAAAAAATGAATGAAAAGTTGAATGCGATTTTTGTTTTGGATGCCTGAAGACAGCCATTTTATTTACGGCTATAGTCTGAACTTGTCAACTTGACAGGTAGTAAAACTAAATATGCAAGTTGCATTTTAACTTCAGCATGTCTTTTATGATGTATGGTTTCTAGTTATGAAGCTTTGAAGATTCATCTGCAAAAGATTGTCAAACAAATAAGAGAGGGTATAGCGTATGCTAACCGTTAGCGTACGCTTTGTCCATTGCATGAATATATTAAATAATATTTGCAATATTGCAAATTGCAATATACCTCAGCCCAGCATCCGAGACTCGGATACCCTGAATCAGACTTTAATTTTAGACAGCAAACTCCCATCATAACCCAATGTCTGCCTAACTTTTTCATTCTCTGAACTGAAGGTCAACCAGGTTCAGTTTTAGCTCATTGGTAATGCATCATAGCTATCCTTTGCATTCCATCGTGGACAAGTTGATGTGAATCTTCAACACCCAGAGTAATGAGAGTTAAAAATGATATTTGAATTGAAAAATCATAAGAATGTTTTATATTTCTTATGATTTGCACGCTTTTGCAAGTATTCGGATATTCCTAAAAACCTACAGCCCCAGGCCATGATGAAAAAGGGTTTTTAGTTTCTATTCATCTGCCGACGTTGGTCATTGCAAGATAAAATGGTTATGGAAGTTTGGTTCGCAGGATCATAATATCATGTATCATGTACTTTCCTCAGTTAAACTTCTTAATATATGTGGCTTACGTAACTGATGGCTAGGTTTGCGATTATCACTTTATTTAATCGCTATATATGCGGATGCAATTGGTATATAATTATGCACATGCAAACCAATCTGGTATCAACTCAAGTTATTTGTAGCCCTATTTTATTCCAGATATTGTCCACTAGCAGAAAAAATTGTAACGTACGATTACGATATGTTATAGGTTAAATGTGAAAACGCGACTCTGATCTGGTAATTTATCATCGGCTTTGCATTTCATAATTTACTGACGAGTGAATGAAGATAAGAAGCTAGATCAAGTGTATATGTTATGCAATCACATCATGAATGAATGACAAAATTGCATTCAGTTTTTCAGTGTGAGTTTTGGTGTTCTTGAAATAAGAAGATTTTTTTCTACAAGAGAAAGATGGGATCTGAAGCTAAAGTAATTTATGCTCGTACATCTTTGATGTACAGTAAACCACTTTCAGACATAATTGAAAGAGAAGTGTACCTGAAATTAGAAAATACTCAACCTTGTGGGTCCTTCAAACTCCGTGGTCTTTCTGTTTTATGCCAACAGGTATGCAACAGCAATTACACAATGCATATAAGCACTTAAGCAGTGCAAATTGTAATGTACAAGAACTTGTCCATTTTTCTTTACACACTCAAATGTTTGTTGTACAGAAACTTAAAAATGGATGCACACGCTTACTTGGAACATCCGGTGGAAATGCTGGACTCTCATTGGCATATACAGCCGAAAAACTAAACGTTCCATGCGATATATACGTTCCAACATACGTACCACCAAGGATGCTAAAGAAATTAAGATCCTACGGTGCAAACATAACCATAATTGGGAAAGACTGGCAAGAAACAAACGCTGCCGCAATGGAACTTCTCAAAAATCGGCCTGAAATTGGTTTTATTCATCCATACGAAGATCCTTTGATATGGTAAACCTTCTAGTGCACTTAAAACTATTAGTAATTGAGCGTAGACCATTATAATGACTTTGATATTCTCAAAACAGGGAAGGTCATTCATCAATGGTTCATGAAATTAAAGAGGACCTACGAGGACGTAAACCATCTTGTATAGCTGTGTCAGTTGGTGGTGGAGGTTTATCTTTGGGCATTATGGAAGGTCTGGAAGCAGTAGGCTGGAAAGATGTTCCTTTACTATGTATGGAAACTGTAGGCTCAGAATGCTTTAACTTGTCACTAAAAACTGGGACGCATTTCGTCCTGGATGAGTTAAAAAGTATAGCAAAGACACTCGGAGCACGCTCAGTCACTGCAGCTCTGCTTGACAGAGTTGAAAAATTTAACGTTGTTTCCAAAGTTTTACCCGATAAAGATGCAGTCCTTGGCTGCGTCCGTCTGGCAGGTCAGAGGTTTAAAACTATACGAGTCTTGTCATCCTCTGCAATAATTTTTGTAAATTTGACCTTATTTTTAACATTGTAGATGATCATGGGTTTCTTGTGGAGCCTTCGTGTGGCGTAACAATGGCCTCTGTTTATTCCAAAGTACTTCCAGAAGCACTGGAAAGTCGTGGCTACAGAACTGACAATGGTCCAATAGTTCTTATCACTTGCGGTGGAAGCGACATATCACACGAAATCTTGAAGGACTTGGCAGATATGTTTGATATCAGCTTAAAGGATTAGAATTACGATTATTCTTTGCCTAAAACTTTCTCCTATTGTGACTAAAACTATTATAAGTTAATATGTAGATCATTTGTACACAACATTGCCTTAGTGTAAGTATGTAATGTACAAAAATTGACTTTATTGACTCAATAAATTATATTGGAAGAACTAACACTAACGGTATATTTTATGCACTACTACTTTCCGTAACAGATTGACTTCATAACAACATTCAATTGAACTTGCATACTTGCTACGCTCTAAGCATTTTCGCTTCTCTCTTTTCCTTCAGCTCTTGCAGTTCTTGCTCTATAATTTTCTTTCGTTCTTCTAAAAATTCAGCATATTCTTGCGGATCAATTTCTTTAACAACTTCAATTCCACAAGTTCTTGCCAGAAATAAAGTATTTTGACAAATTTTCTTCAAGTCCCAAAATCTGATAACTGGATCCTGTTTCTTTATCTTTGAAATTTCATAAACATGCTTTAGCGTAATTCGTCCTGCTACTTCTTGGGCTAAAATTGCAATAACATTAAATCAGCATTAATAATAATTATTATTGAACAGTACTTGAAATATTGAAGAGTTGTTGAAAAGGAATATAATAGTTGGTTTTCTTACTTGGTTTCATGGCTGCTCTTTGAATACCGGCAGCCTGCTTTAAAAACCAAGTTGTGGGAGGCGTATGAATGACCAGTTCGTAAGATCGGTCAGCATTAACACGTATTCTACATGGAAGGGGAACACCTTCTTTATAATCTTTAGTCCTCTCGTTGAAATCCTTACAAAACGCAGCAATATTGAGTCCTCTCTGTAAATAAACATAACAGCATGTTATCAACATTACTTTTCTGAATGATTTAGTATTTAGCGTTTGATTTCATGACTCATATTCCAAACTGTCCTTACTTGACCCAACATTGGTCCTAAAGGTGGTCCTGCGGCTGCCATCCCAGCAGGGATATTTGTTTTTATAAAGGGTCCATGAACTACTTTCTCGACCACTTTCTTCATCCCCTTCAGCTGCTGCTTTATCCCCATTTTCGACATTTTGAACTCCTGGAATACAAAGGAAAATCATACAAATTAAATTTCATACATCAAAAATCATAATAGATGAATAAAACAGGAGAGTTATGATGAAAGGTGGAAAAAGTCAGTTAGCTGTAAATACGTCCTACCGATGTTATGTACTAATCAAATTTTTCACTTATATATTTATTGGTAGCTCTTACTTTTCTCAGGTATACAAATTTCCCAAGATTTCAAAACTGCAAACAAAAGCTCAACAATAACAACTCAGGTTAGTCAGTCAGGAGAAAGTTTTGTTGTTTTATCACTGTGCTCTTCCGAAAATCCGGCCTTTTCGATCAGATACATAGGGAACATGTGTGTAAATATAAATACGCTGTACCACAAAATCTCTATACACATGGCTCGCGCCGGTGTCTCAAAAAGCACCTCTTTCATTAAAGCTTTTCTTCCTTCCTAAATTTCATGCAAACTGCAGAGTGCAGACAACAATGAAGCAATAGCAATATTTAGCAACAAAGGAGAAAGATTACGTCAAGTCTAAACGTGTATTTTGTTTAGTATAAAGTTTAATTAAATCTCTTCAGTCAGTGATTCCCTTTTCGTTATTTTCTGACTTTAGAAAGAATTTTTACCTGTCATTGTCAATGCAATTCCAGATTTCTAAATAATCCAGATCGAAAGCATTTAAAACATCAGGCTATCAACTCAAGGTCAGGGGTAACACATATTCCAACATTTCAGTTTGTAATTGATAATTATGAGCTGGCATAATTTTTTTTGTTCTGAAACTACTAACACTGCATGTGGAGTAAAGCAATAATGAACTATTCTTATTGGCTATTCTTATTCCATGATGTGCACTTTTTTATAGATTTCTTTCATTGTAGTCTGTTAAGTAGTAATGGATGACGATGACGTATACAATCAACAATGACAAGTAAATTTAGCAAGGTAAACCAGGTAGGAGAAGTTTTGCCTACGCCAACACTTTCATATTCGTCATTCATTTCATCTACATCCGATCATTGTTTGTCCTTTCATATACGAAATTTTAACTCTTTTGCATAGCGTAATCTTAAAAGTTGTAGCAGTATGTTGTTGCAATTAAATATCTTATAGGAATATGATAAACATTATATAACTTCATTACGACATAGTGTACCACTAGTTGGAGTCGTGCATGGATCAGCATCAAGGCACATTGTCCGTGACTATTAAATTAATGCATATTTTTTGTGTTTCAAGATTCAAACTACAATAGTACATGTACAGTACAATGGCAAGATAGACTCGTATACTTTAAGTAATCTAAAATTGTGGCATTGGCCAGTTAAGCTCATGCAACGTATTAGCAGCTTAGCTTATTTTAAAAATCTCCATCTTAAGCCACCCTTAACTGCATGCAACTTAATTATATTATTATATAACATAAATTTTTACGTTAGAAGTAACCAAACTGTTCATCCTATACTTATGAAGTCGTTACTTTCAACTTCAAGCATGCTTTAAAATTCAACATTAAATCCAAAACTTCAACAAATGATAATGATATGCTATGCATAAAAACGACAGAATGACTGACAACCGTATCTGACGCTTAGACAGCATGCATTAGCATTACTCTTGCTCAATCCCTGAAGCTTTTATCAAATCATGCACCAAGTCTATAGTCCAAAGTTAACTTGGGTACATCAAAATCATAATTCACACTACAATCATATATTAGTTAAAACAACTCTACCTTCAACCCCAAGCGAAATGGGCTTACATGAAATCCATGCATGCATATGCATACCAAACCCAAAGCCAACCTTAGCATTAGCAGTGATTACTGATTACTTCCCTGAGAATGAACATACATAAAAGGGAACAAGTATGAGGGTGGTAAAGAGACCTATGGGATGTTGTCGTACAAGGCTACGATTTCATGCGCCTCCAATATAAAATATTATAGTTAGGTTGATATAGTGCATAAGCTTATAGCTTATCCGTTTGTACTTTTGGATACATATATAAGTTTGTGTACATAGGTATGCGTGCTCAGTTCCTGTAGTTCGTATATGTATAAAAATCATATTACCTTGTATCATGTAGACCATACGTGGGCATCCCCCGATAGTATTGCCGTCATAAATATCAGCCACCAGCAGCAGTCATCAAATTATTCATCATTGACCATATCATATCATTCAACATCACATCTTATATTATAGCGAGAATTAATGGATCTGTGCTAGTCATAGCATTCCTTGGAGGAAAGGGAGGACACATGCAACCAAAGTTAGTTCTTGTGGACCAGTGTTCAAGGTGATTTTTACCAATATTCAGGAGCAGTAATTGCATAGTAGTACTTTTGTGCATAGTTCATTCGCTTCTTGTTTGGTAAGTTCATTTATTTATAGTTTCTAATAATTTATTTAATAATTAATTATTTAGAATTAGCTTCAGCAGTCACGTATTAGTGAAATACTTTTGCTGGAATGCATGGCTCGTGATATGCCATAAATCAATCAAATCTTTCCTTGACATGAAACTTAAAAATTATGTCTGTTTTGTCTTCCAGGTTCACCAAACGTCTCCATATTTTTAAACTTTTAAAAGTAATTACATAATTTGACAACATGGGTAGTCGTCCATCCCTCCTTTTGCGAGATGAGGAACTCGCTGAAATCCAGAAGGAAACTGGATGTACGTAACTTTCACTTGGATATAATCAATTAAATCAAATACTTTTGATTTTGTAGTTTTAACGTGTATTTTTTTTACATTTTTAGTTAGTGCGAACCAAATCGAAAGATTGTATAGCAGATTCACTGCACTGGATAAGACAGGATCAGGAGCGTTGAGTAGAGAGGACTTTTTACGGATACCAGAACTAGCGATAAATCCTCTAGGAGAACGGATAGTAATGGCATTTTTCCGACACAGCGAAGAAGATCGTGTCAACTTCCGTCAGTTTGTTCGTGTGCTAGCACATTTCAGACCTGTCAAGAAGAACAAAGATAACAAGTTGAACTCTAGAGACGGAAAGTTGAAATTTGCATTCAAGCTTTATGACTTGGATGATGATGACAGAATCACGAAGGAAGAGTTGCTGGCAGTACTTCAAATGATGGTCGGAGAAAATATTAGGTACAGTAAATGATAATTATAATGAGAATGAAGCTCACTAAAACTAGATAATCTCTAGTGAAAGCATGCGTTAACATTATTTCTTTTCTTTTATAGCGAGGATCAACTTATGAGCATCGCAGAAAGGACCATTTTAGAATCCGACATGGACGGCGACGGAATGATTGGATTTGAGGAATTTTGCAAAGCATTGGAACGGTCGGAGGTGGAACAAAAAATGTCCATCCGCTTCTTGAACTAAGGATGAAAAAGTATGAACCAAACAATGTGTGATTGATTGGCTTACTTTACTAACATCTTTATCGAATTCCTTTTTTGAGGGACAAAGCAGTAAATTTCTTCCGGGGCACAAGTTCCTTTCACTGTGTGTTTAGTAATATAGTACCTGCACGTGATATGACAGACGGAGATATAAGATATATAAGCAACGAGTGAAAAGCGATAAAAATATTTTTTAAATATTATTTCCAATACATTATGCATCACGTGCTATTATTACCCATGGTGTGTTAACTATGACGTTTAAGGTAAAGTATGAGATTTCGTATGTTAATGTAAATACATTCAATATTTTGTAAATAGATAGACTATTATTTTCAAAAACATGTAACGGTATACATGAGGAGTGCGTCATTATATAATCATTACATTGGTGATTAAATACAATTACTTACATATAAATTTACACATGTATTTGTTGGTTCGCTTCCATTTGTGCACAGCGTAATTCGTATTTACGTACATACACTAAGTTTATAAAACGTATTTGTGGATGACTGGATTTGTATGGTCATCATTTAAAACAAGTGTCCCTCTTTCAATCGCCATTAACTTTATTAGGATCTGTAAAGCTAGCCGTCAAGATATAGAGAATGGCTGGCACTGGAACTAATACTAAAAGGTAGAGATCACGATACAGGTATTCCTGATGCACAATAGAAATTATTCCATATGCATGAAGAAACCAATGGCAAAATATCACTCCAATGTTCCTCCAGTCACTGATACTCTCCCACAAGAGAGCTTTTATGGTCTGAAATTTATGGTTAAGTCATTAGTTTTATATATGACAATATTGATATGACATTTAAAACATTCCAATCGTTTCTTTACCTGATTAGATCGACTGGCAAAGTGGTATGCGCATGAAACTACAGAAGTGACTATCGTAATGTATGGAAAAACGTAATCTGAAATCATAAATTTTACATTGCATCAAATTTCCTATAACAAATTATGTACATATTTATATTGAACGAGTCTTAAGAAACTTACAGACTAGGCCACCGAACATTAAGTGACCAAGGGCCAACATTGGGTAAAAATATAGACCAGAGTATATAGACTTGGCGACTTTAATTTTGAAACAACGAGCTATCAGTCGGACAAAGACCATGAGAACGTCTGCCAGGGCGTAGAAAACTAAAACAATGGTGTATCTGAAATCATCAAGAAACTTTAGTATACAAACCAAACACGACCTGGAGATGTCCTGCATACAATTCAATAGAATAAAGATTTCTTACAGTGGATACACAGCTTCATACGAACAATGAATCGTTTCTTCATAATTTGGATTCGGATTATAGAAAATCGGATACCAATCTGAGAGATCTACAACTCCACAGGATTTCACTTGAAACTGTCCGACAGGCTCCCACAATAAAAGAGTAATTGCACCCGCAGTTGCGACTTCTATTAGGGCGCAAATTACTAATCCTATCGTGTTTCTGCTACTCCTGCAACATTTGAAAAAGGAAATAAAAACAAAGAGAACAAACAATAAACAAATACTTCAAGAATTATTGTAATGCTCACTTCAAAATTTTCCTATCTGTAAATGTGAAATGTAAGAGAAGTGGAAGGATTGCCATGAATCCTAAGTATAACCAGGCGTAAAGTCCCAAGTCTTGGTTGCATGGAACACAGGCAGAAAATTCATTTCTTCTAAACCCGCGAGCACATCCTCCACACTCACTCCAACTGAAAATACATTGATGATGGGTTAGTACAAATTTGTCAAGTATAAACAGTAAATTCTTCCAATAAATTTGCTTCAAGGCTTACTTTCCATCCTGAAACTGTGTTCGTCCACAGTAGAAGCCGGGACAGGAACTAAGCTCTTGAATAATCCCTCTGTCAAATTCATAACGAAGAGCACCAACTTTGCTAAAACTCATTTTGGCTAAGATAGCTGCATTGTTATCCCTCCTGGGTTGTGAGGGGTGGCGGTGGAGATAATCCTGAATTGGGAAGGGGCCCACGAAGGGACGAGACCCTAGAATCTCCGTTTTGGCGAATTTTTAGAACAACCCCTTCAAAACTTTCAAAAAGAAAGTTGGACTTGGTCTTGATTCACGGAAGACGAAGACGACGACACTTACAAGGGTTACTCCAGTCAGCCTTTTCTTCTCTGCAACTGAAAAATAGCCACATGAAAACATGAAACAAGTTGACAACAAGTAAATCCAACTACCAAACAAAATTTAATTTTAAACAAATTACCTTTATAAATTTCAAAGTACTTTTCGCACAACTATTAATCCATAATCTACACCAAATTTCCTAGCAGCTAAATCTCCGTCGGTGTCGGTTCCTCTCCACTTTGCCACATTCGTCACCCAAATCAATGCAACTAAAGTGCATTCAAATGCATGCAAAAATCTCAACAAAATTTATAGCACAGCCCCTGTCTAAATGCCCTTCTAACAAACTTTAATTTTACTCCAGTTTAATCTCTTCAGTCAGCCAATTCAAATTTTGACCATTTTCACACTCCACATGTCATGTGTCATCTGTTTCCACTAGAAAAAGGGTGAGTAGGGTTCAGTTTGGTGAATACAATGTGGAGAAGTTTTTCTTTAATCTACATTAAGTATATCCCTTACACCCATCCGAACTGTACTTTTCTACTTAGGGAACAAAAATGCATTATACGCCTGAGGTGCAACAGCTCTCTACCAAATAATATGGTTTTAGGTTCATAACAAACCATAACATCTCTCAGCACATTCGTATCCTCATCATCAGCTGGTGGTAGTGTGGTGTGGTCTTTTTGTCCCTTATTGCTCATCTGTATAAGAACTGTAATATCCGTACTTTTATAACGAGTTTGCCGAAATACCCAGGTATGGATGTACCCCTCAGCACGGTCCAATTTTTTTTTAAAAAAACGTCAAATTAAGGGCCCCCGAGTCCTCCAAACCTCTTTAACCTCCATAAACATTAAAAAATACACCAAATCAATTATCAGGGCTATTTATTTCTTTCTAAATCCTAATTTAAAAAATAATTATAACGGTAACTTTGTAACCGTCAACACGGCCTCGACCAAATTTGCACCACAAAAGGCCCTTAACATAAGGGCCCTCCATGCCCAGTAAGAAGTAAATCTACCGTGCGGAAAGGCTTCAAACGGGAGCATCAATGTTGCATGTAATCCTTATGGACTAAAATTGAAACCTTCATAACTTTTAAGTTATAAGCGCGGCCTCCACCAAAATTATGTCACAGGAGGCCCTTGACCTAGGGACCACTTATGCACAACATCAAGCAAATTCGCCGTGCGGAAAGGCTTCAAACGGGAGCATCAAAGTTACATGCAATCCTTATAGACTAAAATTGAAACTTTCACAACTTTTAAGTTATTACCGCGGCCTCCACCAAAATTATGTCACAGGAGCCCTTGACCTAGGACCATTATGCACAACATCAAGCAAATTCGCCGTGCGGAAAGGCTTCAAACGGGAGCATCAAAGTTACATGCAATCCTTATAGACTAAAATTGAAACTTTCACAACTTTTAAGTTATTACCGCGGCCTCCACCAAAATTATGTCACAGGAGGCCCTTGACCTAGGGACCACTTATGCACAACATCAAGCAAATTCGCCGTGCGGAAAGGCTTCAAACGGGAGCATCAAAGTTGCATGTAATCCTTATGGACTAAAATTGAAACTTTCACAACTTTTAAGTTATTACCGCGGCCTCCACCAAAATTATGTCACAGGAAGCCCTTGACCTAGGGACCACTTATGCACAACATCAAGCAAATTCGCCGTGCGGAAAGGCTTCAAACGGGAGCATCAAAGTTACATGAATCCTATATGGTTAAAATGAAACTTCACAACTTTTAAGTTTAGACTATGGAACCATATTTATTTCACCAGGTTTTGGCATTTGAAGTCTGTCTAGGCTACCCATATCGACATCGATTTGAACACCCGGCTTCATGGGCGAGAGTAACATTGATGGAGGTGGAGAGGAGCAGGTCATGCTGTCTTCGTGACTTTCCACGTCTATCATTTCTGTTGAAAAATGAAAATGCCTATGTTATTTTTATCAACATTTAAGCTACATTAGTTGATGATCTAGCTAAAATATTTAAATACCACTACAGCTGCCATCATCGGAATGGTGTGACTTGTAGGATGGAGAATTGCTCGAGTGTCCAGTCGGAGGTGATCCATTCCCATTGCTACTGTGGGTGGGAGAAGTCCTTTGTTGGAGGTTGAACTCATCCTCGGGTGGGACTGCAACTGCCACCAGCAGAAATGTATTTTTTGGAGTATTGTGTCCACATACGGCGCTCATTTGGAGTCGTTTGTGTAGCTTTAGATGGACAAACTGCGTAAACTTTGCAGGGCACAGGTCACACGCATACGGCTTCTGTCTGGAGTGGAGTGTCCGGAGTGTCTGTTTTGAAAATGGAAGTGCTTGTGACATATTTCACATTCATGAGGGTTTTCACCTAAAAAACTCGGATTATTAGTTTGCCCCTTTACTAAGGTCATGAAGGTTTAAGCTGCATTAATTAAATTAAAAGTTCTAACCTGTATGAATGAAGCTCTTAGTACACACATTGCACTTGAAGGGCCTTTCCCCAGAATGGCGAAATGTCTTGTAACAAATGTTACATTCATAATGCATCTTGCCATCCTTCTTCTTCAAAGGGTAAGGTAGACTCCTATAGCCCCTTGCACCCGGACTCAACTCTCCATCAGAGTCAGTGTCGTGATCAAGATCGTGATCTTTGCTGCCACCAGAGTCACTTCCCCCACTGCATAGCCCATGCTAGAATTTCCTGTTGGTGATATGATGAGTGGAGTGAGCTCCTTAAAGATGTGAAGACTACTCAGTGGTCTGATGATGATGATGACCATGTCCATTTTGAGGAGGTGGAATCAACGGGTTGGGGTTCTGGTGAAAGTGAGGTGGATGGATACTACTACTATTGTTAGGTGATCCTTTGGTGGTCCAAACTCATCCCTTCGCCGCTGAATGTCAACAAGTGGCGGTGGGGAAACTCCGAAAATGTATGTACGTCAGTCGGAGCCTGTACATGATCAACTTGTAGCATGGTTTTGGACATGAGTGTGTGTTCAGCTTATGGTTTTACATGATGATGATTTCATACATTTAACTTTTTCCACGATACACAAAATTGAAAGGATGAAAAGTCATATAAAACCAGAATGTGTTTTTTGACACTTGTCAGTCTCCTCGGGACTCTTTACTCGAATACGGGACCTATAAAGTTTAGATTGAGAAAGCAATTATGCACCAACACCACCACCACCTACGTACATGGTCATAAGATACATTGCTGCTAGCCAGTGACCATTTTAAAAATAAAAAGCCTACTTATATTCCATTTAAAGTGTGTTTTAATAATTAAGTTACATAATAGTTATTATGGCGTGCATAGCGAGTGTCAATATTCCCGAAGGAACTTTATCAACACCTTTCCGAGCTGGTGAAATCCTCACAAATCCATTGGGAGAATCTCGGGGCAATGCGAGAATCAACTTTCCCCTTCAGGTAACATCTTTTTTAAGTGATATTATTCTATTTTCATAAATATATGCGCACTCATTATAACATGTTATTCGTGGAAGTTGAACTTAATTTCTCAAAAATCCGTCTATGATTTTCGTTTTTGATAGATTGGCGTTACAGCATCCGGTGAACTACAACCTGTTGTATCCTGCCAAAACCTTTCAGAATATATGCGGTTGCTGATCATACAGTGATGCCTCAAGAGAAAGTGGACAAGCTTTCTTATTTGATGCATGATGAATTTCACAGTATGAAATATGACATTTTTGAAACTTCTGCGGATGTTAAAAGTGTTCCTCACATTTTGGAAGTTTAGTTGTAAAAATGTAGTGCTATATGTGAAATGCATATTAAATGCGTTGTTTGGACGAGAAGTGTTGTCGCTTTTGTACCGTTGAAATGTGGAAAAAAGGAATGCAATTTTTTATACAAGAATGTTACTGTTTTTCGTGACTGATCGTGTGTTGTTTTACTAATACTTCATTATAGTTATAAGTTTGTACGCCTACAATACATGTGGATAATTTGATAACCAGACCAGAAACCTATTCATTTGATGCTTGTTTGTTGAAGGCGTGGAAAGTAGAGTTCAAGCAATAACATGAAAGAAAATAAAAACTTTGCAAATTAATAATATTTGTGATGTTGTCTAACGAAAATAAGATGACTTTTCTAATGTAGATACGAATATCACGCATCATTATTACTTCATTATCATTTAAGCAGTAAATAGAAACTCTTTGACATCGTTTGAAAAGTGCATTATTCATATTATCTAAATCGCCCACTCATAACCACGTAACGTGGTCCACGTTTGCAACAATCAGGACAGGATCTCAATCAATCAGATAGACGAGTTTTTTACAAGTCTCACAATGCCCCCAATCCTCAGTGCAATGAAGACAAACTATTTGGTTGGATTTGTCACAGTTTCTTCTTTTTTTTCTTCTCCCTCCTTTCACTGTTGGATTAGACTCGTATGAAAAATTGATAATAAAAGCATCTCAAAAAATCGGTATGTGTTTTATCTAACTCGTAATATTAATTTAAAGAACAATCTTCTGCGTATTGTGAGTCATAATTTATGACTCGGGCCTATACATTTTTCACCTATAGGTTTTCTATGCTGCTCTGCACTTCATAGCAGTTTTACAAACTACAGTGTGGTAACAAAACCACTTGTGGAGGCTCGTCATGAGAATTAAAAATTATTTACGTATTTGAAGGCTGCGAGGGAATTGCTTGTTGGTTACTGACTTTATTTGTCCTAAACTTATATTGGAGACGTCGGGAGCTGCTTCTGATTTGATTGATCTTCAAGTGGCCGGCTTTGACACTGATACAATTGTGTCGAGATCAAGATTGAATATACAAATCATTAAATTTGTTTAAGCGTTTAAATGTTTTTTTGGATCTTATAATCTATCAACCTGCAAAAGGTTTTATCCTTTATCATGCTAGTTTTAATGCTGTACACTTCTGTATTCGTTCCCAGTCAAAATGCATTTATGATTACAACTCTGCTGACGACGCATGACATTTGGAGAAAGTTGAAAATGGAGCTACAATCAGATAGTCTCGGGTTTGAAGAAGTAAGATTTTCTAACGGTTTCAAAACACAAAGATGTCTTAAGACTCCTAAAGTACATAATATTATGTTTTCAGCATTTCAGACTGTACAACGAAACAAAAGGCACTAATTCAACTTGCAAATAAAACCCTAAGCGTGCCAATATTGATGTTGTATGTTATAAACCTGTCCTATTACTGCACACTTCCTATCCTCGTTTTTAAAACCTGAAAATGTGGTCGGCAATTTGAATATGATTTGTTTCATAATCAGTAGCTCTGTAACTTGGTGGCTGGCTTGCGATTTGAGTCAGCAAGTATATTTTCTATAATTAGTTTTTAAGGTCATGTTTTCATCATAACCTGAAAGACGGCGTGAGCCTAGAGGACCGACTGCGGCAACTTTCTCTAACTGGTCAGATTAAATCAGAATCCCTTGGAATTTCCTGTTCGTTTGTCACCGTTAGTGGTTCAAGTACTCAAATTAGCCCTTCTTGACATTTTTTAACCAAAAACGTTTTCACTAAACCAAATTCATCTTAATTAGTTGGATCGGGTAACCGATTGCTCGACCATGAAGTATCAATGCCAGCCATGAATGACAGTTGGTTGGGCAAACCCGTGAAGAAGTGGCTTTAATATACGATGATGTAAATGATAATACATTTTTCATAGAAAAACTCTACTTTAAAAAGAATTCCACTCAGCCTCTGGATTTTCTCTTCTGGACTTTTTGTGTCATTTCCAAAAAGTACGAACGACACTACATTTTCGCTACTCAAGCTCAAACTCGCTGTTCCTTCTCGGGCCGATGAATCCCCTCAGAAATTCGCCATTTTACATTACCACTCACCGGTGGTTTGACATTTTGATAATTTTACAATCTCTCGAATTGTGTGACCCTTGCCATGATCACTAACGAGTTTGAGGCTGATGGGATAACTGAGAAGATACCGGAATACATCCATTACATTGATAACATTGAGTGAGATTTGATTTTGAAAGAACCGTGCTCTGATTTTGGAACAGACGATGAAACAGAAAGAGCATATTTTATATTTGACAGATTTGGATTCTTAGCCATTTACACTCTCGAGCTGGTTTAAAAGGTGTTGGCAAAAGGGGGCTTCTACTCAACAGATTTTCATATTTGCGAAACCGTTGGAATCTTTTAGACTTCATTGTGGTCTTGTCCGGCCATTTTTCGATTTTAATAGGCATATTTCAAGATTCGAATAAGCAAGATAACAATTTTGAATTCTTGCGAACGTTTCGGGTGTTGCGAGCAATCAAAACGCTTTTCCATTCTTCCTGGTTAGGAACAAACCACGTTCGTTATAATTCCTATACAAATGTTGCATTGAATTATTTAATTTCATCGATTGCCTCAGGACTTCGTATGATGATCAACGCCTTGCTCAATTCTTTGGTACAACTGTTGGAAGTGATGGTTCTAACGTTTGTATTTCTCGTGGTGTTTTCACTGATAGCCTTTGAGCTATTCTCAGGCCGACTGCGATCCAAGTAAGTGATTATCAAAGGGGGTCCTCAAGACAAAAATCAAAATACTCCTATTGATGTAGCCACAATGGGGCAGGAAGTGGCGGACAAGCTTTGGAATGAGTAATGTATTTTCCTTTCGATATTCTCAACAAAAAATACATGATTTTTTAATGTGTTGGGTTGTAGATGGGTGAATGACTGGAAAAATTGGAAACAAAGGGATTTTCCAAATGAAGAGCCAGTTTTTTGTGGAAATTCATCGGATATGAGACAATGTGGAAATGGTTACACTTGCATAGGACTACTTGGGAATAACCCAACAAGGATGGCTATCATTTGACAACTTCTTTGAGTCAATGCTCTCAACTTTTCAAGTGATAACTCTAGACTACTGGGAACGTGTTTATGATTTGGTTGTATCAACAAACTGTGGACTGAGTTTGCTCTTTTTCCTCCTCGTCATCTTTCTGGGAGCGTATTACTTACTTTTAATGCTGGCCGTTGTCGCAATGAGCTACGAAAACGAAGCTCGACTCCAAGATCAAGGTTATATGACATGCACCGAAAAGCTGAGGAAAGTTCGTAAAAAGTAAACTTCAGTTTCGATGACCTTGCTAAAATCAACATTTACAAGATGACGCACTACCGCAAGCGCACAAAATCCGAAATTGAGATGAGGGCGAAAAGGCTCAAAGTTCCGCATGATGATGATGAAGACAAACAAGGGTGGAGTATGTGAACACGATTTTTGGGCTGATTGAGATGCACATAACGCTGGGAATGCAAGCGATACGGATGATAAGGTCAGGCTGGCGTCCGTTAGTAGCTTGGCCTATGATCCTTTTGACAGGGGTAAGCAAGAATGGTTGTTTTAAAATTATTTAAAAAGATCACAATCGTTGAGAGAACTTAAAGAAGTTATTCATGATTTAGATCAACCATTTGTTGAAAATCACGATGATGATAACATTGAAGACCTTAATAATGAAGAAACTAAACCAGGAGATAAGTCAGAGTCGGACGTTGACATTGATGCAGAGAGAGAAAGTACTATTGAATAATATAGTTACTTTAGCATAATATTAAAAATCAGTAGTAAGTAACTAAATTGGGGCAAAATGAAAACGTTCACGTTTTTAGTACCAGCAGACCCGTCGTCAATACGAATGCGCTACATGAAAGTAACTACATTTTTGAGCAAATTCACACAGTTTAACTTATCCACAATCTACAAGTGACATAAATATGATGGAGTATAGTAAAAGTTATTAAGGTTTCAATTTTAGCGTATAAGGATGAAGGATTACATGACATGTAGTCACATTGTGACTTTGATGCTCCCGTTTGAAGTCCTTCCGCACGGTGAATTTGCTTGTTGTTGTGCATAAATGGTCCCTAGGTCAAGGGCCTCTTGTGACATAATTTTGGTGGGGGTGGTGCTTATAACTTAAAAGTTATGAAGGCTTCAATTTTAACAAATTTACATGTAATAAGGATTACATGTAACTTGATGCTCCCGTTTGAAGTCTTTCCGCACGGTGAATTTGCTTGTTGTTGTGCATAAATGGTCCCTAGATCAAGGGCCTCCTGTGACATAATTTTGGTGGGGGTGGCGCTTATAACTTAAAAGTTATGAAGGTTTCAATTTTAACAAATTTACATGTAACTTTGATGCTCCCATTTGAAGTCTTTCCGCACGGTGAATTTGCTTGTTGTTGTGCATAAATGGTCTCTAGATCAAGGGCCTCCTGTGAGTAAATTTTGGTGGGGGTGGCGCATATAACTTAAAAGTTATGAAGGTTTCAAGTTTAGCCTATGAGGATTACATGTAACTTTGATGCTCCCGTTGGAAAAGCTGTCAAGAAAGCTGGAAATGTCCAAAAGAACATCTCCAAAAAAGATGGAAAGAAGCGTAGGCACAAGGGGAAGGAATCCTACGCTATTTACATCTACAAGGTGTGGAGGCACGTTCACCACGACACTGGAGTTTGCTCCAAAGCTATGTCCGTTATGACTCATGAAATGAACTCTTTCGTGAACGACATTTTCGAGCGTATAGCTGCCGAGGCTTCCCGTCTCGCTCACTACAACAAGAGGACCACCATCACCTCTCGGTAAATCCAAACTGCAGTGCGTCTCCTCCTTCCCGGAGAGTTGGCCAAGCACGCAGTGTCTGAAGGAACCAAGGCTGTCACCAAATACACCTGCAAGTAAATGATGACCAAAATGATCTCTGCTCAAACAGAAATGACAGCTTTCCCTGATCGCAGTGTGTAACTAAACTCTTCCGCACGGTAGATTTGCTTGATGTTGGGCATAAATGGTTCCTAGGTCAGTGACATAAATTTGGTGGAGGTGCGAACTAGGTAGAATAATTAGCAAAGGACCTAAAATAGTCTTATGTCAGTATTTGTACCCTTCAGCACGTTAAATTCATGGAGCCATAAATTTGCGTTCTTTTCGAACTCTTCCGCACGGTGAATTTGCTTGTTGTTGTGCATAATGGTCGTTAGGTCAAGGGCCTCCTGTGACATAATTTTGGTGGGGGTGGCGCTTATAACTTAAAAGTTATGAAGGTTTCAATTTTAACTCATAAGGATTACATGTAATTTTGATGCTCCCGTTTGAAACCCTTCCGCACGGTAGATTTGCTTCTTACTTGGCATGGAGGGCCCTTATGGTAAGGGCCTTTTGTGGTGCAAATTTGGTCGAGGTGGTGTTGACGGTTACAAAGTTACCGTTATAATTTTTTTTTAAATTAGAATTTGGAA
This sequence comes from Orchesella cincta, assembly GCA_001718145.1. Lineage (NCBI taxonomy): Eukaryota > Metazoa > Arthropoda > Collembola > Entomobryomorpha > Orchesellidae > Orchesella > Orchesella cincta. Next base: position 391,627 of record LJIJ01000032.1, on the reverse strand, counting down.
AGAAATAAATAGCCCTGATAATTGATTTGGTGTATTTTTTAATGTTTATGGAGGTTAAAGAGGTTTGGAGGACTCATGGGCCCTTAATTTTACGTTTTTTTAATAAAAAAATTGGAGCGTGCTGAGGGGTACCCTTACCTGGGTATTTCGGCAAACTCGTATGCTAGCGTATACATGTGGGTACCCGATATACGAAAATGATTTTTTCTTGTTCATGTCGAAAAGTGCGTATCATCGGTTTTTTCATAGTAAAGAAAAACAATATTTAAAATTCCACTAATAGTCAGTCATTTGGCTTTATTATCAACTTTAATAAAAACACTACCCCATGGGCACTGCGAAAAAAATAAATAACACATATTTCGTTTCGATTTCAATGGTTAGTACAACTAAAACTAAAGTCATCGGTACAGATAAAACATGGTGTAACGTAAATCATTTTTTGTTAAATGATTCCGGAAGGAGATCATGCGGGTGAAATATATTCCTTTCAGAATGACTTGACCTCAGAAGCTCTTTACGAAAATATTCGATTGTTTTTTGCAATCCATCTTTCAAAGGTACTGCTGGCTTCCATTTAAGTACTTTCTGAGCTCGTGATATATCAGGACGGCGTTTCTGAGGATCATCCTCCATTGGATCTTGATGTTCTACTTCACTGTTTGTGTTTCCAACAAGATCTCTGATTAAATAGGCAAATTCTGAAAAGAATAATATACAACTGCTTGCAATTTTAAGTTATAATGGCCTTTTGAAAAACAATAATAATTACTATACTATTAAGTACCTTCTATAGTATGTTCTTCGGGATTCCCCAGATTAACGGGCTCTGTGAAATTTGAATTCATCAATGCAATCAAACCGTCCACGAGGTCGGAAACGTATTGAAATGAGCGAGTTTGTTTTCCACTTCCATATATCTGTCGAGGAGACAAAATTAAATTGAAAGGTTTTCAGTAAGTATTTGTTGTTTACTGGAGTAAAAGGTGTTGTTGGTTTACTAAAACTTACAGTGATCGTCTCATTTTGCAAAGATTGTAGTATAAAATTAGATACAACTCTCCCATCATTCATATGCATTCGTGGACCATAAGTATTAAAAATCCTGGCAACGCGAACATCCACATTTTCCTGTTTTGCATAAGCATAGCCCAAAGCCTCTGCGACACGTTTGCCCTCATCATAGCACGCCCGCGGACCGATCGGGTTGACATGGCCCCAATAAGATTCTGGCTGGGGATGCACTTCTGGATCTCCGTATACTTCAGATGTACTAGCAATAAGAACCTTGGCTCCTACCCGTTTGCCTAGCCCTATTCGAAATAACAGAATCGTGATACATTAATTCCTAAATTAAGTAGAAAGATTTAGGATTGCGAATAAAGAGTCGTCAATGTCACAGCTTACCTAACATGTTGATAGTACCCATCGTATTAGTTTTTATAGTCTTAACAGGATTGTACATATAATGCGGTGGACTAGCTGGACTAGCAAGATGGTATACTTCGTCTACTTCAATGTATAATGGGTTAACGATATCATGGTTTATTAGTTCGAAATTCTCATGGCCTATCCATTGCTCCACATTTCGTTTCCTTCCAGTAAAAAAATTATCAGCTACAGACACTTCATGGCCATCTAACATTAAACGATCCACTAAGTTGTAACATGAAATAGAAAACAAAAACCATATTATTCCTGTATAGTTGCAACTTGCAAAGTATGTACTCATCGCCTAAAGTGAATGCGCCTGGGCACACTATGCAAATGATGATTATCTATTATTAAAATATTATTTTATATTATCTTACCAAGATGTGATCCAACAAAACCTGCACCTCCTGTTATCTACAAGCATATCAAACAAATGGTAATGGTTAGAGTCAAATCAATAGCTTTTAGACAAAATCATACCAAATTACTATAATTCATACCAAAATTCGTTTTCTATCTTTATATGTTAAAAACTTGACTTCTGGATAATTTTTTGGAACACGAGATTCTAGATCCCTAATTCTATCTTCCAGCTGAAAAAGTCTCGAATCGCAGCTTGGATCATCACTTGTTGGTTTAGAACACATTGATGAAGACTCATCCAAGTCATCCAAATAATTCCCGTGACACATACCTACAAGCCAAATCAAAACAATCATTGAATGAATGTGCAGTTAAAGTAACACTCCTTTTTCATATCTGCTGCTTGACTTACATACTGTCACCGACAATAAGGACAACGCGTGAATCAGAATCATTATATTGCAGTCGTGATAATCCTCTATTACTGCTGTCGATGGAAGTAAAAAAACACTGAATGAAGATCCCCTTCCAAATTGGAAATTCGATGACTGGAGAAGGTACTCTAGTTGCAATTAAGTTAACCCTGTTTCTAGCTCCTACTGGCGAGTGATTTGGTTGCAAGTAAAATCATTCATCAACATGCGACATAATTAGTTAGATCTGTTGCCAAAAACAAAACAAAATAAATCATTTATTATTTAATGATACTGTGTGTACCTAACTCTTTCATTATATATCGAAAGCTTACCAATTCATCCTTCATCAGTTCTCAGCATGAGCTCAATGCACTCTTCATAATAAAAGGCTGGAATTTGTTGAAGCCAAATACAGACTATTTATTTAACCAACTAAATCCAATGCGTTTCACACGGTCCCTTCACGCACTTGTCATAAAATAACGGAAACAGTTTAAAACAAACACTCTGTTCTTTATATTGTAGTTACAGCTTAGTTGACTAAAACAAACAATGCCAGATAGGTGGTAAAATCACGTTGTTGGCATATCACTATATACCCTTTCATCAAACTGATAAGGTAGGATTAGACGGATAGAATGGGACAGTCACTACAACAATTATTATTGACTTCTAGAATTGGAGGAGGCTATTACTAGACTTCCATCTCTCAATTTTAAACAATCTAACCTACTAACCTCAAACGAATTTTGATTTTGAAAGACCACAAGCCAACCCAACGCAAATTTAAAAAGCAAACACAACACGCAGCGTATGAAATGATATGGGTAGCCGCACTTGATTCCTTCGTGCTTAGTAGCCCAATCCTTGAGAGAGACGGTCCGATTCACTAAATGATTCACACTAACTGAGCACCACGTTAAAGCTTCCGTACTTCAAAATACTGATGATAGACTAGATCAGCGCACAAGAGTGTCTAAAACCTCAAGAATAACACACATTCAGAGAGATTGATACAATATAAATATTCCTTATATTTGTAATATGCACTTATGACTAGTGTACACTTGTTATCTCGGAGATTATCGTTATCTGCTCAACAATACATATGCACAGAGGGCAAGACAGACCATACTACACAACGCAAAAAATGCACATACTGCTTTATGTGCAAAACCAAATACACCTTCGAATTCGAAGCTATTCATTTTTTCAGCCCTTAATGCCCTTCAGGTAATGAAATGGTAAAAATGACCACATCAAAACCACCACCATCAGCATCCTGTTAAGAGCAGGAGGTGGTGCACGATGATGAAAACACATTTCGAATAATCCGAACCTCCGAAGCTCATCGAACAATGATAATCACTTGAACGATTAACTTCTGCACTGCTGATTGATTGATGGAGGAGACCTCAAAATGAAACATAACCCTTTCGGGATCATGTGTTCGACAGAGCTGGATAATAATATTTACAAGATACTTTACAACGTAGAATGACTGGAACTGGGAATGGTGGGATTTTTCTATGCCTTTTGGTGTATGAACAAATGTATCTGGTACACCTGCTTTATAAATATTTAGGTATCTGCATGCTGGAGATTGTATTTGTTGTTGGCGGAAAACTATCTGCGTTCACAAAGACGACGTAGGTAAATAAAAGAGATATTGTTTAGGTGTCAAATAAAGTCACTTGTCACTTCATAGTAGCGAATTTGTTCGATAATCAAGACCAACCTTGGTGAAGGTCACTGTTGTCGTTAATGTTGGCCTTAAAACGTTTTTGTTGTCATTCTTCCTCACGTGCTATTTTCAGTGATAGGTCGTTGGTATCAGTTGAAGGGTTGAGTCGTTCTCCTTGGGTGGTTTTGAAATATTCGTTGTCAAATATAAATTTGTCCAGGCGTTTTGTGGGAACGGATAGGAAGATGCAGCAAAATCAAAACAGTGGAAAACGCGTCATAACCGTTTCAGTGGATGGGAATATTTCGTCGGGGAAAAGTACGTTGGTGTCCAGCCTCAAGGAATTGTTTCCGAATGACTTTAGATTCGAAGTTGATCTGGTACCGGAGCCCCTGGAGAAATGGACGGATCTTAAAGGACATAATTTGCTGGGAATGTTTTATGAGGACTCTGTCAAAAACAATTTCATGTTCCAGCACTATGTCCAACTTACAAGACTGATAGAGACGATTAAAAGACCGAGTAAGGTGGCTGATTTGGATGGAAGTCATCAGGGAACAGTTCGAATTATGGAAAGATCCTTGCAGAATAACAGGTTTAATATAGCACATTTAAAATATGTTTAGTGTAGTAGTTTTTTGTATAAATTTTTCAGAATGTGTTATTTTTTTAACGTACTAGGTACTGTTTCACTGAGCTGGCACGCCGTGAAGGTCGTTTGCAACCTGAAGAATTTGCTGTTTTATCAGAATGGCATTCATGGATGGAAGAGCATTTCAACTTAAACTTGGATCTCCTTATATATTTACGCACATCCCCGGAAACTGTGTTCAACCGAATGAACCAACGTGGAAGAGAAGAAGAGTCTTCAGTTCCTTTTGATTATTTGAAGAACTTGCATGAAACTTACGAAGATTGGCTTGTCAAAGGAAAAGTTGGGAACTTTGGCCCTGCACTCAATTGTGACGGAAGCGACAACAATTTCCGACTAGATCCCAATCAGAAAGTAATTGTAATTGACGCGAACCAAGGTAAAGCAGAAGTTGCTTTGCAATGTAAAAAGTATTTAATCCAGTTCATGTCGAACAATGGTTATGATTATCAGAATGGAACTGAAAGTAATAAGCCAAGCTCTCAGAAACGAAAACATAGTGAAATCGATAATAACGTTGTGTTGCCTTAAGTTTTATTCAACGCACTCGAACAATATCTTTAAAAAATAATAATTATTCGTATATGACTTGCCTGAGCAATACATCCTTCGGTTTACTTTTCTGTTTTTAAAGCTTTGGCCAGTGGGCATGTATCCACTTTGATAGTTTCTCCCATTTTCTTTGTGTCCAGATATTGTGTTTCGCCACCCCCTGTTACAGATTTTAAGTAAACTGTTTCTTTCCTAAAAACAGAATAACAATAATAATTTAGTAGTATCACGGAACGATAATATAAATGTGTGATCCCCTCACATGTTATGTATAACGTCTTTTGATTTGGATACATATATTTAACTAACATATCGTCTTCTGAAGGCTGGTTGAAATTAATTGTGGTTCCGTTTTGTACTTTGATGTAGATGGGAACTCTTGGTTGTAGGTTGCAGCGTAATGCATTTTTCGTGTAGAAGTTAACTCTGAATAATTTGTTTAAAGCAGTTGCTGTCCTAGGTTTTACGGTTATGTTCTGTAGATTTGTAACAGAAGTAGATCATTAGAAATCACAAATTGTAAAATTTGACATGTACTAACATTGACACAAGTAAAAGCAAGACTGCATTATTAATAATTATTAATTTGTACATATTTTATCCAGTAACGAGGATTTTCTTGTTCCACCATATCAATCGAATTCGGTTTAATTTTGATGTCCAAATATTTAAGAATTCGCCGAGGTTCGAAATATAGTTGTTGTAAAGTAGGTAAACGAGACTTGAAGGAGATGCTGAACCATATGTAACTAGTCAGCGAAAGGGAGTACAATTTCCGTTTTTGTGTGATTGAGTTATTCACCTGCAAACTTGACGTCTGAAAGGCGTAAGAGGTTATCAAGAACATCAATTAATCGAGCATGATATTACGGAGTAAGTTTATTAGTTTTGAAACATACCTCACAAGGTGAAAGAGACAGGAACTGTTGAGTATTTTGGAGTTGTACATTTTCTTCATAGAAGGTTAGAATGAAATCAGAAAGATAAACGTTCTTTGGCAATAACCTCATTGCTAACCGTTTACGATACTTTTGGGGAATTTGAAACTTTTTGGGAAGCCGAAGAAACTTTGGAGGATACAGTAGCTCTAAATCAAAATGGTTAGTTTAAGCAAACAGATGTAAGGATGGATTAGGGCTCCAACGTATCAATGCTAACTTACTTGGCTGATTCAGCATGTCAAAGTAAGGAGTGACCGATAAGTTTGTGTTCCGAATCATTGCACTCATGTCTACTTTCAGCGCGACCAATTGAGAAAGGTTTGTTTTCGTGTCAATGCCGAAGTAAAACACGTTATTTTCATCTAACAAGCCGAACTGTCCAGTTTTGCCTTTCATCAGCATAAAAATATTATAATGTTTGTAACATCGATGATCGTATTTTAAAAGCAGACATGTATAAGTGAAAATCTAATTCTACTAATTACCGTACGCGATGACTGAATTTTTTCCAAACATGCAATGTTGAGGGATGATATGATGCAATGTTTCTCCTTTTCCAGCGTTCATGATTTTCTTGTGTATGTAGAACAAGGATTTTGTCACATTTAAACCTATTACGTATACGTAGCAAATGAAGGAATTGAAAATTACAATTTCGGAGCATTAGAAGAAAGATGGCTAGATTTGAATAGGTAAAGTTTACGCTTAATTTATTTTTAAAATGTTACCAATGTTCGACGAATACCACACATTGCAGTTATCCCATATAACAAAAGAAGCTTCTGCTCCCAAACGGCTTCCTTGTAAACTTCCGTTAGTATTTAGCACCAGTGCGGAATTTTCCTTCTTGGATTTGTATTGCGTGCTCTCATTTTTAAACAAAACCAAACGGTTTAATTTAACCTATGGAAGAAGCATATTTGTATTATATAATTCCAACCATACATACGATATCCGATTGTTAATATATTTACACTGCTTGAATTTCCGTGAAAGATGACCAACTGGTTAAATTCCGGGTAAGAAAGCACAACTTTAAGATGTCCAGATGTTAGTAATAATGGCTTAAACTGCGTAAATGACTCTCCGCCATCTTTAGAGACATATATTCTGCAAAAACAAAGCACCTTTTAGTACTGTTATAAAAATCCTTTCTTCATGTATGGAAAGAATAAAGTATGGGGATGGAACTTACAAATGCGGCAAGGAATTCTCCCGATACGCAACAACCGTGTCTCCAAATGGACAAAATTCAGTTTTCCGGCAACAACTTTGCGTGATTATCTTGTCTACGCCTTGATTGACACCTAACAACATCAAATACATTGAAATGCGAGAAGTCAAAGAAGTGTCATAACTTTTACCATAGTGTGCATCAAATTTAGTTGAAGTTAGAAAATCTACCTTTTGAAAGGGCATACTTCAGAGGTCGCTTAGGGGTTTCAGACATCTCTGCCCAACCCATTTCCAACCCAGAAATTTTAATGATCCCATCAGAATAGGCAAGAAGGAACGAGTCAAAACTGAATGCGATATCAGCAACCACAATAACATTTAGATCGTTTTCCTCATAGGTATGCCCTTGAGACAATCTTCCAAGTGTATGAAATGGCAGAACTGATAGTGGCACCGTTAGTGGAGGAGTGTACGTTTTGGTAAGCCGATACGGACCCCAAGTTAGATATACGTATTTACTAGAATAAATTGAAAGGTTGTGATATGATTGATAAGGTCATGCTTGACTGTTTTTTTTATAAAAGTATAGTTTGTTTTACATACTATGCATAAGCCCGCATTTCTATCCCGGTGAACTCTTCTCCACAATAATCTTCGACATATTTAGCCCGACCTCTTCCCCATTTAACCTGTTTCACACACACACAAAATCAAGCAAATTAAACCACAGTTTAAATTAACCTTCCATTTTTTCGAGGAACGCAAAATGCCTTACACCTTACCACTGGGTTTTCCGGATCGAACATTGTAACGTTTCCTAAAGTAAACCCAATACAGCATTAGATATTATAACTACGACTAGTTAAATGTAACTAAAATACTTTTTACACGAACCTGGCCATTCTAGAAGGTATACATCTGCTTTCTCCCACAACGTATAATTGCTACTTGTGCTTCGCTCGTTCTTTTCGACCCAATGCAGCCGATTTAAAAGTCCGCTGTGTGCTATTTCTGGAGCGTCAAAGGTAATTTTGTCACCCGGTTTTAGCCTACAAAAACCGTTCAAAGATTCGTAAGAAATCATACAAAGGTTCTGTAACAGATTTTATGTATGTATGTACGCACCATTCAACAACCCCGGAGTTGTAAGTTGACTTCGAAAACTCGGGAAGATGACATTGTGCGTTCCAAAAGCACTGGGCTAAAATTCCCGTTATTAAGAACACAAACATACCTCCTTTCCTTGAGAAATCGTCGTTAAACACGTAATCTATGTAAAGATTTCAAAATATGGTATATAATCACATTTAAAATGTAAACAAGACTGACGTCGTATATTCTTCAGGACTAGTAGCTTCAAAGCAGAGTAGTGTTTTGAAACATTTTGCAAAGATGAAAAATCTAGGAGTAAAATTCGCTCAGAATAGAAGAAATGTTCACCTTGTTTTGCTGACTTCAAAAGTTTAAAGTACAGGTACAGTGGGGTCATCGCCCGTGAGTTGATTTTTATACGAGGTCACGAACATAAGGATTTGTCATTCATTCGGTTATTTTTTCAGTTTTGGATCAGTCCACATTTGCAAATAGAAAACGATGCTAAATATTTATACAACATTTCCTGACATGGCATCATATTAGCAAGGGCATACTTCATATAGTTATCTGCATTTTATCTTGATTTAAAATTTGCAATACAGTGAGATTTTGCATAAAAAACGTCTCCGTACTCTCTTTTCTTCTTGTAAAGGTTTCCTATTTGTACAAAGTGTTGTAGCGAGCCCAGAACATTTGTAAAAGAAGCCCAAATTTCATTGTTTATACATGCTTTTGGCACAATGAGAAACTGACCATTTGAAAGAGAGACGGTATGCAATAAAGAAAAGTGCAAAGGAAACAGTTTCCAAGAAGCCCTTTCTTCATACAATCCCCATCCTTTCCATGTAGTATGTATGTAGCAATCTTCATCCAAGAGACAATGAGGGAAAAGCGGTCACAGCCACTGGGCAAGTGTCTCCTCACAAGTCATGATCACGATACTCTCTCTCGGACAGAGGAAGGAATGTTAGACTAAAAGCTTCACCTTATTATATCGTTCTCCGTCCTCCCTTCACACTGAGATGCGGATAAAATGTATGAAATATAGGGGAGAGTACAACATACAACCAAAAAGTCTTATGTATCATTACGGGAGAGAAAGCAGTGAAAGCACTTTCATTGGAGGTGGAATGTGAACATTAAATCATCTCTTAATTGCTTTCTCCATACAATAGAATGTAGATTATTGTGTGTGCCCTATATCATGTTGGGGTATACTGCAAGAAAGAAAATGAGAATGGGCTTCTCCGCCTACCAATGTATTATTGCTTTTACCTAAAAGCACAAGACATTATCATATAGATACATATTATATGAGGCTCACTCACCATTACATGTTTCATACGCAAAGTAACATTTTTATCCTGGTCATGGGCTTTTGAGTGCTTTTCTTGTGATTTGTAAGCATATCAGTGTATACGATGTAGAGACCATCTATTTGTATTATGAATTACGATTGTAGAAATCAGCCCACACTACTGGATAACCATGATTAGATTTTTTTGAAGTACAGCTAGTACAGACCACATAATGTTGATTATAAGGGGAATGTATTTCGATTGTGGGAATACTATATATTCAAAGTTTGTTGAGCCTTTAGAATTTACACAAATATTCAATTTTTCTGACTGTTAGTATGCATGTAGCTTCAAGTTCTTGTGAATGTTTATCATCATTAATATATTAGTGTCATTTAAAACAAATGCTTTCGGAATTATATATAATGAAATAAAATTTGTGAGTTGAATCTTGAAACGAATACCGATTTTCATATAAATCATTCTAGTTATCCTTTTTATATGAATATCTAGTAGTACATACAGTAAAAAATTTGAATGTATATTACCAACGCATTCATTGATATACTTTTAAATGTACATATGACATAACTGATTGTGAGTTTTTGTCATTAAAATGTTACCTGCAATAATAATTTCTATTACAACTTCATGCAGTTTTACTCTCAGTTCATTTGTTTCAGAGTGTCCCTGCTGATTGCGAGGCAGGTGTTAGAGAAAGTATAATTAACTTTCTTCAATCCAAAATTAAGTGTGTTCCATTGGGTATACAAGATTTGAAGTATGAATTTATATAAGTTATTAAAGAGCTAAAATGTACTTTTGCACAGTTGCACGTTTGCCCGATATTTTTCTCCAGCGATCCTGAAACTAATGGATATAAAGAGTCAAGTGAGAACCTGCCGACGGCGTTTTAGTAGTTTTTTGATGAGAATTAAGGAACCATTAACAGCAAGTTATGAGCTCGTTCCGACAAAAACACTGCACTACAAACTATTCATTCACTTACGTAAGTACCAGTGGTTCAAAAGCAAAGTGTCGTGAAAAGCTTCATAGATTCCTGCCTTTCGGCCATCCATTCCGATTTTTTTGTTCTATCATTTTCCATTCTTCTCAACTTCTTAAAACGCATACCAAAAGTACATGCAGTTTAGATTCCTTCTGCCCAGTGGCACTGGAATTCGGTTCTCTTCTTCAATTCAAAGCATCGATGGATATTAAATTCATACTCGTCTGAGACTAATAAGGTTATTTATAGCATTCAGGGATTTGTACATCGATTAATGATTACAAAACTATACATGCTCCAAATTATTAGCTTAAGATCTAAGAGTAAACGCACAGAAGTCCAATAGGAAAAGCTACACTGTCTTTAGGTAGTATTAGGACATGCATGTGTACAGAATTTATTTATTCTGAATTAAACTGCTGCTTTTTAAAAAAATAGAACCTAGTTGCAGTCATTTATTTTTCAGTTATATACACTCGAACATTGTAATTACATAATATAATGTATAAACATAATACTTGAGATTAGTTATCCAGCCAAAGACGAAGGACACGATTGCCCAACAGTGGATGGAATTTTGTATAAGAATGTTAACCAAGTGAGGAGCAAACCTTGACTCCTCCTCCAGTCCATTATTATCCTCCATGAGCATGACGTTACAGAAGACTACATTTAGAAAACCAATGTTCACATTTAAATAACAAGTTTTTTCTCCTTCGTTTGTGTAATTCTATTGTTACTTCATTTAGTTGGTTTTGTTAGATATATATACATATTAGAAAAATACATTATATAAACGTCATACAGAGAGCTATAAACCGGCTTAATGGATGGAGAAATACTGTTATTACCGAACAGTCTTTGATAAAATGAAATGAAATCAGCAAGCATATATGAACTTGAGGATGTAAAATGCATACAAGGAACATTAAATTAGCAAAGGAAGGCTTAGTTATTCTGGTCCAGGCAATGGGACAAAAAATTGAGTTAGCATTTTGGACTGACCAGTCAGTTCAGATTTCTGGGTGTAATTGGTATTCTGATAGGCAGGCAGTAGGATTTGCATTCAATGCAATGCCTATCAGGGTCCGTCAAATTACTTCATGAAAAGTCTTGCAATCTTTTGAATTTTAATATTTATCTCATCACTCATTGAAGTTTATTATTGTAGTCTTGTAGTTGATAGCTTTGGTGAATTTGTTGAGACTTCAATGATTCCCTTAATTTCTATCCATGCATGCAAACATTTTTACCGACAATATTAAGTTTTCCATGCGCTAATTAATACATGTAATGTAGTAAATTCTTTGTAATCATAAATAATTACTTATAATATATATTTTTGTCTTCACATACTTCACACAACGTCGCCCACGTCTGAGTGAAGCTAAAGTATAACTGACAGCTTGTGGCAAAACTAGCCTTCCGTTTCATGATGCCCCAACTCAGTTACAGTTATAATTAGTACAGCCATCATTCACCAACTCCTAGAATTCATATAATGCATGATGTGCGACATTAAATCTTAAGTATATTTAACCGATATGACGGCAATGGCGAATGGATTTAAAACATGACTAAACGGAATTCATTTTCACGGGTTCAGAGCTTTTCCATTTAAACACAGCAGGCGAAAACATTATAAAAAGTACAGACTGCTAGATACGTAAATTTTGGGCATAGATAAACGAACATTACATTTTACATTGCTGTAGCAAAGTACACCATCAACAGACTTTACAGTAGACCACGTAGAAAACACCGGATTCAATTGTTTACCTTGAAAATCCTTCCTGAGTGAGGGCATGCATTTTTAATGTAGCATTTATTTCACGCATTATTAATAGGAGGAGCCAAGCGAGCATAATAGCATTTTAATTCTCATTTCACAATAGGGGTTTGTCGTTTATCTGAAAGGATCGAGGTCGACCCTCTGTGCACTGCACACGCAAAGGGTTTCAGAACATGAGGAACTATAGGGATTCTGAATTTTACATTATAGCTGTCCCTCCATTGTGTAGAAAACAGGTTTTCTAAACTTTTCCTGTCTCTCTCTACAGGAAAAAGACTGGAAAGTTTCAAAGGATGAAGAGCTTTTACTCAATACGAACACCATAAACAAAATGTTGGTAATCCGTAATACTCCACTGTTGTACGTCATAAAGCGGTGTTGAATTCTGATAGTGAGTCAAAGGATATTCACTGGAACAGAGAGTCTCTGTTGTGGTAAGCGGGGATTTACTCTCTTCCCCAACATAATCTATAATTCCTTGGTAATGTATGTTATTAAACAGAATAGAGTAAATGCATTCAATTTTAATGAATTGTTCTTACAGCCAAAAGCAAGTTACAATGTATAAAGCAGAGTGCTGTTGTTGTTGTTGTTTCAGTTGTACTTACTCTATAGTGCAGCTTAACTTATGCATGAGCTTGTTCAAATTTAACTCTACTCTACTGTACGTAATTGTAATTATAAGTATTGTGAATTCAAAAGCATTTAATTTCAAACTGTGGAGGCAACTATTACATTTAAAGACCTGAAGAATATTTTAAAATAATGTTGAATTGGCCTTTGTTGAAGTCGAATTTAATTGTCATTAACTTATCTTCATACTATTTGATGTCTGTTATGAAACTACGAGCTTAACTATTACTTCATATAATATATTTGTTCAATTGGAAAACAGTACGTATAAGCTCAATCATCAAATATTTCAATAATTAACTCAATGAATAGATTCTAATGACCGAAAATGGTGATACTTGTGGAAATTCTTTATCCCTTGAGCCATAATATAACACACTGCTACTACCGGTAATAAACGTGTCCCCTTAAACCAGCCTGAAGCCTCAAAACACAGATAAATAAAAGTAGTAAACACTAAAAGTTGACTGACAATGGAATAATAATATGGTAGGTAACATGCATGAACTTAGCAATAATAGTTTGTTCGCACTTCGTATGCTCAAAGGTATCAGTGTGTATTGTATTTTTAGAGTTTATAGGAGATTATTGCATCTAACAGAACATAACTTACATTATTGTAAGTGGATATATATATACAGTTCCAAGTAATTACATGAAAAAATCAGAAAGTCAGCTCACACTCGGCAATGAATAAGATCTATGCTACCGGTTGATATAAAAAATTTAAACGACTGTCTCTTTGCAACTCTTCTTGAAACCCAACTCAAGCCAGTTCCTAGTGTTGAATGCAGCCATTGATTAATGCCAATGAAATTATAGGCCAATATCAAGAGCACTTTACAGACAGGAAATTATTTGGCCAATGTAAGGCTGTTGATTTAGTCCATAAATGTTTAAGACAGTTATTTTGCGTAATGGGAAACTCAATTTAGAAAGAAGTAAAATGAGCTATTTTACGTCCCCCAAATAGCCGTTTGCTAAGAAGGGCTTTGCTCTGAAAACGTAATAAATGGGAGAGCCAAGCTTATCCCATTCGATCTTTGTATATATAGGAATTCCTCTCTAGTTTTTTAAGAGAGGTCTTTCTCTTCTTTCCAATTTTATCAATCGCAAGAAATCGTGAAATGAGTTTTTCACTTTCACTTTTAAATCAGGATAGCGACAGGGTAATCAAATCAATCTATCAACATGACATTCCTCGCTTTTATGTTATACATGCGTACACAAAGAATGGGGCTCTTGCAACGGAATGTTTCTACCCTTTGTTCTCCTCCTTTTCTCATATTCCTGCTCTCCATTACACTACAAGAGCTTTCAATCGACAGTCTGATTCATGCTTCCAATCCTATTTTCCACAACCTCATTTCTTTATACTTGCACACCACTACTTGTACCTGCTTCCGTTGAAATACAAACGTTTTTTAAAAGCACAACCGCCACGATGAGTTAAGAATACCATGGAGCACCCAATAATATATGCTTTCTTCGAGAACGAGGATTGTGTTCTATCATGCTATCACCGGCATTGAATTTCGAGTTTAGCACTTTGTGCACCACAAGACGGAGATTTGCAGAGCAAGTTGTGTAGCTACTTTCTCTCACATTGGAATTCAATAAAGCTCCGCATGATTTCATATATATTGATGTTGTTTTCTTGATACGTTTATTTTGCATATTACCATTTCCTGGTTTAATTTATAATCAAATTTACTTGAAATCACATTTAGTAAATCTTTTTTATCCGAGTTACATTTACAAACACTTTTTCCCTTCGCACTCCATTTTGACTCTCCGCCGAGTTCAATTCATATGAGTTCATTCGTCACATGTGACGCTTCCCTTCGCATTTGTTTCAAGTAAACCAGCAGTTGTTTGAACCGTTTTCATGGTGCTGCTCCCAAGTAAACCCAGCGGTGAAATTTTCTCCAAGTACTGAGGCAAAATGCTTTTCACACTTTGAATTCATAGAAAGTGCAATTTTCTTTAGTGAAAGTAACAATTCGACGAGTGAATAAATGTATGGATGGATGAAAAGTTTCCTAGCTGCACCGATGCTGGCTCCTATCACATTCAGTATATTTCATAAAAGATACACCACGCGTGCTGTTTCCGAATAGGAAGGCTACAATTTTATTCCTAAAATGGAAGCGGTTTGCCTGATGTAAAGTAAAAAGTATGGGGAACGGGAAAAGTTTTGAATGTTTAACTGAACCCGTAAGACTTTCAATAAATGGTTGTAGGAAAAACTATTAAGAGGGTGCGTTTTGAGGTTTTACAAAGTGTTATGTCATGAACGAGGGATGTGAGAAGAATGACTAAGCGAAATGTATGTGAAGAGGAGAGGAAATATGAAAAAAGAATAAGGCACAGTATGTTATTACTATTCCAGGTTAACGTGGCTTCCGTATTTCTGGTTTGTTTACTAGGGGCATATATAGTCTGCTCTTTGGTTGCTTTTTAAAGGAAGAACTTTGCCAAGAAATACTATTTTACACTCAAAGATCATGATGACGATGATTAGGTTGAGTGAGGGGAGAGAAGCAAGCAAGGTCTGATTCTGATACACATAGTTTTTTTGAGTTTGCTTGATGATTTTGTGAGATGTGAAATATACAAAGAACCTCTTTTGTAGCGAACCCCTTTCTCCCTCTCGTTCTTCATATCATTACATCAAGTTTCTTCTTCCACACCGGGTGATCTCGTGTCGCCTTTTTTATTTCACGTTCAAGTAGACACTACGGGCTAAGATAAGTAGGGACTTGTCGATATGATTCCATGCTCCACATTATAGTTATATTATGATCCCATGATAGCAGTCAAAATTTTGCTTTCACTGACTGCAATGTTGTGATCCGTTTGATCACAATCTCAGTCAGTTCTATGTGCAATCATGTCTCACCATGCGTTATGAATCTTGTTATGAAACGACTTTTGTACGCATCTAATGCAAAGAAGGAACCACTCTCATCTCATCGAAAAGCTTTATGGATCTGTTTTAACAAGGCTGTTAATATCATCCGTAAACCACCAGCGTGCATATATGTATAATAGTACGTAGGGAGTCTACACCTATGTAAATAGATGCTAAGTATGCCGATGGAGCCTTCTTTTAAAATTTAATCAAGTGTCTGTTTAGAGAGTTTGAATAGGTGTGTATTTATTCCTTCCAAAACCTCACAATTCTACTATCCATAATATTTTAATCTTTACAGCAAATATTTTATCATATACTTTGCATATAAACTATTATATCGAACAAGTTGACTAAAGATTTTTCCTTTCCTTCTTACAAACTACCTACCTACCTACATGAGTATAAAAATAACCAAAACCAATCTCAAAAACCTGGCATTTGCAGTAGTGGCAAAGCTCCTGTTTTTGGTACACCGTTTGTAGTGTATCGTTACAGTAAATTGTATTTCTGTGGTTGACTGACTGAACATTCCTTCAACGATATGGATTACCTACCTCAGTTCAAATCAACCTATTCTTTCTTTCGTGTGTGTATGATATGCAGCTGTAGTTTGCACAACTGCACGTTTCCAAGCTTCAGGTTTTCAGCCAGCTTTAGAGCTTCTCCAGTAGCAGTGGGAAATGAGAGACGGAAAACCATGGAGCCATTGTATCATCAAACTACCAAAGAACACATGGGACTCTACTCGGGTTTTGGCTACACGAGGTTTTTGCCTTCGAATGTGCACCGTATTAACTTCAAACGGATTAGTCCAGTATTAGAGCTGAGACTTTGTGACTGAGAAATTCTTCCAACATGGCTGTTAGAAAATGATAAGATGAATATAATGCTATTAAAAAAGAGTTGCAAACGGATTTCAACTTATATACATTTCGATGTATGTAGCTTTGATAATCTCATTTTAAGTCTTAGACTGAGCTCCTTCAGTCTTCCTGCAGATTCCATTAATCTGAAGCTCAAATAATGGAATTGGAAGGAGATGGACAGGGATCAATCTATTCGTACATGTGAAGAAAAGCAACTTTCTCCTCTCCCAGTAATTCAGTTTCATTCTATCTGTCTGCTCAGCAAAAAAACAAATAACCAAAGACAGAGTACAGTACTGGAAATGTATGATATATAAAAATCGAAAAGTGAAAGAATTTGAAATGTTGTAAAAGTTTGGAATGCATCTGGCTGGAATCTGCGAATCAACTCAAGTGTGATAGTATGATTAACGTTTTCATTGCTCCTTTGTACGTACAAAGATAGCACAGGAAATTGAGAATACACCAGGTCCTGCACAACTAAACTCATTGCGGGTTTCTCTACTACGAGTACTACTCTGTTTGCTGTTAGGTTCAACTTATCGCTTAAACGTTTTCACTTTTTATATGGCATAGGAAATTGTGAGCTGGGCATACATTCAACATCTTCCGATTGTATGTAAGACCAAGAGCGCTGTAGTTTATTTTCAACAAATCCTGCATGGTGCCTCCGTTCATGGTCACTGAGAATTTATTTTGGACTCTTGCGCGGTGACATATATGAATGTATATATGATGTATGTATTCCTGTACACAACGCGGCGGAAGTGTTTCTTTTTTAAGTCTTTGTTTGCTCCGATGAATTTCGCTACTTTCTTTCTTCCCACACATCAGTTGGCTCCATGTACAGTCGCTGGTGCTCTCGGTACAAATATCATGTGATAAGATTTAAGCCTTCCCGTTTTAGCTTCACTGCGTTTCAATTAACAATTCTTGTACTTGATAACTCCCTAGTTTCCCATCGGTTCATACTTCTAAGCTTGGAGTTTAGCTCCTTTCTACTTTAACCCGATCTCATCTGAATAGCTACTACTATTTCAGAGTTTTCATAGATTTCAGCACGGGAAACTAACAGCGACACAGATCACACAAAATCTACCGACTGATTGTTCTTTGTATTCATGTACGCTAGCGTGGGCATGTTTACTCAACAATATCCAGTCCAGCCATGCCATTTCATCTACTGTGTCATGAATCCGCTGTGACCAAATTCAAGCCTTTGTTATAAAAATACTTACCATTGTAATTTGATGCTAAGCGGGGGAGGAATCCTAGTGAAATATGACATTGTATTCGATATAGCCATCTGATAATGAAATGGGAGATTATTGACGGATAATTTAAACCAATGAGATGATGGGTTTGTATGAAAATGCTACCATTCTATTATTCGTTACACTTTTGTTGAGTGTTTAGCCAAATAAAAATTTCCAACGAGAGCTCATGTAATTTTAGATTGAAAGTTATACATCAGTCCTGCTTTCAGCATTAAAGCCAGAGTCACAAACCTAACGTTAGCCCTATACATACATTTTAAACTTGTATTGACTGATCTACCAACAAGCTTCATGATTTGATTTTAACGTGCGTTCCGGGAATGAAATGCAACCTACAGGTTAAAGTTCTTCTACTTTTCAAAGCCAACGAAATGTGTTTCCATAATTTTATATAGAAACATTTTAGAGTACTTTCCGTCTGTTGGCTATGCCACGAGAGAATTATTAACGTAAATAATACATTTGCTCAAATAGATCAGATTAGGATAGATAAATTCGAGGCTCTTTTTTTTACATTGCTTCTCCATGTACAACGTATCGAATGTATTCCCGTGTTCATGTACTCACTCCCTGATCCCTTAAGCATGGTAAATTGCAGATCGTTGGACCATTTGAGAGCATGATTCTCCCCCGCTTGTTATTTTAAGTGAGTACAAATGGACCGTGTCACAAATGTAGGTGGAATATTTCAATATTGTGAATTTGATCTGATGCTGAACATACTTCCGCACTCTGGAAATCTGAATTGAGCGCAGATTGATGTTGTATGTCCAGTCAGTGACTAGATCTGTAGGGATCCATTGAATTCTGGATACAGTGTCAGACTTATACTGAGTGAGATTTGCAGAAAGGAAATTTTACACTCTGGCCTTTATATCTGTTTTCCCATAACATTTCAGAATTTATTTATTTGGGCGCACATTGGAGAAAACCTAAGTTTACAGCGGACATCAAAACCCGAACATCCATAACGGACGATTCGAAAGAAATGATATCTGACAAGAAGACATGCATGGTGGGACAGATGCTTCAGTATTCTGTATATAAAGGGACCAGTCATCCTTGTGTATACAAACATTACGTACTTTCACTCCCCGTCTCCACTCCAACATTGACGAAAAGAGGATAAGCGTACAGAGGATTGGATACAGATATTGTGTGTGTCGGTCGACATCCAAAGCCTTCAGCTAGTCAGGTATCTACATATATTTTATGTTATATACAGGAAGATGAACGCATGGAGGCAGAGTCGTAATCTAAAGTAAATCCTTGTAGCCAAAGCACATAAAATTGTGATATTCTTTAGTCGCGTACGCGTCCATTGCAATTCAGTTGGTTGGTTATCTCCTATTCTTTTCTATTATGTTTCTAACTCCCATTCAATATCATATACATATGTATAACATTAAGGCGTGCATCGTGCATCAATTCAGATGTTTATGAGTCGCGCTAGGAAAGACTCAGGATGGAATCCCACGACGATATGGGTACAAAGTATGATTATGTGAAACGAAGCAAAACCAAAAAAGAAAGTACGTCTGCCACTACGTTAACTGTGATAAACCAAAACGCTGTCAACCGTCTGAGTTAGTTGCGTACGTGTTTGGAGGTGTCAATCGATATTTCATAAGAGTTTTTGTGGAAAGCACAACACACTTTCTCAAGAGAGATCTAATATAAAAGTGAGAAAAAACGGAAAAGCAAAAGCAAGGATGATATATTATTGTGGCAGTAGTTCACTCTGAGTGAGTGAGTAGCAAGCAGCAAGTACTTACTCACGGGTAAACGTATATTTCGCCAAAAAAAACTCTTTTTCTCTCCTCCATCTCGTAATTTTGCTATCATTTTTTACTTCCCTTTGCCATTGTGGTGTGTGTAGCAATACGTATAGTATAGTTGTTGGTTATGCGATGGCAGTAAATCCCTTGTATATAAGATTTCATTTTTTGAGATCCATCTCATCTCGTCATCTTTCCATCATTTCATATCCTGTTCTGTTGTCTAATCCGTACACTGCATGAGTTGTCTTCACATTCTCAGCCTTTCTTTCTTCCTTGCTGCTGCTATGCGTTCGCGTTAGTTGGATCAAATATCTTCGTCACCTCCACTAAGACCAAGACTTTCCTTCACTCTCCAACATTTTCTAACTTTACAAATAGACATAAAACAGCGCAACCTTATTTTCTCTCCTGTCTTTCATGAATGTGATCATGCTGATGCTGTGAGATATCGAAAGAAAACTGACGCCATTTCCACACTCTTTTCCCTAGATTCCAATGATGATGTTGCATGTGCATGTGCTGGTTGGCTGCTCTTGAAGCAACCACGTTTTAGTAGATTGATAATGCTGTTTTTAATAATATCAGGTTCAAGCTGATTGTATCGGCATGTCTTTGTATCTTTTGCTGAACATTGTTTGATTATTTTTTGGCCTTGCCCGTCTTCTTTGACGCTTGTCAGAGATGAAAAAATAACACAAGACACTTTGACGCAGTCAAGAAAGATTGACATGTTTTTCTCTTCTTTCTTTCATATTTCTCATATGGGTTATGTAGTGCTTAAGCTCTGAATGAAGTGAAGGATTAGAGTATGTACAGAAAAATATGGGGTTTTATGATTCTTCTGATCCAAATAATATGGCCTTTGGGCTCTTAAATTGATGTAATGATGTAACCAATAAAAATTTCGCGATGAATATATATCTAGTGGCTATGTGGCGATAGACAATTAAAGTACAGCACATAAAAAATTTCATATTCGAAAATATATTTTGTTGAATTTTTCTTCAATTCACGCGACTGTTGAAACCACGACATGTTAAAGTGAGTATTATGTATATATGTTTAATACGTGTATGCATGAGTACTTTGTTTAGTTTAAAGTGTATAACGTGTACGTTTTTGTGTATCTCCTTAAAAAAGTGAATGGAGAAAGGGATGTATGTGCAGTAGTCAAGAAGTTTTTGCACAAGTTTCTTTTTTATTCTTGAGGGAGTCCTAAAAACTCGATACAAACAGCGTGCTGAGCATGTAAGCCTTTTCCCTTATAATATTATTCCACAGTTTTTTCCCAAACTTTCACCTTATTCTTTTTCATATTTCCGTTCGAAACTACAACGAAATAAGAACACCTTAGGCCACAGCCCAGTAGTTCGTGACGGCATCTCAAGTAGTCCTTGCAATAATAATGTTGAAGACTCCTTCCACATCATGGCGTTTTCTCACAAAAGAAAAGTTCTATAAAAAGAACATTATTGTATTCACTTGAGTTCGGCTTTTTAGGAATAGCAGCTTGTGGGAGGGAATGATATTCCATCTGAATATGAAAGGTAGAGATATTGCTCATGGTTTTTGGTTAAAATAGAGTAGGAATAAGGAGGGAAAAAATCACATCTGTAGTGGTTGAATATACGACTTGTATAATACGAGTCATGACAGCTTCATGAGTTGCAGAAGGCTATTTTGTGCACTATTCAACATGAGATAAAATCCACAATCGAAAAAGGAATGAGTACGAACGTCCACCAGCCATAAGTAAGAAGAGAGCTACTGTTGTAGACGGGGGGTGATCGTGATCATGATCATCCATCCACCGTTCCTCTCTCTTCTGGATGGCATACTAATAATACTATCGTCCACATTCTTAAATTTGGAGTTCTCCGAGCTTACCATGAGAAGATCAACGCCTCCTCTTACGAAAGATATAAGAATCCAATAAAGCAAGTAGCTACCACTGGACTCTCTAACCTCATCGTGTCGTGATTATGAAGTTATTTGATGAGAAAGTTGTTAAAAGTGGGTGTGTATATTATGGTCACAGTCGCATGGAGCCACATGTCATGACACTTTATTAAGTAGTTTAACTCCAATTTTCGGCAATGCCCATATAGTGGACTGCTTACAATGTAATTAAATTATTGTACACAAGTAAAATTCAATCAATTTGTTAGCTACAAGTAAAACTTATTCAGCCATTTTCTATTGCAAATTGGATGTAGTTTTAAATATAATTCTATTGTTAGCAAACCGTCTTACAACAAAATTTGTTGTAGCAGAATTTATAGGGATTTAGTAAGATGGAAGAAAATTACTGTATTTGTGAGACGGTGGAACTCGTTATACATCACTAACACGGAATGTTTATATTAGCAAGTTGTATAGTTTTGCTATCTCTCTCTTTCTCGGTGGGAAGCTAGTCGAGTGTAGGGATTTCTCAAGTCAACGTGATATAGTCAAACTCAAACCAATCTAAATGCCTCAACTTTCCCCCTAATGGATGATACAAATAAGATCTGTATTATTTGGTCGTAACAGAACCACCGAAAAAGAGGGAGTGATGAATGTGGCTCGTAAGTCAGCACATTGCAGAAATTTGTTTTACAGCGGAAATAAGCATTTCCACACATAATACCTAAACCCTTTCTTCTGGTGAATAATTCATAAACCTGATCCATCCGGTTGCTTGCGTGCTTTCTCCTCCAATACAGCCAGCTTTCTAACATTTAGACACATGCATGAGGATGATGTAAAATATGACTCCAAATGCGTTCTCTCTGCAAGGTGAAGGAACACCGTTGAAGCGAGCGAGTGGAAACACACAACATTACCTCTCCTCCTACCTACGTAAACTGTCGTATAAACGGAAAAGAAAGCTGATAGTCTTGAAGTTGGTCTAATGTGATGACGACAAAAAAGCTTCCCATGAACAAACTACAAAAGTCTAACAGTCGGATATGTTTCGCTGAGCTAAAAGAAACTGTTTAAAACGACAGCTTCAACACAAAGCATTCTATCTATTGTATTATTTACGTTTTAACACGCTTTTTCACTTTCCCACTTCAAAGTAAAAAAAGAAGAATCTCGTCGGGTTAAATTTTGAAAGCTGTAGTTGTGTTGTAATACTACATAATATGTAGTGCAGTACACAAACGTGTTTAAAATGAAGAAATTCTCTTAGCACTTGCGCATGACTCCAATAACATACGCAGTTTTCGCAATGCTGATAATAATAATCATCATTAAAATTAAATTAACGTCCGATACGGTAAATAAAAACAAAAATACAACAACAAAGATGCAGAGACTTGAGAGACAGTTTAGGCAGTTTTTCTTTGTTTCCACAATATTTTTATTATATAAATCTTGACACGCTTCTTGAAATAACACACAACAGTTACTAACATATATATTTAAGTATACATTGAAAAGAAAAAACAGTTGAGCATTCGCCAAGCAATAATATAATTACCACACTTACTTTTAGTTTCAGAATGATGAATGTACACAAACGTTTGGAATTATAGTAGAAGATTACCTTACAGGTAGACATTTCGATCATCAGCTAACGTATAGTTATGTGATGAATAGTTCAGCATTTCCTTTGGGGAAGAAGTAAAATATGTATAAAATGTGGAAATGTTCCATACGACAATCGATTTCATATTCTGTGTGGCCTAATACTTTAATAACAATTTCAAACCTTAAGTTCATCAAAGTTGCTAGACAGGTTTTGATTACTCTTGTTAATGGAGTGGGGCAATGTGGAGAAATTGGTGAAACTTCTGGGTGGTGGAGGTGGCTTGGGTAAACCGGAGCCGGTTGGGACTCCAATGCCACCATTTGATCTGGGCAGAGTGGCAACAGCTAGCATTTGAGGGGTAAGGTGTCCTTGACCATGATGAAACTGATGAAGATGTTGTTGATGCTGCTGATGTGTTTGAGAAGGGTTTAGAAGAATACCTCTTTGACTAAGACTAAGCTGTTGTTGTTGGGCTGCAAGAGCCAACTGCTTCTGTGTGGTTTCAGAAACTGGACTTCCCACACACGAATGCTGTCCTCCATGACGGGAATGACATGAGACAGTGGAATCTGTTGAATGTTGTTGTGTAATTTGGAGGGGATGGAGCTGTCCCTGAGATGCTGACATATGGAGGGAAGTAGCTGTTGTTGAGTTTGACTTGAGAAGCTCCGGAGGCTCACCATATTTGCTGGATATACTGTTGTCTGAGTTTTGTTGTACATTTTTCATCATTTCCGCTCGTCTTTTGTCTCTCTGATAGTAGACCAGGGCGAATATGAAGACATTCAAAATGAGAAGTGAACAACCTGGAGAGAAACGTGTCAAGGAGAAAGCAGTGAAAATTTTATTAAGGCAGGTAAAATATGTCTTACTATTATATAGCACAAGACATTCGACGTCATTCTTTTTGTGTCTAATATTACGACTAGGTACATATTTGCAAAATATTATTCTGCCGTGTTTTGACTAACTCTCTCTCTGTTATTACTTGCTCCATGAACATAAACTTCATGAATGAAAAAACAACGAAACCTCATCTTTGCCCGTAAACTATTATCGTAATATATTCCCACCACCGACATGATGGTGCAAGAAGTTTCTCTTATGAACGCAATATAATAGCTTCTTTGTATGACTCCAAAAAACTACCTGGGGCAACTGATTCTCATCTCACATTTCCCAATATATATAGCTACTTTAAGCATTCCAGGAAACTTGTGCTGCTAGATATACCTTTTTTGAAACGTATCGTGTTCGTGTCAGCTATTGAGCTACATATACTCTCCCACATTATAAACGTACGAGTATGAAACTCCTTTAACTTCATTTTTAACTGTATGTACGACATAATGGGAAAGAAAGTTGTAAAGGCGCGATAAAAAAATCTCTCCTGCTCTTCTCGCACTTCAATGTTTCATATACGAGTGTGTGTGTATCTAACAACGGAGCATTTATGCCTGCGAATGAGTGACGATATGAGTACTCTTCTATAGCCAATTGCAATAACAGTTAAGCAAAACTTTTTCTTAGCACTCCACTATTTGCTTAGTTAGTGTATTTGATCATGATAGTGGGATGGGGGAAAACTTACCGATGGCAATTGTAACGGACAATGCTGTTGAGTACGGAGAGAAAAAGGAGGACTCGAGAGATGTCTCGTTCACTCTTCCACTTTTCGAGCGCCCGGAAACGGCTGGAGATGATGATGATGCCAAGGGCGAGAAGCAAGTTGTTGGTGGAGATGGCAGCCCAGAGCTCTGGTTACCGCTCGTACGGCTAAATATCCCAGAGTCTGGAGGCTCAATGATTTCGTCTCCATAGCCCATCACTCCAAATATTGATGGTCCTGCTCCACTTAGAATTATATCGTCCCCTTCATGTCCACTTCTAACACTATTCACACGATACAAAGTAAGTAGACATTCAACACCTTTTGTTTTACAAGTATCACTACTCATAAGTAACACTTGACTCTACTTTGTTACTCACATACAAAAACGGTTGACAAATACGCTTTACTACTACATAAGACGTTTTCATAGTATTATTTTGAGAAAAGCGTAAGCATAAAGCCGAAAGCTAACAAGGAGAAGCTTTTTTATACAAGAAATGCTCAATATATATTATAATACCCTGAAACTTGACCATTGGCAAAAACTCTTAACGAGCTTAACAATAGCCCACTGAGAGCAACAATTTGAGCAAAGGAACATTCTGTTCCATGCTACACTGCACATA
The DNA here is from genome assembly GCA_001718145.1 of Orchesella cincta. Taxonomy (NCBI): domain Eukaryota; kingdom Metazoa; phylum Arthropoda; class Collembola; order Entomobryomorpha; family Orchesellidae; genus Orchesella; species Orchesella cincta. The sequence continues at coordinate 365,986 of LJIJ01000032.1, read as the reverse complement.
AGGAAATGGTTAAGAAATTCAAAATTATTTCATATCCTTACTACTAAAGTATCAATCCTTAACTGTTGCAATGACCTACAGAAAAGCTACACTTATTGAAGTGAATATCGTTAGGAGCTGACGATAAAACATACATACAGGAGGCTAAGATTCTATTACCATTCTTTTACTGAATGAATTCACACATAAAACAGCAATAATATCTGGCAATAAATGTGAATTAGTGAACTGAGGAGTGAAAGAAGTTACTTACAAGAAGTAACGAATGACTATCACTTGAACAAACAAAACAGAACCCTGAAGAACAACAAGAATCAGGAATGCTTTGGTAAATAGAATGATAAAGAACAAAAAAAAATAAGGTGGAAGTTGAAACAAAAAAAATCCCAAAGGTCTCCCAAAATTCCCTGTCTTAATCCCTTTGTTCAATTGTGGCGAATCCAAAACAACATACATAATGTGGTTGGATTGCCTTTTGTTAGAGAAAGTTAGTATCTACATAATGTCTCACTGTGCGCACATTCATTGTGTGTAAGTTTTATAGGTATGTATTCCCCTCTCCTCAAGTTACTTTCATTCAGTGGCCAACATGATGATAAGACATGCACTACTCCAGAAGGAGGATACAATCTTTGTGTGTTGCTGTTATCTTTCTTATTCTGAGAAAGATACATCTTGATCTCTGATTGCCCCAGGTTATGACTGTTTGCATGTCTTCTTGTTTCCTACTTTCTCCAGATGGGGAAAAAGTAAAAGCATGTATAGTAAACAGTTTTTCCCACGAAATGGGGAAACGGCAGTGCTGCTCCAGCAGAACAAAACTATTGTCTTACAGAAGCCTTCTTATTCCGTTCAGTAGTATTTGTGCAAAAATTCACAAAACAAATAAAGAGAAAATAAAACTCTAAAAACAACAGCGACCATATACATAGTTGGGAGAAAAAGTACTGTTGAGAGAATACATCTATAGGCACCCCAAACATGATGCTGTGAGTGTCTATCCACCACCACTACCTATATATATGTAGTTGAGCATGAAGTACTCCTATATGGCAGCTTTCTTATTCCATCTTCTTCTTATCACTTGGATCTATTTCGCCATTTCATTTCCTCCGTATGCATTATGTGCATAATAGTATTAGGTTCTTCTGGATAAGCATTCTCTGTATTATGTATGTGTGTGGCCACTTCATCCTTTCACTCCCAACTTATGATATGATAAATAAGAATGAGTATTGTTGTTCTCTCGAATTCCTGGGTCTAATCCTGAAGGAATTTGGAATCCCAAAAATCATAACCAAATACTCATGATAATATTCCTTGTTATTATTACAACTTTGTCTACGTACTCGCTGACTTTTTGTGAGCTTCACTAAGGAAATGATGTGTAGAAGGAGCAGGAGAAAGTATTGTGTGGCAAACAAAAGAAGGAGAAGAGAATACCGTCAACCATATAGTGTAGTATAGTTGTTGTTGTGTAGTTGTAGTAGTAAGTAGTGTAGTAGCTTGTTTTCTCCTTCTTTTTTCTTTCACTAGTATTCATACACAAATAACCGTAAAACAACAGAGTGCTGAGCTGATACTGCTGATTCATATTACAACTCGAGGACGAGGATATAAACGCGTGTATATATATTTAGTACTCTTCACTTGGCTCACATTTCAACTGAAGCATTCCATTTTTCCTGAAGTGGGCAAGGAAAGAGGAAAGGAGATGAAATGAAAACAAAAGACAAGGAGGGAGACAAGAATGAGATTCTAGATTACAACACGCCATTATACGCTATATTATATAATATACAGACACACAGTTTTACATCTCTTGCTATCAACATCCAAATTTCCTGAATTTTTTTTTCAATGTAACTACATAAAACACTTTTGCTCTTCTTCTCCAGATCTGTTGTGACTATCCCCGCCAGTACCCAGGGAAATTTCAGTAAAACTCACAACCCAACAACCAACAATGTATAATAATAGTGGAGTATAACGACTTCTTTCCCTGGATTTTCAGACGTAAAAGTTCAGCGGGCATATGTGAATGTGAGCATGGAGCAGACGTGGTTCATAATAATGTGTAGCAGCAACATTGTACATACGATAGAGCATTTAGGCACGTCATATATATTGGCCAAAGGAAAAGTAAAAGAAGTGAAGCAGAAAATGTCTTATTAGGAACTAAAATATGTAATGTACGTGCACTCTCCCATTTTCCATCTTCATATAACGCTTAAATTATTTGTATTCTTATGTATCTACTGCAAAAATAATTAATTTAGCTATTTTTTGGCAACATATATAGAATACTTATAATCACGAGTTTAGTTTATATGCAGTGAGCCGGACTGCGAGCAGTAAGCAAAAGTACAAGAGCAAGGCAATTTTTACTTGAGTTACACAACTTAAGGAGAAAGTACTCACTTGCCCACGTAGAGGTTTGGGTCGTTGCCCCCCTTCATTCGATTATGAAGAGTTGAAGCAAACTGGGCTCCACTTCTTTGCAATTCAGGCACGAGTCTTTTAATAAAAAATTAGACCATATTATGAGCTAACATAATGCACATACATACAAGACACACATATTATACTCAACTTTCATATTTATGTAGTACGTGAGAAAGGATGGAATACAAACTGAGAGTTTTGCAAAAAAAAAAAAGGAAAAGGACTCGGAGCTGAGATCGACATCATATAACACTTACCATTAGTAAGGTAATCAAAAAGAGCATATATAATAATAACGAACGAGGTGTATTTAGCCATCATAAATACCAAGTTTTCTAGCAAAACGTGTGAAAACAGCAAAGGGCACATGTAGGCCCTCATCATGTGAAACGGTACATACGAGTCTGTCTAACCTATATACACTCTCGGTTATCATTTCATCACTGGCGGTGCAGCTTTCAGCCTTCTCCAGTGAAGCGCTTGGGTACATGAATATATATTCTCCAGGTAGATTATTTTACGTGTATCATATGTTTGAAAATATAATTTTGTTCCTGACCACATCTGCTTATTATTATTCTTGTTTGCAACCAAAATGATTTCCCAAAAAAATATACTGAGCTGCTACCTGAGCTTGCAACAATAATCATGCATGATGTAGTGAAATAGTCTCACAAGGCCATTGAAATTGTTACGCAGACTGAAAAATCTGCCCTTTCGCTTTGTTACCAGACCACACAATGTAAGACCATGCCAAAGGTAAGTCTTTTCCCTCAAGGTTTGCAATATATTCATACTTTTGCTTAACATGTGTGGAGAAAGGACTACTGCCGCACCAATTTAATTTAGCTATAGGAAAATATTGTTTAAAATATTCAGTTGTTGAGCTGAGCCGTGAGTATAAATTTCTGTGAACTTGTTTGAGCTCAGGCATAAATTTAATGGAAATGGAAGTTTTTGTGTGTGTATTGGCATGTTTACCAGTTCCTCTTTTACTCTAGGCAATTTAATTCATCAGAATACACTTTACAACAACAACAACTTACAAATTAAGTATTACCAGCCAGCTTTCATTTCAAAATTCAATAACAAAATTGCATGATTTAGTACTAAACCTAGTACTAGTAACATTTAGCTAGTAACATTATGTGCAAACTTGCAGGTACTTAATTGCGATTATAATATATGATTGCGATGTGTATGCATTTTGATTCCGTAATTTTGCATCCAGGCTAATCTAAAAACACATGAAATAATATCTTATGTAATGAGCCGTATACAAACATGGATTCGAAACAGAAATGCTGATTCTGCTATGTAGAACTTTTCTCGTTTATTTTCTTTAACTGGAAACGAATAATGAAACGGAGGAAGAGATTTATTGGAAAAATATCTATGCGCCCCTTTTTTATGTTGCGTGGGTAGAGGAATATAATGCCCATTCGGTTAAGCATATAATTAGCCCAATATGTATAGTCTGAATAGTTGTTAATGCCAAATGAGATGGGGTGATTAAAAACTCAAAAAAAAACTAATGAACACGTACTGCTGGATTCTTGTCAACATTTTTGTTTTCAATCAAACAACTCTATACATAGGATTGAAAACTAATCAAAAACTTCATCTAGGGTTAACAAAAAGAGAATCTGTGGCTTTGTTTTTTGAGTGGGTATGCATCCTAAGAATTAATATTGTTACAATTTATGAGAAACAACCAGCTCAAAAACGTAAAACCACATCTATATAAGCTCTTTTTTAGCTACTTCAAAATTATTGAATAAGTAAATTGCAATCGGTATGAAATCAAAGTTGTGACTACCCAAATAATATACATTTTTGAAGCAAACCCATAATTTTGAAGAGAATAAATTCGAATTTGGTCTGCGTGGAGGTCTGTTGGTGAAAGACTTGGGTTTGTTCATAAAGTTTGTTTTACATCATTGTCTACTATGTGGTGATCATAATAATGATGAAATGGGAAACCGCTACTACGTTAAAACTGCTGTCACGGTCAAAAGAGCGTTAGGATGAATGGTTTTTGTCACATGAGAAGATAACTCTTGTGAGCAAAGTAGGAAAACAAGGGGATGAGAGGCTGGAATGAAAGTCGAAAAGACTGGCATACAAAACTCACCTTAGCCAAATGGCCATTTGATGAGCCCGGTAATGATTCCGGGTTCGTAGTTTATTGGCACTTATCTCCAGCAGCTTTTGATGGAAACGGTCGTGAGGTTCCCATTTGGTGCTTTTGAAGCGATTACGTTCCTTTGAAATAGGCCAGATTATATCGCTGGTTTTCAGTGGCTCGTTGGGATCCCTGAAATTTAAGAGACACGCAGGATGGTTATTCCTTAATTCTCCTCTCTCGAATCTCACTACCTTTTATATTACTGGGGCTATACGTCATTTTCCATATTGGATGTATGATATTATTATGAGAAAAGTAGAGCTGCCATATGCTTGATTGTTTGGGATGTAACCGGCTGGCTAAGCTTGCTCGACTCCATTATAGAGTCACTTGTGGGGCTTCTAAATGCGCTCTCATCGATTTAGGCAGATAACCAACTCGAGATTATATTGCTATCTTTGCGTCTACCATCGCTCTCTCTCTCGAAAATGCAGAATGAGAAGAGAACGTCTATCTCTGGACGCTACTACTCTGTGGGCTCGATGAATGTAATAGATCTTATGGAAATCTGCCATATCATCACAATTCTGGCCACATCAGCTTTTCCTCTTTCTCTGAGAATGGCAAACAAAACCGCACAAAAACCTAAGAGCCTTACTACTACTACGCGTTGCATTCAGTCAGAACAAAAACAGAAGAGATACATAATATATTATTCTGTTTCTCAACTGACACATTTAACATACATCTCAGAGTGCGGCTCACAAAAAAAAGTGCCACCGGAAAAATAGTGGAGATGCTGCGGTTTCCATCTTCATCTTTATACTATTTTATAATACAAAAAGAAAATTGAAAAACGACACAATCCTCCAAAACTTCACATGCATGCGCTCCAAGAAAAAAAAACAAGACCGAAGAAATCTGAGACAAACAAGAAAAGCAATAAAACACCGCGGTGCAACCCGATGATAATCAGCGTGTGTTTCAAATGTTATATAAAATAGTGAATGTTCAAAAAGACGACGCTCAGCAACTATTTAATTTTTGATTCAGCAGAGTGCAGCGCAGAGTCTACATTGTCATCAGTTTTTATTTAGGTATACTTTCGCCTTGCCCCACAACCAACCAACCAACTAGAATGCTGTCCTTATAAAAAAATCCCAATCATGTTACACGAAAGTGCATCCCAGTTTCATCCTTGCACAACACTTTAACTATGAGATCATTTTCGCCTTGCAGACTGCGTGTGACTTTCATAAATCCCTGGAAAAAAAAGAGAGAGAAGGCATTAAAAGAACTTACCCAGTGTGAGCGAAATTGGAAAGATACGTAATCATTAGCTCGGACAACGCCATTTCTGTCTTGGTATAATTGGAAGGTATGGGCGGCGGGACAAATGGGAGCACATGTCCACTGACAGCTTCAACTAATGGGGATCCTAACATGTAATTTAGCTCTTCGCCTCCTCCTGCACCAACTCTCTGCATACAAGAATAACAACGGAAATTTGCTATTTACACTCAACTCGCATTCACACACATATCTCCGGTTTTTTGCCATCATTCAATCTCTGCATTCCCTTTTTAGGATTGTTAGAGTAAAATCATTGTATGAATGAGGGAAAGCAATGTAATGGTCATTTAAAAATTCAGTCACATATTCTTTCCATCCGAAAAAACCGTAAGTGTATTAGCCGGAGAGAAAGGGCGAGAGAGGGAGAGTTAGGGGGAATGGAGTAATGTCGCGTTTTTCTGTATGTGTCAGGAAATGTGTGTACTTTGGTAGTGGGTATGTACTATGTGTGCGGGGGAGCCATGTGGAGCGACACTGGAATAACTAAGTCAAATATAAGATGAGAAAACTTTATTATTCTTTCCTATACCTAAATTATATAATATTACTTTATCCCTTTTACACTGCAGTTTGTCGATCGAAAATGAAAGGAATAAGAAAAAAAGTTCCGTCAAACTTAAACACAAAAAACGCAAGAGAGATCTTAAAGTGATATAACCGACGCCTTTTGCTTATTTCTATCTATCTAAGTATATAAATGCAATAGTACAACTGCACAAGTATTAATAGAGAGAAGAGAGAGAAAAGAGTGGTCCGTTTGTGTGTAACGTGTACATGTAGGCGTTCAAGCCACACTTTCGATTTCGTCTAGCATTTTTTCTCCCGATTATAACAAAAAAACAGAGCTCACATAAACTAAAGCGTACATAACTCTCAGAAATTCTCCCTTCACTTTGGCTGAAGCTAGTAGAGTGTAAACCTGCACTTTTTAGACCCCATCAGTGGCCGTCTCACCCACATGACCACCAACAATTCAAACATGCCAAGCTCGAGACCTTTATTACAAATCCCAATGATTTTTGAGCTGTCCATTGAGGTTATGGAAGGAATCCGCTGCTGTGAGGTTAAGTTTGAGTAGCTGGTTTAGAAATGCGGAAAGGCATAGAAAAACGTTGAGCTTTCCTGTTTTCACCAACATATACTCACGTCTTTCCCAATTCTTATATACATAGTAGTTTCTCTGTTACTCCTACTCCCTTTTACACTACGCTGCCCACTTGCTGAGCACTCTACTACTACTACTACTACTACTACTACTACTACTACTACTAAATAAATAGAATAGGGATTTGAAAACCGTCACTGTCAGAGTCAGTTCAACTTTGAAGGCAGCTTCCTTCCGCTTCTACTATTCAATACTTTCTGATCTTACGAGTTTCGTTAAAATCTAGATAACAGTCTATTTTGTTTTACAATTACTACTATATTGCGTCTTTAAAATGAAACTGCGTAGATTCATGTCTCAAACAATATGCTTCAGTGGCCAAAATATAGGTTGTTGTTGGCTTTTGGCTCTGTCACAGTCGGCAATACTTCATCTTTCTCTTTATTATCGTGCCATGCCATTTCCCTTCAGCTCAACCTTTCACACTGACTACATGGCTTTTTAATTTAAGTTTCAAAAGAATCCCTAGTTGAAATAACGATACTTATATAGTAGATCTTATCAAAAAGCGAACGAAGCCAGATGGGAGCTAGATACGTTGTACTTTTCAAAAATGTCAAGTCTGGAGGGGCACTTGACCGACTGTATAAGTTAAAACTAATTAAACCACTCCATGATGCAGATCGTGAAGGGAGTTTGATACTGTTAATGGGATCTGTCAAACAAGTTCTCATTCCAAGTTTTCCCAACACACACTTGCGTATATGTATATTATGGGGATAGTATCCAATTTCAGCATAGCATGAGACTTTCTCTTAAAACTCATCAGTTTGGTAGCTCAGTGTTAGTAGTTGACTGGCCCATCAGATTCCGTTTCCCAGTTCATGATGATGATTTCAATCATTCCACTCAGCTGGCTTTGGTCGGTCAGCCGCATTTCAAACAGCCTTGATTACATTTATAGATGGATCCACATGTGCGAAATTCCAGTTTATTTTTTAAGTTGAGGTTGAGCACTTTGAGTAACTGACTATTCAGAACTTGGACCTATTTCCAATTTCCCTACACCACTTGAACAACAAGTTCTGACCTACACTTTCATGGAGTATCGCGACTTGCGAGCTACTACAACTATACTCCATGGTGCGAAAAACAATTATTATGTGTGAGTGGGATTGTATTAATGTGAAAGTGGAGTGTGTTTGATAAGGGCTACACGTTACGTCACGGAGGACTGATATGCTAAATACAATAATCCACAATGCTAAAACCGAGGAATGGACAGACCTGGTAGTTGTAAAGGCCGGCTTTGGTGGTGTGATCAAAAACATAGAAGAAGGCTCGATTCACTAGGGATGATTCAGCTACCGCAATCACAGGAGCCAGGCTCAGACAGTCTGTCACGGCACTTACTGTCAGGTTCCGGATGGTAACAGGATGCTGGACTGAGCTGGAAATGGAGAGAACATGGCTTTAATTAATTGGTACAAATATATTAAACAGGATTACGAATTGTGCGGCACGTGGTTTGAGTATGAAACACGGCTTCAGAACACATTTATAATGTATTAGCTTTTTGCTGGAAAGGCATAACCTTAGGTCACAACAGTGCTTAGGCTTCATGCTAATGTCGCCGCTGAAAGGGACTGGGAATGAGCAACATGAGAGGACAAGATTTCCTTGTATGTAGAATAATATGGTTATTACTACTAAGTGTTCCATGTTTGGCAGTATTATTAATACATACTGCTCTTTTCTCCTAACAAGATATTATTAGGGGGATCCAGGCTAGAGTTTTATCACTGGTGAGGATCGCTACATGGCTAAATCCGAGTATTTTCCAGTTCAAGATAAATTGTGTGCTTTGTCGCTGATTTTCAAAATTTTAATCTACGCCAATTGTGTATTATACAACATATAGCTCAGTTCTTAGTCAGGGAGAATTCCATGTCACTGCCGACGACGACGACGACACTCATGCATTCGTCTAACGAGAAAGAGATTGAAATAGATAAGCCTCCTGGTTTTTCTCTCATGAAAGAATTTAACTGGAGCATATATTATAGGGTTTAGCTAATATATATGGATGGGCAAAAGTGGAAGAGTATACAAAACTTTTGACATGACAAAGAGAAAATGAGGTAATGTTGAATGAGATGAGGAGGAGCAGCAGTAACATTCATTTGAATTCCTGTTCCCTTCGTCGCATTCCCTGTTGGTATACTATTTTACCCTTCACATATGATTAGGAAGGCCACATTTTACTTGAGAAATCCAGAAAATGGGTGCGATAAACGAGGATTTTCTACTCGGAATTCCAGAAGTAGTCAAAGTTTTTAATCCCACCGAGGAGGAAATAGAAAGGGAAAGGAAACTTGTAGTTATTTATGTTATGCATGGTGAACAATGCGCACTATTATCATATAATATTTAAATACAATACGGCTCCGGATGTGAATCACAATCCATCCATACAAAAAGTTTCACTGAATGTATGAAGAAAGGAGGAACAATTAAAAAAGTAGGAAAAAGAAGCACAATGGCAAACTGGGAGCATGAATGAATAAGGAGTGAATGTAAAGAAAGTGACATAACAAGGAAAAATATAAGACAATTCTTAGACAGACAAAGGACAACTGTGTATGAGAAAGGAAGTGGTAATGCTACAACTCGTAGTGGTGTGATTCCTCGAGCGGAAATGATGTCAACAGGACAAGAGACTTTCCGTGCTCTCATATCATTGTCCCTTTCAGATGAGGTATTTTTATGATATTGTTAACATGAATTCCCTACTTTTTAGCAGCATGGCAAAAATGGAGCAAAGCTGGATGCAATAATGGAATTTTACGGGCACTGATATTGCCACAAAGTCTCTGAATCGAATCTGGGCCATGTCGCAAAGCTTCCGTAAAATATAAGTTGCTCGCTGGAAAATCTTTAGGATGCATTCCCATTACTGCCAGCATGCATGTATACCTATATATAATATGCATATGATGGAAACTAGATAGGCTGGATTCAGTTTCATAAGAAGAAAGACACTACAGTGTAGTGACTACACACACACAGGCGTCAACAAATCGACTACGAACAGATAGTGAAACAAACAGTCCACATTCCGATTCACAGAAATAATCAAAACTAAATGAAAGTTGTCTTTTGAATGTTTTCTTTGATATGAGTGTGCATGCACCATACCTGATAACTTGATACCTTTAATGCCTCTATTATTTCACTCTTGTTCCATGTGCCTTTGATTCCAATGTTTATGTTGATGACAAGCATGAAATCGTTATGCATAATATGCTCCCTTTGTTCATGTTTTCCTTCCTCTGCGACATAATATGTGACATTATGAAAGCTGCTGGATGACATGTAATTTTGATCTGCTTGTCATCATAGAATAGAATAGAATAGAGTCTTTGTTTAAGTGTTAATTGATGTCAGTCACCATTACAGCAATTGATCTCCCCATCATAACACTATTGCACCGATATCATGTTATCGTGTGTAAGAATATTTAAAAAAAAAATTCAATCATATGGAATACCGAGTCAAAAAGTTAATGAATAATAACAACTAAATTACATAATCTAGGTTACAAAGTTGCCATTTCGCATTGAATTATATGTTCACTACACAAACGCACAAATGTACCATAGATTACTCCTTCATCAGGTTTCATTTTTGGACGAAGAAGTTCCAATTAGCAATTGCTGCCCATTTCACGGAGTTTTGCTCGAGCTATATGAGATTATCTTGATAGGATCTAGACTTTGATTTGAAAACCACTCATCCTCATAAATCGGTTTAGCGAGTACTTTAACTACAAATTTTACAGTGCTAGCTTTCTGCGCTCCATAATAGTTAAAAGATTCAAATTCAAAAAATCATTGAGGGTTTTGTCATTGACATCTTTTTTCTTACGGGAGGTTCGTGATTTAGTAAAATAAGTTAACAAGAATCTGTTAATTTTTGCCTGTAACTTTTCTAGTTGAATTGGCTCTTGAACGCTCCAAATGCTAATACAATAATCAGGGATACTCTGAACGTAACAAGAGATAAACGTCTTAACAATGTTCGGTGTGAAATACCGCTTGCAACTATACATTTTACTGAGAGCACAATTCATCTTCCTTCAACGTGTTTAAAATGTTCTGAAAATGTTAGCGTGGAGTCTACAATTACGCCTAAATATTTGAATTTGTCGACAACTTCTATTTTTGTGCCGTTCAGTTCTAATTCATTACCTAATAAGTCCTTCGACTCAGGATTGTGTGACTTATAGTAATACATTGCCTTTGTTTTACTTTCGTTGATAACAATGTTATTCTCTATGCACCAGTCACATAACATTTTATAACATTCATTAATCCTACTTAAACCTGAGTCGATATCTAACGCGTCTACAAAAAACACCAGGTCGTCAGCGTAGAGAACAAACGGTAGTGATAACGCTTCGCAGATGTCGTTTATAAAAAGAGAGAAAATAAGGGACCGAGACAACTGCCAGCAGGAGTCCCAGCTAGACATTCATAAAAATCTGACACAAAATCTCCATTTTCTATCTTGAAGCGACGATTTACAAATAATTCTGGAGTACATATACCATATATGGTTCAATTTTGTTTTCAAATTTTTGCATTAATTTTTTAAGTAATAATACATGATCAACAGTGTCGAATGCCTTAGAGAAATCAACAAATACCGCAATGGCTTTACCATTAGTTTTATCAATTAAATCATACATATTTTTAGTAAAGTAAGCTGCAGCAGTTTCACATGATTTTCCGGGTCGGAAGCCATGCTGCATGCTTGACATGTTTTCATTTACCATTTCCAAAAGTCGACTATACAAAATAACCTCGAACACTTTTGTGAGAAAAGATAAACCATAGATTGCTCTGTATGAGCGAGAGTCCGTGAATTTCCCTTTTCCCTTGTAAAGTGGGGTACAATTTGCTGTCTTAAATGAATTTGGAATTACATAGGTTGTCAGAATCATGTTAAATAAAATTGCTAGTGGTATACTTAACAAGTCTACAAACCGCTTATAAATATGTCGAGGTGTTGAATTAACACTATCCTTACTTTTTTTGACATAATTTATTGCGTCGGATACTTCCTTACTCGTGACTTTTTTAAATTTGTAAGAAGGATTTTGCAGGAGGTAATCCTTTTCATAGTTTTTGATGTCATCATTCAAAACATTGACATCACTGGAAGAGCTTTTGACTATAAATTCACTAGCTAATTGATCACAAATTGATTTGTTACTATAAAAAGCTACCCTATTACCAGTTACTAATTTAGGTATACTCTTCTTCGTCTTTCTTCTAAAGTTTGTAAGCAGATTCATTGTCTCCCAGACAGATACAGAGTCCGTGCACTGTTCAAATTTTTGTTGAAAAAAGCGCTTTTTTGCACCGGAAGATTGAACACCCACTTTGTTTCTAATCTTTCTGTATTTGCATGGACTGTGGGTCAAAGAATTTTCGAACTCATATTTTAACTTGTCCCTGTGCTTGCTCAGCTCAATTTGGGTGTTTGTCATCCAAGGTTCTGATTTGGCCTTGACACATTTCCTACCTACAGGAGCATGAGCATTTACGTACGTATTGATAATATTTTCAAACCTGCCTAATGTGTCATTTGTGGAGTCTGTTTTAATACAGCTCCATTTAACTTTTCTAAGTTCCTTCTCAAGTTTTTCCTCATCTAAATTCTTTAGGCTTCTAAAGTCAATGATTGTTTGACCGTTGTTTTTAAGTTTTCCCTTCTTCCTGACTACGTAGACTAGTTTGTGATCGGAGCCTGCAAAATTGAATCCCTTAGCTACGTTGTACAAGCTATTGTTGTTTGTGTAAAATGGTCAAGAAGGGTACTACTTATTCTATAGTTTCCACCGCTCTCCTCATACATACAAATGCGAGTGGGAAACTTTACAATTTGCTTAAAGTTAAACTCCTTGGATACATTATTTAATTGAGTTGCGTTCGTTGACTTAGAGTGAAGGTCAACGTTAAAATCACCCATTAAAAGTGTTTCACAGTTTTGTTTTTGTAGAAAAGAGAACAGTGATTGTAAAAACGATATTGCACTACTATTAACACACTGTGGTGGAATGTAAAACGATGACTACAATGATCCCTTTACCCTGATAACGGAGTTTTACTAAATTACATTCTATGAGTGGAGGAACGTCAAGTTCCGGATCAATTATTTCAACACTAAAACTATTCTTTATATACAAAATAGATCCTCCACCCTCACCAGTGACACGGTCGTATCTGAAGAGATTGTAGCCGACGATTTCGTACATGGATGTTTGGTCTCTGTGAGGGTGAAGTTTTGTCTCTGTCAAACCAAAAAATGCTAGATTATGTTCACTTATCAATAGATTATGTATTTCATGGAGTTTATTACGAATTCCATTGATATTAATGTGAGCAAATTTAAGTCCACTCGGGAATGGGCTGGTTGGAACAACTGGACTTGTGGTAAGTTGATAATCATATTCATTAAAGCTGAGGGATTCCTGGTTATTGAAAGGAAGTTCCTCCAGCGCACCCTCCATTGAACAGCTTTACACCTCAGACAAGTCCAAGGTCGATTGTCGACTGAAGCAGGAACCTGCGCAGGATTGGCAGCTACTCGTTGAAAAACTCCTGCCAGCTCACAGCTTGAGCATATTGTGTAGTTATATTCCATTGCTCACCAAGAATATAATAAGAAAATCGAAATTTGTAGAAAACTAGTTAGTTCTTCCGAGTTGAAGATTGTCAAAGGAATAATTAGCTTTTTTGCAGATACTTGCCTTTGGCAAGTCAGAATATGTGTACCAATATTGTCTGCAGCTAATTTGTATTTTTAATTTCATCGTAGATATTTAGTAAAATAGATTTAAGCAATTTAGCCACCTACAACATTGGTACACATATATTTGACTTGTTTGTAATATGTAGGTGGTCTTCCTTCGCTAAGAATGCGCCGCGGCCTCAGGCAGTGAGCAATTCTCTGTATATCCTTGGGGCCCGGTGTGTTTTGGAAGAGTAGATGATATATGATGATGACTATGCGGTTTTGTGGGTTACGATAGTACTTATTTGAAGTTACTCAAATGTAGTGAAAAACTGCAAAAATCACTATTTACTTGACACAGTTTGTTGAGCAGTGTTTAATTAGTGTGTTGACAGTTTGTTCGAATTTTTTAATTGAAGATTTAAGTGAAAAACAAAAAATTATTTAATTTATTTGTCTGGAGAGGTATAAGGAGAGGTATCTCTCTCAGCCTGATACCAATACCTACCATGGGCTTCATTTCAGTTACATATACAACTATACTTGCATATAAGTCTTTGCGTTCATTTATATGGTCACTTCATTTTGATCCCCGTGTCACGATGAGTATCGAAAGGAATTTTCAGTAACAGAACAATAGTCATTGCCAATGACGTCTGTTGTTATTTCAAAAGCATATGATTATATATTGTGTACAAAGGGCAATCATTACCAGACTGTCGAACAAGTAAAGTATCAATGCAATATTTGTTTCTAATGCAAACATTTGTATGCAGAAGCACCTTGACTTAGGTTTTAAGCTGGATGAAATGTGAGATGCAAATAAAAAGGGAGACTGGATTACTGGACCCACGGACGTTGGTGAAGTTCATCTTTTCTTTTCATACTACCGGAGGAATATTACAAGTTGTAATTTACAATCATTCTGAATCTTGAATTGAATTGAGTTTCATATTGATCTCGAAGCAAAAGAAACTTTGTTAAAAAGTCAGCATCAATATGAATCCTCCTATTTTGTAGAATTGCAAGTGAGGTAGCTGATATAGTATTCCAGTTGGTATTAAACATTTTATATCTCTATTTCATTAAATTACCACTATTAATTTGGCAGCTAATTGTGTCCGCTTTGTAAGTTTTTATTGATGTCAACAAAAGCACAGTCAACGTCAAACCATATGAACAGTAAAGTGAACCATATGAGCAGTGAGAAGCGAAAGTGGAATGCTGGAGCCCAAAGGACAATTACGTTTCTAATGTTTCCGATACATTTTTCTACTCATTTAATGAAACTAGCGAAAAAACATGCAATGGAAGAAATTGCGAAACGGAGAAAACAAAAGCAAGTAAATACCAGCTTGCTATTATCTTAGTCTGTTTGAGAGCAAGAGCAGTATACTTGTACTTCTCTTTCACACTAAAGTGAAAATGTGCTGTTTCCTCTGGACTCCCAGTCAACCCACAGGAAAGACGTTGGCAAATATCGTTCGTGCTGAATTACACCAGTGTGCAAATATGCAGCAACAGGGTCTGAATATTTTTTTGAATTTGAATTCGTGACACGATGTCATAATTACGTCGGGCTGAGTTTATGGGATTGCGCCACAGTAATGAAACGAATGCCTTAAATTGAAGTAAAAAAAAGTTAAGTTCACGTTCCCATTGTGAAGCTAATTTATGAGGAAATACAGGAACCCTTTCTAAAATTCGGAGAGCTGTTGGACGCAATTGCAATTTCATTGCATCATCAACAAAAGGAAATTAATTTAAAAACAAAAAGAAACTGGGAAACATCTACGTCAAAGCGTTGCCTAAAAGCAGCATATTTAAGCCTAAATGCTACCAACTACAGTAAATTCTTGACGCGGTTTTGCATTCATGTATTCTCATCAGTGGTGAAACCTTCATATTTCTAATGGTAATCTTTTACACAAGAACATCCAACAAAGTGTTGTAATATGACAATCACGCGGTAGCTTAGTGTTCCTTTACGACTTGTTTTGTTCAATTGAAAGTGAATCGAAATCGCGTTTTGTTTATTGAAATCTACAGCATCACAAGTTTGGGGCTTTAACTAAGCTTCGGATTTGGAAGTGTCGTGATAAACGTGATGGAAACTTGTAAAAATCACTTCGAGAATTTGAATCATGCACTCTTGAGAATTACATTTGTTATTTTTCCAATACCCGTGTAATCGTAACCCAAACAAATCAAGTGGCCCATTTTCATATCACGTGAACTAAGCACTGAACCACGTAATTTTTTCAGTTTACGAATGTCAACGTGTCAAAGAAAGCACTTGAATGTGCGGTTCACCATCATCACATAGAATCAAAGAAGAAACACGGAGAAAGAACAATGTTCATATTTATGCGTTCAAGCGGCTTCTTAGGAGGATTGGTATGGGCTGTTTGGTCGTTGTGTGCTGGAAAGCGACGCTGGTTTTGAGACTTGTTGAGAGCCGCGGGAAAGTGCGTATGACTTTTCAAGTAATCCCTTCCAACTTTCTCAGTCGGTTGTATAACGTGAGAGTGGGAGACTTCTGAGAATACACCAGTATGGAAACTTTAATGTCTGTGAATTCCGTTGGGATTAAAGTGGAATTTATTGATTGTATTCAAAGTGGGTTTGCACCGCAAAAATGAGTCGGAGTGCTGAGTGTGTGGTCATTTTTACTCTCCTCTTGTCATACCCCATTAGCACCACCGTTATCTTCCAATGTCAAGACTTTCACGAAGACAGGACAGAGGAGGAGAATGGGAACTACCAAAAAACTCTAATTCTTCCACCCCATTTAATGTCTCACTTTGAGGTCTGCTGAAATTCAGGTAAGTCGTCCACGTTTTGTTCTTGTGGAGTGAGTAAGCCTTGCTTAATTTCGCATTCATATCTTTGACACGCTAAACTTGAGCTGGCATTGTCTCATAAATGTTCATTCACAAAGTCAAACGTCATTTGATATGGGAAATAGTCTATGAAAGTACAATAAAAATATCAACTAATAAATACATTTAGTGGAGTAGGAGGCGTATTTTCAAAAACTTTGGTAAGATGAAACCCTGTATCTATCACACCATGCACACACATACATACCAAGTACGGTCAATTACATTTGTTCTATGACGGCAGAGCATACATCACATTGGAAGGTTTTCTTTTCACTATTTTTCCCTGTGTGGCGAGTATTGAATGTGGACTTTTCGCCTTTTAAAAGACAATTTTCTAGCCAATTTTTCAATGCCAACATGTCAAATGCACAGCAAAGGGAATGTTTGGCTTATTTCCAAAAGTAGATATGTTTTCCATTGTTAAAAATTGCAGGTTTGAAGTAAAGTGGAAAGTCTGGTTGGTTTTTGCATTCATGAATTATTAAAATCCAATACCACTGTAGTGTTTAACAGGATTGTATTAAAATAAGTAATAGTTTAACGAAACGACTAGTTTAGAAACAGACTCTTTTGAATATTTAGTAACTTGTTTAAAAAATCAGCTTAGTTTAGTAGACAGTAATTGCTCTTGTTGGTTCAAGGAAACCGGGGGCAATTTGATTTTTAAGTTTTCGCTAAAATTTAACTTAACATAATTTATGTTGACATGAGTAAAAACCTTCAATTAGGCGCAGCATTAAAATAAAAAAACGGGCCTACTTTTTATGAAGAAAGTTCTACAAGTACCTAGAATGTAGTCGAAATTTTCCTAGTCCTACAAGCCCCAATTTCCGATGAATTTCAGCTTATGTGAGGCCACATCATAAATTATCAGATTTCCGACAAGAAATGATATTAAACTAACGAGGGAAGGTTAAAGTGAGTTAAGCTCCGATTGACCTAAGATTTGGCATGTATGTTCGTTTTAGGTGTCTTATAGCGTATATTGAGTATCAAGTCTACATGGGCACTTTTGTGGATTTTTAGATGCCATAAAATTCGAATTTTCTTATGGGATTTTGCATGGGAAAAATTAAATAATTTCATACAGTACCAAAATTGTCCATAAGACTAATGAGTGCTTGGGTAAATAAAGTGTGGTTTCATGCAAAACAACTAATATATAATCAACACATTTGATAAATTACCTCTTAATTGATATATCACATCATTCAATTGAAAATGTTTGACCTTTATATACAAGAATATTGCAGGAAGTTTTATGATTTGAATTTTAATACACATTTATAATCTAAGATAAGCACTGCAGTAGGTAACTTGCGCTTTTTAAATTTATTTACTTCGACTTCCGACCTCGTACCTGTGACCTCACATAGCCAGTCTACGAACTTGTCCTCATCCTTGACTCACAGGACAATAGGTTCAGTCAGAATGTAAGAAAGCAAAACGGTTCAAAGGTTTTGTGACCAGACAGACGACAAACCCGAGTTTATCCAGAAAAACACGTTTTTCCTCCGCCAAATTTTAATGGAGTGACTGTTTCTTTTCAGTTCAAATTTTCCCATGCAGAATCCCATAAGAAAATTCGAATTTTATGGCATGTAAAAATGGCAAAGTGCCCATGTAGATTGATCAATATACGCTATAAGACACCTAAACGAACATACATGCCAAATCTTAGGTCAATCGAGCTTAACTCACTTTAACCTTCCCTCGTAAGTGCAATAATAGCAAATCGTTTTCTTTGTTTTGCTACCTTCCAGGTTACTTTTAGGTGGCAGTTCTATTACTGATATTTCAAAATACGACATCATTGAAATCAGTTTACTTGAGCCAAATACCACAGAGGATATTATGTACACCACCGACACCTACGAAGACCCCAAAGAAACCATCGACATTACAGGTTATGACGAAGACTTCCAGTCACAAAATGGCAGTTACCAAGAGCGATTTGTGTACTCAATTAAAAACACTACGGAAACCAGTTTGTCATCTAACGAAACCATAAAACAATGTGAACGGAAATTGAGTAGAAGCCTAGTCCACTTTACACCTACAGGCTTTCTCTTTTATTATGGAGAGTACTTTTGGCCAAAGGAATATTGTATTCAGTCGTAAGCACAAATAACTTTTGTAATTCTTGGCATTAGCACATCCTAATTAGGAATATATCCATAAGGATATCAAAATATTTATGAGCTACTGCTTGTAATTGAATTCAGTAATTAATTAGAAAACGGATTTTGACTCTAGCATTGTGTTTGTTTTCGTGGTTAAAGAGTTACCAATTTCGGGACGTGGCTGACAATAAAGAAGTGTAAAATTGACTGTAATGATGACACCACGCCGTGTATACCTCTCTGCTGCCATTTACATGAGTATGTAGACCTAGAGGCTTCATGCTGCCAAGAGACACTTGGGCCAGCACCAGTATATCAACCGGTGATTTATGAAGATATAAATCGAAGACTTTCCCTGGAGGAGACAATTGATTCAGCTAAAATATCTACTTCCGCTCCTTCCAGTGGCAAGAGCGTAAGACCGCATTATGTTACATTTAAGTATCATGAGGCTTGTCCGGATGGATATCCACCACAAGGCGTATTTTTCAATGAAGACGGCGATTCTGTAATAGATACCAGGTTGGCATAGCTCATACATTATGCCTTTATGTTGTTGGTTGGCTACTGATTTGCGTTGCAGTATCTGTTTATCAAAAGGTGTCTTTGTCGCCAGGTTTCACGTACAAAACAATGGAAAAATTGCATTTATCAATGCAAAGAGACAGTGGCAGTTTTTAGAAACTTACTGTGTTGCCGGGATTGTGAACGTAGTAGCTTCCGAAGATGCAGGAACAGGAATTGAGGATATGACTGGTTTGATACAATATTGTTTGATTGAGGTACGTATGAAAACGGTTAATGATCTAGTCTTTCGTAAGACATCATAATAACTTTCTCCGAATATCTTCACCCTGTAGAAATCAGTTCGGATCGTATGGCCGTATTATATATACATCCCTACTTATGGCGTTTCATCCGTCTTTTTACTACTTACTGCAACAGTATACGTGATTCTGTGGAATAAACAGAATATTCATGGTTGGACCATAACCTCATTTGTGATCTCGCAATTTTTTCTCTTTGCATTTATCGCCATTTCGGCCGGTATTAGCTTGAACCTGTATCAGCAAGAAGCTTCAAAATCATTTTATTGCGTTGGTTCAGGTAAATGTTTCTCACTACTAAAAACATTTTCCCATCCACCATTGTAATCACAAAAATGCCTTAAAATGTTTTCGCTTCATTTGAGGTATTCCCAAATATACATATTTTGGAGTGCATAATGCCTTTAATGCGATTTATTTTATTTATGGGCCCATTAAGTCCATTCCATGCAAGCCTAACATGACCACTGCAACCTAACATATCCTAGCTTGTTTTTTGTGACAGTGTGAAAGTCTTAAATTCCAGATGTGCAAGCATCATAAGACCAAAAGTCTCGTTAATAATGATTCATACCTCCTTATAATTCAGCTGTTTTAGCACACTTCTTCTTCTTGTCTACCTTCTGTTGGCTTACCATAATCAACTTGGACCTTTGGTGGACTTTCAAGTGAGTTAGAAAAAATACAAATCACGTTCCAGAGTTAGTCACTCCTATGAATTTTTCCTGATGTCACATGTGTTGAATTCATTTTAGGAGTTTAACTCCACTCTCAGAGAGATCAAAAGGAAAAGGAAG
This sequence comes from Orchesella cincta, assembly GCA_001718145.1. Taxonomy (NCBI): domain Eukaryota; kingdom Metazoa; phylum Arthropoda; class Collembola; order Entomobryomorpha; family Orchesellidae; genus Orchesella; species Orchesella cincta. The sequence goes on along the minus strand of LJIJ01000032.1, from coordinate 345,522 downwards.
ATTTTGCTTGTACATGCTGTTTGCATGGGGAGTCCCATTGACTGTCGTTTCCACTGGCATAGTACTACAAAATGTCTACAAGTAAGGCTTAATTTTACGTAAAATCCGGCGAAAGTTTTGGTCAACATATAGTTTGACGGTTGTAAAAAAAAACCTCAACTTTCAGAAGTAAAGCGAGCAACGTGATTGTTCCTGACTATGGAATCCAAATGTGTTTATTGGCGGAACATGCAAAAGGTGTGTATTTGTACTACATCATTGGAATTTTACTTCTCATCAACTTGATCCTGGTCAGTTTAACCTTTTACACAATCTACCAATTCAAGAAGGGTACAAGAATGGCATCTTCTTCTAGCTCCAAGAATAAGGAACACTCGTTAGTATTTCATAGTTTTTAACCATTAACTTCGTGAATCATTTCATTAAAATTAATGGATTCGCCCATTTATTTAGGTTTAAACTCTTCGTTAAATTGGTAATCCTCATGGGTGTTACGTGGACACTTGAGTTCGTATGCTGGATAACAGGCAGTGGAGTCTCATTCACCTGGTACGTTTTTGCAATCGATGTTTTCAACATTTTGCAGGCGGTTGTCATCTTCATTATATTTGTATGCAAAAGAAAAATCTTAAACCAACTGGAACAAAAGCACCCTTCATTGAGAGGTAGGCAAGCGATATTAATTATCTTATACGTTTAAATTGGGCGAATGGTGAATTTACCATGTATTTTTGTATGGTGAAGTAATTACAAGGCCAGCATTAAAGCTCATGTCCGGGAGATCTATGATAATGCAATCGTCAACAGATAGCAAGCCAACGAGAAGTACTATGGCATCATCTATTGTGCAAGGAAGCAGGACGAGAAGTCAAAAGTCTACCGTTTCAGACAGCAAGCTTTAAATGTTTACCATGCAGTGCAGCACCGAAGTAGGTAGTTAAAGTTTTGTCGTCAATCAGCCAAAACGGAACTGGTGCTAATTAGTTTTAATGACATCTCGCTTGATTCACTTGAATGCAAAAGTGCAGCTTAACTGCAAATAAATTATTTTCTCAAATAGAACAATAGGTGGCAATTAAAGCATTAAAGCAGTCTGTATCAGTATTTTTGAATACAGGGGAGATATCGTTTGCTGCAGTACTATACTAAAAACTACATACTATGCTATATGAAATAGGTATTAATAAACTTATAATCGGCATGGCATATTGAGAACTTGTATGATTTATAATTCCGAGAAATCAATCAATGTATATGGGTATACTGACAATAGTGAAGGTACTTGATCCGGACTGCATTTTTTCGTCTGTATTAAGTATGTCTATGTCTATATGAGCTACCCTGTCTATATCTAGAGACATCGTTTATTTGTTAAAATTACAATTATAGCTATGGTACATTAAGAATGATTAGCAAGACTACTTATACATTACTGTATTAGGATATTCTTGTAAGATAGTAGTAGAAGATGAATTCGCTACTAATCTATAGATTTATAATACCTAACTTGTGATATTGAGAAAACGCCACGTCGCACTGAACAAGCAATATTGTCATAAATCATCCATCTTCGTCTTTCCTCACACTTCGTCTTTAACACCTTCCAAAAAATTTAAAAAAATCACATTAAAAATTGTTTTAAACTAAACCGAGAAAATCAGGTTTTAATTTCAAAATGAGCAACGAAGAAGGTAAGATTTAAAATAAAAACCCGTATAGCCTGATAATCACTTGATTTTGGTGTTAATTTATTCACTGTGTTGAAATATTTAGAGGGCGACGTCACCTTGCCCAACACCTATGTGACTACTCCACAAAAACGCAGCACTGCTGCAGTGGTTGGTGAAACCATCGGAGTGGTAAGACTACAATATTTCTTAAAAATAGTGAAATACGTAGAAAAATATGTTCAAAGACCCTTTCATGTTTTTATAGTTGATCACCACCGCTAGAATGCTGGTGATTGTCATTTTTCTGACTTTAACGATTCAAAGTTCTTCATTGTTTAAAACTGAGCAAGAGTGTGGACTCGATAAGCGTAAGCCTACTGGATATTCGCCTGATTTGAAAGTAGAAACCCTACAAGCTAATTTGTTTAAATATTTGTTATAGGAACCATTTTCCAAGCTTATGTTGTCAGCTATACGGTGTCTACAATGGCTACTTGTGTCAACGTTGTGGCTATGATTGAACGGGATGATGCGGCATACAATGATGTAAAACAATATAAATTTCGTTTTATGAAAGTTTTATTAAACTATTCAAACTTTTAATTGCTTCGTCTTTAAATATTTAGCCAAGATTAGAACTGTTATCGTTCCATCTTGCTGGAGTAGGATTTAGCATGGTCAGCCAAGTCACCGCAGCCGCTATGTTGTATATGGAAGGATGTTCAGGTCTGGACGGGACGTGCGATGCTTATTGGAATATGTTAAGTCTAGCAATGTATCTCTTGGTGGATGCCTGTCTTTACAGCCTCTTATATCAGAAGCGAAAGTTTATCTTAAATGGTCAGGTAGTTCTATTAAACCTTCCATATGTTATCCAAGAGAATTAATATTGAAATTCAATAAATAATCTATTATTTTGGTTTGCAATGTTAAAATGTGTGATAGGTCTAGGAAACTTTTATTTTGCATCAGAATGACTTGAAATAGTACGGTTTTACAATATTTTGTCATTTTCGCACCGCATTTTAATACCCCGATGAGAATCTTCACAATCACAACGCAATTGTACTTTCTGCGCATGCATGCTGCTGGTTACCCAAAGAATTTGTTCGGAGAATGATTGAAAAAAATGGTTTAGTTCCCGTTTTTAGTATTGCAGTGAACCAGTGTCGCATTTCTAGACAAACAAGAAACCATCCCAGTCATAATAGACTTTTTAAAGTTTCTTAACTCCCTCTTCGTCTCAGAAAATTTTTCTATTTAAATGCACATGTTTGCTTTCAGGAATCCGACTGGTTAACTAGTCCATTTTTAAACTAACATTTCTATTATAGTTTTCTTGCTCCCAGTTTATGAAGTTTAGGATCAATGTAAAAAAATATTAGGTACGATGCTACTGAAGCAGTAACACATAAAAATTTTATTCCTTCAAGTTTTAAAACATTTGTTTGGTGATTTGTCAAATGAAGCTTTACTTTCAAGCATCAAAATTACAGAAAATACATACATCATGACATACAGAAGCTTAATACACAAAAGAGGAAGTTCCATTCTGGAAGCACTTTTATATAGTTGAGTCTCATATAACTTCAGAGAGTGGAGCGATTTGACATGGTTTACTGAAGCAGTTTTCCAACTTCCAACCATTTAAAATTACAAAAACCTCCCCTTCATTTGACTCCTCCACGTGCGACCTCTTAAATGACAGACAACGTAGAAAATTGGTAGAATTGGTAGAAAGCTGGGTGTGCACCAGGACAGCATAAATTGCAACCTGACATGCAACATCGAAAACAATTCAAGTGAAATTAAGGAGACATTTCCAGTATTAACTATCTTTTATGTACGCATTTCTTCAGATAATCTGCAGTGTTACATGGATGTCTGAAAAACTTGAACAAGTACAGTAGTAATCTTTTATACACCCAACGTCAGTGGATACCATTTCCATTTAATTGTGGGAGAGAGCCAACACTAAAATTAAGGAACAGAAGAGAGTAATATTCAATTACAAATCCGTGTGAATATGTGTTCCTAACGGCGCCCTGGGGATTTACTTGTTTACCATCTGGAATCTGGACTGGAACTGCAGATAATGGCCGTTACAGAAAATGACATGACATTAATATTATCGAGATTCAACCTGTACTTAGCTTACTTGCAACCAAGATATCCAACAAAACTGTCTAATTATAGTGTGGTTCATCAATCCCTACTCCGTGTCAGTGTAGGGACATTGCCCACTACCTGCTGCATGATCATGAATTAATGAGCAAAACCAGAACATTTTGACGCTTTTTCTTGCATTTGCTGATCAGGTGATGTGCTGCATAACGGAACGCACTACTTTACTTTCTCCCGATCATGCAATGATGCAGAACAAACTGGTCAATTCTTGGAATATCGTTTGCGACGGAATGACGGATGCAAGCGAAACTTAATACCGAGTGTTATGAACTGCGAACCTACTATAGCGTTGCTGTTGATACGAAATGTTGTTCATAATATAATGTATTTAAAGATGAAGGAAGACGTAGTCGTTTTTACATACAACTTTCTCTAATACAATGTGTTACTTTCATTCATTTTGTTTAGTTTTTCGAAATATTATTATACCTTTACGGCTGCTAGAACTGAAGCTTAACTTTTGCGTATAATGTTCTTAAACAAAACTTGCTTTTCCATAGAATATCTTCTGAATATAGTTACTAATTTGACGACCATTCAAGTTGCAAAAACTGGGTACCTTTATCTCGGCGTTCCTTTTTAAAACGTCTTTATATTTTTTAGTTGCGTGGGTGATTCAGTTGAATAGGTTGGTGGCATCAGGTTAATAATTAAATTCAACAACGGTTTATCCCAACACTGTAATTTCAGTCTTTGAAATGAATAGCTAAAATAACCCCGTTAATACGGTATGTTAAACAAATTCAGGTCACGCATGCATTCACATTCGTTTTCATTTCTTCTGGAAAAATTTTCTTACTCCCCGGACTCAATCAGGAAGCTAATGTGTGTATAACAAGTGACCAAACCCAAATTGATTCATTCATTTTTTAAAAATGTAGGTCCAATGAAGGGTTAATTGTGTGACGAAATGAGGGTAGTGTTTAACTAGTCTCATTGAAAGGGGTAGATTATTTCTATAAATGATCAGTCTAGAATGATTCAAATTAGGTTGCTGAAAAAATGTGAAATATGTAATACTCACAGGGGGTCTGTATTCATGTCTGTTCAGTGTGTCTACTATTTAATTGAAAGAGTAATCAAAGCAACTTGTTTTACGAACTAGAAACATTTCATCTTTTGAAATGTCTCAAAAACGAAAGTGATAAGATAAAAACGCCTCCCCCAACCCATAGATTCTTATAAAATAGGCCGAGTCATTTCTCAGAACACGAATGTGCGTACTCGAAATGATTTTAAAGACGTCACATATTAATTTTCGAGCATTTTGGAGAATCACGCTTTATATTCCAAATAACGTTCCAGGGAATTTCGTATTTACTTAAGCAAACATCAATTTACTAATGGTATGTTAAAAAGGTAAAGTATACTTAATTCTTTCTACCTACACGGTAACGTTGACTGTCACCCCTTCAACGCAAATAGCTCGTAGAAACTAATTTTAGTCATCACGAAATCTTTACATTCAGTGTAGCCTCCTACAATGTTCACTGCAATCAGGACTGAAAGTGAACGTTTTGGTAGAGACTGCTAAAATGTTGCTATTTAATACTGTTTTAGGCAATGGAAATAGTAATTTCTTCGTGATACCGTAATAAGTAATACTCATGTCTATACTCTGCACTTTGTGCCGATTTGCATGCTTTTAGCAGTGGGCTGAAGAATCATTTGTCCCAATGGGATACGTTTTATGCGTTTATTACTGGATGCCGACTGCTCGTATTGTTGAAGCTCTTTGTAGTTGATGATGAAATGATTATTGCTATCTGTTGCAACGTTAACGGACACTATTGTATAGTTAATCATTGCTGTTGAACAAAAATGAAACCTGCACGACATGTCCCTTTAAACCGTATTTTAAATATATCCAACTGTTACACATTATAAGGTTTTTCATGCTCACATGGTATTCAAATTAAAGACTCATAATTTAAAAAATTGCGAAGTAGTCGATTATGAAGAGTCTGGAGAGGGGCAATCTACAATATATAATGTCATTCATTATAATTTATTATGGGGTAGAATGTGAAGAGATTCGAATGGCAAGCACACAAAGGTGCCTAATAAGTAAGAAGTACGTGTTCCAGTTTCAAGATGTTTCACTGGAATAGATAACGCTGAAAAATTCCACTCCACACAGTTATTCTTATTGGGAGAGGGCGAGCTTTCAGCAATATACAGCCAGCCATGGCGATGCGATGACTCCTCTGCCACCACAAGTCAAGACAGGGATGAATCTTTGAGATGAACTTGTACAAAAAGTGACTTACAGCTCAGAGCTCACTCAGTCGGTGCATGGAATCTCAAGATATAACATCAAAACGAGGTTCTCATCCAAAAATCTCTAGTGTGTAGAAGAACCAAAGTAGTTTTGCTTTTCTAGTACACCAGCACTCGGGTTGAGTTGAGATTGAGATACACACCAACAAGAAAACTTATTTTATCAGACAAAACTGAGACGCAGAGACGGTCTCTGATCAAGACGTTGGCCAGCACATTTAGAAATCTCAAAGAAGCCGTCATTTTTAACCCCACATTACAATATATCACTCGTATTTGTATGGCTTGCCCATTAGCATACAAATTAGCGATTGTCACAGCTGGAGAGTTATATTTGGCGTATAAACAGTTACTCCTATTCATTTGACAGTTGAGTTCAGCAGCAAAAAAATTGTTAATATAAACATGGCCCGTTCCATCGTAACCTAATCTTGCTTGTGCCTATTTCATTTCCAGTTCATCAAGTTAGTACATACCATTTGTCACACAATCTATCAAGTTATTCATCATCTTGGGAAGTGGAATGCATTTGACTGTCAAACATTACGAAGGTCACTTGAATACATTTTAGTTTGCGCTGACTTCAGAATTTTCCCTTCAACTGAACGAAAGACATATATATAAAGTAGTGGATTAGTTAGGCTGAAGTCTTCGAGGGATGTAACATGATAGTTTCGTATGCTATCAAGTAGACTACGTAAATGTACTTACTTATATACACTCTAAGTTTGTGGCTGCATTCGAGAGAACAAAGAACCGGTTCTTTTCGAGGTTAAAGTGATCCCTCAAAAAACATTTTCCAGACGAACAAATATAATACAGTGTGGACTTATTATTTTTATTCAAAGTTATTACAAGTTCATTCACACATTCATTTCATGAGCGCCGAAGAAACCATACCAAGAAAGCATTGAAGTGAAGTGAGAGGAAGTCGTAGAAAATGAAGGGAAGTTTCCATTTGTACTCTGCCGAGCTTGAACAACCACCACCCGGACTCTCTAAACTAATTTCGACAGCTATTAAGCGGAATTGAGTAAGAAATTTTTGTTGGTCTTCTCCTCCTCTTCTATTAAGTTGTGGTATCATGCTTAAACTTCCATAAACAGATGCATAATGATACTGTTGTGTAGGTCAATGTTCGCGAAATAATGCTGCTGCATTTTGCAAACCACTAATAATATAAAATATATATGTACTAATGCACCTGCGGCAGCCTCCTCCAAGTCATTATTAATTTATTATTTCATTTATCTATTGAACCAACTGGGAGGTAATTTGCTCAATATCTGATACTCTTGTATGTATTATATGCTTATTAAGTTTTTGCAATCTAATATGTTGGATGAAACTTACTAACTTTCAATTTCCAATGCCCCAGTTGTGAAAATTGCAAATAATTTTGTTGGATGTTGTATCAAATAATAATGACGAGTCACACAGAGTGACATCATCATTTTGATGCATTTATTAGAATAATAATAATTTACAGGGTGAAATCTAAGCTAGCGCCATTACACACGAGTCCACCCAGCTTCTAATGAACAAAGGTAGCGTTATTATTACTCGTTAAGACAGAGTGTGCCAAAAATTCGCTTCGAAGACATTTCTGCATGATAGCTTAGAGGCTCTGTACAATGACTTCAAACACGTTTTTCCTTCACCACTCACTATACCTACATTCTGATCTTGAACTGGGTTTGGGTTTAACCATGCTGTTCCATATTGCAAAGTAGAGTGCAACTTTTGAGAGCATAATTGACTCACATGTATGGATGAAGCTGTCTGCATTATTGAGGATAATAATTATGGTCTAAAGTGGTGGCTGCAGGGTGGATGATCAATTTTTTGCTGCTTTTCGTGACCATGTATTCTTTAAAGCAGCCACTTAACAGAAAACTCGGTATGTATTTCATAAGTATCACAGCAATGAATCCTAGTTTTACCCTAAAATGAATTTCATTCAGCAACTAAACTAGCTACCAGAACCACAGATTGAACTAGATATGATTTACCATCTTCAATTCTGCCTGAGCATGCATCTTCATGAAAAAGTGAAACTGGACTCTGGAAACTCCAAGTTTTAAACTAATGATTATCTCAATTTCACCACGTAACCGCAGGGCAAACTTCATGATGTTGTTAGTAAACTCAAAATATATTGCTCCGTTGAGTTGATTCAAACTAGTGCTATACCGTAAGAACATGGAAAAATAGGAAAGTAGCATTGAAAAATACTGCCAACAAATTATCGTATCATTCGATGAAATCATCATTATTCCCCATCTTTAGAAAAGGCAATTCAACTTCAAAAAAGCTCAAGAATTATTTTGATGGCAAACAAAGTATGCATGGAAGACTAATTCCTACTTGTGATATGACGTCGTGATGATGACAGGAAGGATGTGTGTATGATGCATCTTTGTTTTGAGTAGGCCAAGTCTAAAAATTGACATTATTTCTGAAACGTTAAGGCAGCTCTTTTCAAACCAAAAAATTTTATGGTTTATGTGGAGCTTTATGTCATTGAAAAACCGTAATTTAGCCCAGTACTTCACGTCATCACGTCTCAAAACCGATGTAAGGGTTGTGCTTCAACTGCAAGATGCAGATAATGAGTATGTCCTCCTCTATCAATATCATTATCATATTATGCAATGTATACTATATAGACTTTCTATAGAGGTTTCTATTACAGGCAGACTTGTGTGTAAGCATCACCTATGCAGGCATATTTATGATTTAGGCATGCCACAAAACCCAAAGCTATTTCAACCGGTGAGAAGTTCGCAAAGCTCACAATTTATACTTGAAGCTTCTAGACGTATTTCGGAGAGCCAAAAAATCATTATATTATTATTATCAGTATATTACTCAGTATTCTCAAGCCAGAAATCCCGTTACGAGAAAAGACTCATCCTGTCGTATCATTTTGAGCCATAAATTTCCAGATAACAGAAATGTTGGATGTTTAATATAATATGAAAAATGTAATACAGTTGAGGGTCGGTCAGTGGGAGGAGGTTTGTTTATCAAATCATTATCGAGTTCAAGTGAAAATATATCGTGTGGAAGAGGAAGTAAGTGACAGATCCACTTTTGCACAGGATGAAATGATACTTTTGGAACAATATCAGACAACCTTCCTCCTTCCTTCCAAAATTATATCAACGTAGCTCAACCCGAGTATCAATATATTGAAGTATTGGCAATACAAAAAATGGGGGAGACGTTCAAACATTGAAAAAGTTGGGAACTTGGAAAATCGTTGAAAATGTTATTTCAGATCCAAGTTCATTTTACTCTTCAAGATCCCAACAGTTTGTCTTCACGTAGTAGCACATGTATCATGCATGTCTGAGCTGAATATCAAATAAAATTGTGCATAGGAATAAATATATGTGAGTGCCTAAGCATTCTGTGCTCACTAGAATCAAAGAGAGTACTAAAGTTTGGAGATGATAACATAATCTGACTTTTCAATCTGTAACAGTTGTTTTTTAAGAAAGTTTGAGTTGTTTGGACTAAAAAATTGTAAATCGGATGACCCTAACTAAAGAATGTAAACCTGTGTGGATGAGAATCAACGACAAGATGTCAAGTAGCTGAGTTGTTTTTTATTCGAATCTTTCGACTTAATGCTTTGTTTGTTCAAGAGAGTCAAAGTTTTATGATTCAGATCGGTATATTATATGATTATAGTTAAAAACATATTTTGCAAAAGAAAATTTTCCTCACGTGTCAATGCTCCAGATTTAGATTCGAGGAATAGAAAGCTCGGTTGTTACGAAATGGATAATAATGGGGATTGAGTAAACACTTCAAAAATCCAAATATTGATTACGATCACAGGAAAAGTTCAGCTAAAGCTTTATTTTCCTCCACTTTGTTATTTTAAATAAAATTCCTTCAAATTAAAATAACACTGACAGCGTCGAGCGTGCCCCCAATCCCGGTGGGATTTATCAAGTTTTGGTTTCAATAGCTGCAGTATCATTTTTATCTGCAACGGCTTGAGAGGAAAGAGCGTTAGTTCTGCTATCAAAATTGGGTATGACAAATTTTGGCGATTCAGAGGGAAGCTCAAGAATAAGAGAATAAATTACGCTAAATTTAGTTAGATAAACATGAAAACGCCTTTTCACACTTCCTTGTTCGTGATCTACACCCCGGAAAATTTGGAGCACTCCATGACTCCGTTTTGCGCTACAACTTCCTTTATATCTTTATTGACTCGTTAACCAAAATTTATTTCCAACTATGTTGCTCCCGTTGTTGCCTTTGCCTTCTTTTTAAAATAAAAAATGAAACATTGTATCATTCTTTTCATTCGCCGTTGAGTAAAGGGACCATTTGACCGGACGTCATTGGAAAGAAATGTGGGCTAAAATAATGAGTTTGTAACACGATAACATATGTGATATAAAAAGGAGCTTCAATTTTTGGTTATAACATCACACATCGATCAGTTTGCAGTTTGCACCGCTCACACCTGATAGACAAACTGGCAGTCTTGAACAACTGAATTTTAAGCATAAAAATAATACGAATACGGCTCCGATTCGAAAACATTTGACAAATATGAATAACGTAGTCGTGCTTCTTTAAACAGGAAGCGGTGACCTGTTTTTCTGCAGAGATTCGAATTACGGATGAATTTTGGCCTTATTTCGTAAAAGTGTGCAAACGGGATTTGTAAAACGACTATGGATAAGCAATGCAATTTGAGACTTTGAAAAGGCTAACGTTGTATGCATACTTATGAATTCTTGGAATGTGAAAGGATTTACTTTAAACACACTACACGTTGTATTCGAGGAAAAGGTATCTCTGTTGGGAAATGGATTTTTTGGATTGTGGTAGGCTCAGTACTGGATCAGAACATCCTTTCATCTTTTTAAATCATGATTTCATGAGAAAAGGAAGATTTCTATTTTAAATGACTTCCTGTTTTTGAGAACTATTTCGACATTTGACTTTGCATGACCCCATGTAAGTTATAAAATACATGCGTTTATGCTATTCCGCAGCGACAATTTCGATATAAAGCAGGGCTCAGATTATCAAAGTTTTGACGAAAAAGGGGGGCAGTCAGAATGTCTGACAGATGATGGATGACGATGTGAAGCAGCTGTTTAGTTTTGAGAGCAAGATTTTGTAAAACCAAATTCTAATTGAATGTATTACTGTAAACAATGTCATTATAACAAATTAAAAACCTCGCAAACTTAGGCCAGTCGCCTCACTCCTGGTTGCAGCTGTGGCAGAGCAGGTTTTATAATTGATACGTTTCATGGACGATTCGTTATGCACGCAAATTAAAAACAATTCAGTCGTAATAATATATTTTTAATGTGCTAGTAGAAGTTGAGGAAAATGGCTAGAAATCTAGGTAAGTCTAGAATCCACGACAATTATATATCTTTTCTATTTGCGTCATCAACAAGTCATTATAACAATTCGGTATAATCTATGCCATTGTCCTATTTTCGAGCCTCTACAAACTTATCAAAATAAAGTGACCTGTTGCTCATCTTCTGTTATGAATAAAAGGAAATTGTTCTAAAGATTTAGAAATAGATGGCAAATGGAGATAGCATAGCGTTTCCGGATATTCTATCTCATATTTCAAGCGAAGCGTCGAGCGTATCCGCTTACGCAAAAGCTGTGACAAGTGCGGATGAAACGGGAAAACGGTTGTCAAAACGGTTTTTTATTCTGACGGGGCAGTGTGATACACAGAATACTTCCTGCCTACTTTTCGTGGAATATGCATCATTGGAATTGTAAATGTAGCAAAACAGAAATCTTGAGGCCTTTTTGTTTCCATGAAAACATATCCCAGATGAAAACTTTTTTCATATAATTCTCATGTTAAAGTGACGCAATCAAAAGATCTTGGAGAGTGTTTTGCAATACATTTCCTCCGATATCCAGAATTAGATTCATAACACTCTTTACCATCATTAATTGCAACAACACGTTTCCCGATGCAGAAGTCTGTTCAGAATCTAATAATTGAATGTAATTTTCTACATTTTAGTGATATATTTCGGTTGCACGTGTTAGGGAGTTATGAACGAAAGCAGACGAGAGTGTATGATTTCCTTGATTTATCAAAATTGAAACAAACATTGTCAGACAAACGTTTTTTTATCAACGCCATCATCTCATTTTCAGCCTAACATTTAACAACTCAAAGCAAATAAAATAGATCCTTGACCATGTACAAAGTAATCGTGGAGTAATCAATATAAAACACACAAAAGTTAATTGCATTCAGGCAGTAAATACTCATCGGAATTCAATAAGTACACTAATCCAGCAAAAACAATCTCATTTGACTAGAGGTGAACTATCAAGATGATTGGGTTGACTAGAAATACTAGACTGCATACGTAAGCAACTTAGCAGCTGTTTTGCTACTTTAACAATTCGTTCAACTCGTCCAACATTCACATGAAATATACTCATGTCCTATGAAACGTGATGGTCATGCATAATAGCAGCAAATTGAATGCTCATATGAATTTAAAATATGTATAGCTCAGCTATAGCTGAACATGGTTTGTCCATCAAACCAAAAGCTGAGAATGAGTAAGCTGCGTATGTGATTGCGATTATACATAAATATGCTAATGTTTATAAGGTAAATAGTGGAAACATCTTAGTCTGCGTGACAGTAAACAAATCAGTTTATTATCAAATTATCACCATCTCACAGCATCTCTACTACCAAACGGCATTCAGTTGAAATATGACTCATTCACAGGCTTCAATGAAATGAAATGAGCGAAGCGTCCAAATTCCAAACACGCTTTCTAATACAACATCCACCACACATATAATTATGGATCATAATATCTGTACAAGTTTCTTTCGACAACAAATCATAACTGTGTGTAGCTTTTAAGTATGTGCATCATATTATGACATGACGTATCTGTTATTCTTTTCAACTACAGATGTTATATTGAATATTAAGTTTGAATGAATGGCATGGGGCATTGTAAAACGAGACTCGACTGAACCACAACTACTTCAGTAGAAGCAAGGGATCAAATAAGCAATAGGCACTAATTTATGACATGTCTAATTACAACTTTGTGATATCCTTCATTTCATGCTTTTGATAATATGGTACTTAAAAAAGTAGCCCCAGAAAATATGATCTCGTCACCTCAGCGTAATAACATAGTAATGAAGATGGTGGTGCTAGGAAAAGCATCGTTATTCTGTAGTAATAACTCATTTGACCTTGGTACCTGCGCTAGATGAAGTGGACAGTTGTTCCTTCCTTTTATTATACGTTTGTTTTGGCAAATGGGAGTCTTAAGATTGTCAGATGGAAAAAAATGATTAAGTGAGCCCAGTTGACATAATAATGAGAAAAGAGCAGTGGGGTAGGCAATAATGTCAATTTGCTATCTAAGAGGTACACATTTGAGATGTTTAGGTATATCTGATGTGTGATGTATGTAAAAAAAACTATAAAAATTTCGTTGACGACTTTTATTTCTGGAATGATCTGTGTTTACAATGGTTTTCAAACTGATTATGTAACACTAGAGTGGCTGCTTCTGCTACAAAAATTAAATTGTCAAGTTACAACTACTCTGGTGGATGGTCGAGGTTTCATCCCTACTTAAACTGAAGAGGACTGTCAGGAAATAAATATACATAAAATGTCATAATAAACCCATATAAACTCTTCCATGAAATCATTTTTCCTTAGTTGGAACGGAAAGCTATTTCAGGGAAGGATATAGCCTAGCATTACTCCTCTTTCGAGTTGTTTGTGGGTTAATAAAATCCAAGAAGAGGATCATCTTCAAATTATCAAAGACGTACCTCACCACACACTACCTATAAAATTTAGGGAAAGGGATTGTGATTGTAATCTTATGCGATCTTATTCCATTTTTATTGGCTTGCACTAAAGTCTTAACATAATGTTCATGCTCCTGCTGTGGTATCTGATTACCTCAGAGAAAAATTTGAGTAAGCAGTTTTCCAGTTGGATCAGAAATAGCAAATAAAAGTGTACGGAAATGATGAATGGTACAAGCACAACGTAATAGCTTTTTTAGACTGATGATTTAATTTTTCCATGGAACTACATGCATGTGAGCGGGTTTGTAAATGAAAATGCGAAAGTACGGCATGTGACTGCAATAACCTGTGCATGAACTCTAATTACAATTTACTGGAACTGTCAGTAAAGACATGATGAGAAACAGAAGCCGAGATACAATGCCCTTACAAGCATCTTTTACATCCACTGATACGATGATAATACGATTATGCTGGCATAAATGCAATCGCTACTCTGGCTGTAAACATGAGCAATGAAATCAATCTTTTATGCTGTATAATGAAATTTATTGGAAAATTACAATTTTATGATGGATACCCTAATCCAAAAAGTGATGGAACACGCTGTAAAATCTATCATGGTTGATTGAGAAATAAATTACGTTACTCTTAGATGAACGAAGATGATTGTTATTGTGTGTGAGATTCAGCGTTTCGAAAATCGAAATAGTGTGGTTGTGGTTTAGCTTACGCAATGAAGTGTTCTGTGAGGAGGCTGAGGATGGTTATTTTTAGAACTTTTACGTTAGAATACACACTCTCTCTTGAGAATAGCTTTAAGAATTCTTGAGATGAGGAAAATAGGTTCAATTTCCAAGAGTTGTCTTCTCAAACAATGCACCAGGGTATTAAAAGGAGGGTGCAGCCGTAATTTTGTTGTTTTTACGTTCCGACTTACCGAAAATTGAAAGTTCCTCAACAATTTTATGACGTTTTAGCCAATAGACTACCCAGATGGTAACATTTAGATGTGTTTTTGAAAATTGAAAGTGAAGACTAATTCAAAATGAAACGTCGAAGGCAGTTAAAGCATAACTAATCCTATTCTACAGCGTTTTTAGAAAGACAAGGTGAAGGCAACGGAGCAATGGCAAGGCCACAAATGGTTTTCATCACAATTCTAAAGATGTGCCAAAGCTGTTAGAACTTGCATGCATGCTCTGTTTCGTCATCATCATCATGTCATACACCCCCTCAACCACGTGCCCAAATCGTAAAGCAGAGTAATATTCCATCATTTGTCTGATGATCCTACTGTTGGGTGATGATTTATGTACGATATATCCAAAGGCTACGACCCAACTAGGCAGTTTGCATTCATAATGCCTACACACGGGTCAATTACACTTTGGGTGTCATTAATCAATTAGTTGTCTCGTCTACTTGCATATTCTACACACTGCAATGAGACGCTCATTGACAGGTCTATTTTGAAGTTGCAGAACTGATTTTGAACAGTTGAGGATTTGCTCTGTCTGTCCAATTTGCCAATGTCTAAAGTTAAATGCAAGAGCATTGTTCGTCTAAAATGAAAAAGCTTGTCCTCTTGCACCTTCATTATATCACGTTTTATTCAGTAATAGTAGCACTGATGCCAATGCTCATTGCCTTGAAGTTGCACTGTAAAAAATAATGGAGCAAACTAGACTGACCACAAGTTTAACAAGGCATAAAACTTGTGAAGATGAAGTGCTTGAAAAGTGTACAACGTGAGATTCATCATAACTTGTCCAAATACGATTGTCATAAATCATTCATTTTCAACTTTTTCATAACACATTCCTTAAGAGCCAACCAAGTGTTGAGTAACAAGCATCTCTTGTTTATTTCAGAAAGCGTTGTTGTTCGCCCCTTGTTCTCCATGTATCAAATTGAGGATTCCACGCAGACCGACAGTCTCCAGGTCAACATGGTAGATGATGACCAAGAAGTCCAAACTTATGGTCTGGTAGAAGTTGTTTGGGGGTTCATCCTCCTCATTGGAATATTTTCCGTGAATTTTTCCGTCCTTTGGGTCGTCGGCAGATCGAGGGAGTTGTGGAAACCCAGGCATTTATGGATGGCATGTCTTTGCATCACTGATATTTTCGTGGGGGCTCACAAAGCGTTGGAATTGTTGATGTATGCATTTCCCTACCGCGAGCTTTGTGTTTTGCAACGGTAATTTGATAGAGTACAAAAATCCAGAGAGGAAATTAAAAGTTGATTTTAAAAACATTCAATTTGATGCATTGCAGAGCTACCTTGGGGATCCCATATGTTGTGAATATGCTCATATTGAGTTTACTATCTTTAGACAGATTTATTGCTGTCCGCTATCCATTTTTCTACTCTGCCACCATTTCAAATAAACACGTAAGTTTTGTTTCGCTCCTTCGGTCAATTACATAACCATTGGCCTTGGTAAATATTATTGTGGTTTGTATTTACAGGTTTTGATAGGATTCATCATTGTTTTACTTGCTGGTGGCTCTCTCGCTGCAGTCTCAATATCTATTGGACTCCAGAATCGAATATGCCGAACGCAGAGTCTCCAACTCGTGTATTTGACAATTGTTCTCACGATCTGCTCTGTCCTCACCCTCTTTTTCAATAGCTCAGTGCTAAGAATTGCAAAGAAGCAATTAAATGCCATTTACGCCCAAGAGCCATCCTTTAGTCGAGGCAGACGTCGAGTGTCTGTTGTCTGCACGAACTGTGGCTACAAGAATGAAACATTTGTGAGCACACTCCTTCCCATGCCATTGTCTGGAGGTGCTCAAGGAAATGGAAACTTAGTTACGAAGAGCACATCAGTTCTCCCATCATGCAATCCACCACCTCAGTCCTCAATCCTGCCATTAGGTGACGCAGTCGTTTTGGGGCCATTGGACTTGGAACTGGACTTGAAAAACTATGAGAGTCAAATGGAGAAAGCCGCAACAATAAACACGAATATGCACATTCACTGTGAGCCAGATGAGAACCCCTCATCTCATTTAATTGATGAGACGACAACACCGCTAGTGAGAACGGTGTCACTTCCCACGATACCTGATACTGTCTCCGTTCCAATATCCGTTGTAGTTCAGCCAGACCCGTCAATACTTCCTTCGGTCGTAATTGGAAATGTATCCGCTGAAGTTAGTCTGATTGGTGGATGTAAAATGGTTTCCATGTCGAATCTCGATAATTCATGCATGGAAGCGGCCATAACTGCCAATGGACCGGCGGCTGGGACATCCACGTCAGTTCAATCAGGTTCTGGGATGACCGGGCATCACCTTCTTCCAAGAAGCCGATCACTAATGACTTGCAGAACTCATCGAACCATAACACAATCCACAACAGTACCCAAACTTCAATTATTTAGAAATCTTCATTTTGCCAGAGCCCACATGTTCCATGTAAGAGTAAGAACCAATCCATTTCTACATAGAACCTCTTTGCTTTTGCTAGCACTATTGAGTTATATGTCACGAGCTGAGCTACTAGCTAAACGAATAGTAATTAGAGAAAGAAACAAGCCATTCAAAACTTTAATTAATTTTGTGTATTGCATTGCAGGTTGGTCGTCTATTTCCATCTATAAGGTTTGCCCGTACGGTACTCCTCATAATGATTCCCATGTGGGTTTTCATTCTACCGATTGTCACTATCATTCCTCTGCATCGTGGTTGTGAAGATGGGAATAAGTCTGAACTTAATTGTGAGCTTGTGAACACAATGTGGCGGTATCTGTTCGTTCACATGCGATCCATTCTTCCTCTTCAAGCCATTCTTGACACTCTGATTTACGCTTTCGGATCCAAAGAGTTTCGTCAAGCGTTGAAAAAACTTATCCGCAGGATTCGTCAGCCAAAGCTTTAACTACTTGACTTTGTATATTATTATGTGAATGAATGTACCTCTGAACATAAGATACTAGTCGTAGTAACGTGCATAATATTGTTTTATCATGTTTTATATACCAATTCAAAATATTATTTTATACTAAAGAGTACCGGAAATTTATTAATGATGCTGTAAGAAAACTGTGACAATCTGCGTTTCTATTTACCTCAGTTTATTTTGCTAATGTTGTAAATAGTGTATAAATTAATTATTAGCATGGGCTAATTCTACATATAACTTTGTCGCTGGTTGCCATAAACACAGCATTAAATAATCTGATGTCGCATCGTGACCCATAATAAATGTATGATCTCTGAAAGATCTCACCACAATGTGTAAAAATGAAATGATTAGTTTGGTAGTTGCTTGTTTGAAATACTTAATTATTATGTAATATAATCTAAGTTTAGTTATCATTTACACAAGTAGATGGCTAAAGTGTTGATGATTCTAGAATCATGTTATCAGTGATTCATTCTCACTACACAATATACTTTCGTGTTATATAGTGTTATTTAGAGTGTTGGGGCAAAGTGAGCAAGTCATGTAAA
Source organism: Orchesella cincta (assembly GCA_001718145.1). NCBI lineage: Eukaryota > Metazoa > Arthropoda > Collembola > Entomobryomorpha > Orchesellidae > Orchesella > Orchesella cincta. The sequence continues at coordinate 327,089 of LJIJ01000032.1, read as the reverse complement.
AACTGGACCACCTTATTAAACGATAGCTGTAGTTTTGTGCATTCAACAAATTTTTGTCTATAACATTTTAAATGTTTATAAATAAAGTGAAATGGTACGTGCAGCAGAAAATATGTATTTACTTACTACTCCAAGATGCCTTTAAAGCGAAAAAACATTCATTCATTCAAAAAATGAATCAGATTGGTCAACAACGTTTAACTTGCATACATAAGCACAACCAATGCATCATATTATGTTGTGCCTGCTTAAAAATACTCATTTATATGTACTGCAGATGCATTTGCACATGATGAAATTGTTGACCTAGTTTGTGAATTACATATGCCAATTTGACTGACATTTTTTAAAACTAGTGTCGCAGACAAACTTAAGGTTGATTGAACTACCGAAAAATGCCTTAGGTACGATCATGAACAATGCAACTTTGAAACCGAACAAAACATGCATTTGCAAATCTACTGTGTCATTTAGATTATAGAATAAACAAAGTGTTTTAAATAAGCTGCTCATGGGTTCTTGAAATTGCTAAAACGAGATGTCTACATTTTTACCCAAAGCGTTTTGTCCTACGTTGTCGCTCTAAAAGAAGTAGCATTAGCCTGTTTCAGCACTCAATTTCGTTTACAATGTTTGTTCTTAGTGATTGTGATTGAGACTTCCAGTAATTGTAAAATCCAATTACGAATTGAGAGACAAATATGTTTCCATAATCCCAATTTATGTATGACTCTCCAATGCATTTTAAAATGCTTAAGACTTTTTATTATATTTACAAATGTATAACTAGGTGATGAGAGGATACATTAGACTGTTGTTTGTGAAGTACCTGAAGCTAGGTAAAACGGGAAAATCCTCAAGACATTTCCTTACACTGCCAGCCAGACTGAACAAATACAAGCCAGTTCACTTATAATTCATTTCTTATTGAATCTGTCGCAGACAAATTATAAGGTTCCGTCTCATAACGAGTATATTTGTATATCTTCACTTCCATCCACAGTACATTGGTTTAGAAGCGGTGCACATATTTTTTATACCTTTTAAGTTATAGAATATAGTTCAATATGTGTAGTATACTGTTTATACTGCGAACTTAGCCAGTGATTTTACCAGTTCCACCACAGAAGAAATACTAGCTTAATCATTATTGTATTCAGCTGCATAGCTCTTAAGCCTCTTATGTGGGTTTATCACTACTACATGATGTCTATAGAGATGTCTTAAGATTTCACTTCTACAAATGTTTTACCCATACTTTTATTCAGTTAACTATGAATATTCATAAATTTTTAAAATTTTGGTACTCGCTGGAGTAGCCGCTGCAGACGTTGTTATCGATGGTGTTATCAGAACTACAGTGACAACGGTTTTTGGATTTCAAAAACAGATACTTCCTTGAGTGGAATGTGGACTGGGTCAGAAAGCAAGTACTTTTTAATGTGTCGGTAGCCACATCAGGATGGGTAGGAATTGGTTTGAGTAAAGATGGAACCATGAAAATGCAGACATCATGATAGCTGGCGTCACTTCCAATGGAAAGCCCTACATATCGGTCAGTAACTTAAGTAAAAGGAGCAACAATAAAATCGCATTAGAAGCCAAGTATAGCTCAAATTATTTAATTTTTTGTATTGCTGAAGGACTTTCACACGGACTGCGATAGAAAGTTAACACTTGATGCAAACAAGACTGGCATCTGCTTGGAGTCGAAGAAAATGCAGAAGAAACATTTCTTCAAGTCTCAAGATCCATCGATACCTGTGATGCCGATGATTATCCCTCACTGTCAGTTTAACTTATGTTATTAGTAATTAGTATTACGAATCTGCATCATAGTTCCACCCAATTCAATTAATTTAATAGGAAGACCTAGCATCTATAATATGGGCATATGGGGAAACAGACCAATTGGAGTACACAATGACAACAGAGGCAGATTTCGTGTTTACCTACTGGACCCTGTACTTCATTCAGCACCAACTGCAAAATCACTGCCAAGATGGAAAGTTTCAACGAGAACAAAGGTTCCACCCAAAGAAACTACTTATTGGTGTACCATACATAAAATACCCCCAGGAATCAATCGGAAGCACCATATTATCGAGGTTAGGGTTTGGTAGTTAGTTGGATAATTTTGTATAAATAAGTGAATTATGTATGTAATTACGCTATATCTTTAAACTGGTCATAATCGTCAATGACTGTAGTTTCATCCAGTTCTGGAAAACGAGGTTGCAGTTGGCCATGTGCACCATTATATATTATGGCGATGCCAGGCCCCAAACGATGCCGACCCAAGATTGATATTTGAACATTTGGTTTCCTATCCGGGTGAAGAATGCTATTTTAACGATAAACATCAAATCCCAATTAACCTTTGCCGTATAATGCAATACGTGTTTGCAGTTGGTGGGAAGGTACCTTGACGTATATTATACTAACTTAACGATTTTACCTCATTTAATGGAAATAGTGAAGAGTTTTCAATTCGCCTCTTTCAATGCAAAGGGTCTCATTGTACCTGGTGATACTGGTTTTCCCTTTGGAGAGTTTCCTTACTACATGTTGGAAACACATTATAATAATCCGGAGAAGATCAATGGACTCCAATTCGAAGCTGGTGTAGAGCTAGTATATACTAGTAAATTGAGGTCAGGGGATACAGAAATAGTAAATATTTTATCCGTTTATTGCTTGTTGCAATGATGATTCTAAATGTTTAGACCCATTGACGCTGGCACGTTTGCAATTGGCTATGACCTATTTGGACTCTTTATGGTTCCACCTGCTTCGCCAAACTTTGACATTCCATCACACTGCGACAACCGGTGCACTTCAGAAATGTTTCCTAGCAGTGGTGTAGACGTATTTGCAGTCCAGGGCCACACGCATGGATCCGGTAAGTTCATGCTCAAATTTTAACTGATAAAGGCAAATCTAAAACACAAAATGCAAATATAATGAATTTGTAATGTACGTTAAAAATGAATCAAGGCCGAAAGCTTAAGGTGCGTCACTTTAGAGGTAATAAGGAGCTCCCCTGGATTTACAAAGATGAAAATTATGATTGGACCCTCCAAATCACCAGACCCTTGCAAACTGACAGAAAGATTCTTCCTGGAGATCATCTTACGTTGAGTAAAAGTTTTGAGTAATCATTTAACGTGAAACCAGGTTTTTAAGAAGTATGTGCCAATTTAATTATTTATTGAAAGCTTGCAGTTATGATAACACCTGGACGAACACTACAACTCCGTCCGGTTTTGCTAGTCGGGATGAAATGTGCTTGACAGTGATATATCATAAAACACCCATTCCATATAGTGGCTGTTCTAGTCAAATTCCACAAAAAGTTCTTTTGGGGCTTGTCGGAGTGCAAAATGTCACTTGGTATGAATAAATTTTAATTTCTATAAATGCAAACGATGCGGATGTAGACGTAAAAGATTTATTTACTACCACCATAATTTTAAAATCGTATTTACAGGGACCAGCTAACTCAGAAGAGGATTGTGACGAGCCCACCTGCCTTAAGTGGACAAACGTTAGCAGATATAACTGACAGAAAGGTTTTTTGGTCAAAGCAGCTTCGAGCGACAATTGCAACAAAAACCACTGCAAGTCCTCAAATCATTGCCTGTCCAATCACAACCCCTCCAGAAGACGAACCAGTGGAGAAAGTGGCGATTCTTGCTCGTGGATATGGAGATCAAACGCTCATGGGCCCAACTCCAGTACCAGTCAGGACACCTGGTCCCCATTCCGTTTCCGGACTTCCATATTTAATTCAATTGTACGTTCGAGTACGCAATTGCCCTGCAATTTAGTTGGACAATTTCATATTTTTATATGTGCTATCTACAAACTGCTAATCCTTTTAGGATTTTCTTATAGTTTTTTTAAATTTTTTTTTCTACTTTTCCGTCTGATTTCAAAACTGCCGAACAATACAGAGACGATTCAATCACTTAATTCCTACTACGTGAGCATATCAATTTTTCAATTCTAAATAGCAGCCTCACAGTTTGTTGAATTTTTACATGGCTTATAGCAGTTAGTACGTTTCTTTTTAATTAAACATGCCTATTTTAAATATGACATGTACGCATCGCTTCAGAACTAATAAAGTGGTTAATGATAATGATAAATAAATGATCAATTGGTCAAAAACACCAAAACCCTACGAAATGCAGAGACGTCTCATTTTACCCCATTTAGTATTACAAACCTGCATTGTTTTACAAACCTAGCCTAATCTAGCTGGAGGAGACGGAGGGTTGTATTTATCAAAAGAATGTTCTCAACTACATTTATTTGTCATTATTGGATATCTTTGTCAAAAAATACTTACTGATAGTGACGATGTATGAATTTTGTTTCTTATTACGCAATTTCAACATCAATTATAAAAAAGTCACTATTTTATTATTTACAATGTTTTTTTACGTAAAATGCATGAGCTGTGAATCGTTACTGTTGCAACTACTATCTAACTTACTTAAAATTGTACTAAGCATTGAACATTTCCTGACGGTTGACCGTTACAAAACGCATGACAATGTTTCCATTTCTAAAAACCTTCTATATTTTCTCTTTGTTATGGCTACAGATTTATTTTCATGGCTATAAAAATTGTATTTATCAAATCTTCCCATCATTAGCACTTTCTCTCGGATGCTGACAATGGCTTACAACTCTTAATCTAAATCACGGTTTGTTATAATAAGCCAGCGTAAAACTTACTCTTTGATTACGTGAGCCAAATTATATTCTGAAAATGTTTAAGATGCAATTTTGCAGGATGTAAAGAAATGATTAAAATTGTTGACCTAATTTGTGCATTATATAAGTATCAATATCACTAGCATCTCTTTTAACAATCGTAAGAGGAATCTTAAATTACGTTGCATAGTAAACTCAACTGACTAAATCACCGATGAATTTCTTTCATATGGTCGTGAATGCGTGCATATATACAAAAAATATGCATGAATAATCATGCAAAGCAATAATGTCATATAGATGAGTTTAACAGCCCACACGTTTGTTTTTCTTCATTTGTATGTTGTCATTTCATTTGCAATCTGTAGTCCTATCGTCCCAATACAGTTCAGTCCCGTTCTGTCTATCATAAGTATAAATTAAATTACTCTTCGGCAGCGACTTACTGGACTTAATATAATTTTTACTTGCTTAGATTATAATATACTTCGTAATTTTCGATTGCGCTTACAATGATTATTCCGAACTATTTTTTATTTTTGCTATTAGCTGCAGTAACAGCGGCAGACGTAGTTGTTGATGGTGTTCTAAAGAACTACAGTGACAAACAGTTTTTGGATTTCAAAAACAGATACTTCCTTGAGTGGAATGTTGACTGGATCAGAAAGCAAGTACTTTTTAATGTGTCGGTAGCCACATCAGGATGGGTAGGAATAGGTTTGAGTAAAGATGGAACCATGAAAAATGCAGATATCGTGATAGCTGGCGTCTCTTTCAATGGAAAACCGTACATATCGGTCAGTAACCAAAGTAAAAAAGTGTAGCAACAAAATGATATTATAAGCCGAAAATTTCATTACTCAATCATTACTGAATTTGTTTTATTTCTTAAGGATTTTCACACGGATTGCGATAGAAATTTACTACTTGATGCAAAACAAGACTGGCGTTTGCTTGGAGCAAGAGAAACTTTAGGACGCACATCTCTTCAACTCTCCAGACCGATTGATACATGTGACTCGGACGATCATCCCATTACTGTTAGTGCGACTTGTTTTAATAGCTTACATAGTAGAACTAAAAAATTAGGGTAACAGAACATATTATTTTAATTAGGAGGACCTTCTATCTATAATATGGGCATATGGGGAAACAGACCAGTTGGAGTACCACAATGACAACAGGGGCAGATTTCGTGTTTACCTACTGGATCCTGTACTTCATCCAGCACCAACTGCAAAATCGCTGCCAAGATGGAAAGTTTCAACAAAAACAAAGGTTCCACCCAAAGAAACTACTTATTGGTGTACCATACATAAAATACCCCCAGGAATCAATCGGAAGCACCATATTATCGAGGTTAGGGTTTGGTAGTTAGTTGGATAATTTTTATCAATACCACCTAAGTGAATTATATATAATTACGTTATATCTTGTGCACAAGTTGGTGATAATCGTCAATGATTGTAGTTCCATCCAGTTCTGGAAAACGAGGTTGCTGTTGGTCATGTGCACCATTTTTTATTATGGCGATGTCAGGCTCCAAAAAACGCCGACCCACGGTTGATATTTGAACATTTGGTTTCCTATCCTGGTGAAGAATGTTATTTTAATGATAATCACCAAATCCCTATTAATCTTTGCCGTACAATGATGTATGTTTACGCCGTCGGAGGGCAGGTAATCTGGCATAAGAAAATACATTTTATGCATCCGGGCTGAGAGGTTGTAAATTATTTTTTTAAACACAGGGTATCATTGTACCTGGTGATACTGGCTATCCATTTGGAGAGTTTCCTTACTATATGTTGGAAACGCACTACAACAATCCAGAGAAGATCAATGGACTCCAATTCGAAGCTGGTGTAGAACTTGTATACACCAACAGATTGAGGTAAATTTATAAAAACAAAGTGCTTTTGTTTTTATACTAGTCAGCTGGATTACATAAAACCGTTTTTTTAGATCAAACGACGGTGGCACCTTCTTGGTTGGTTATGACTTGCTTGGGCTCTTCATGGTTCCACCTGCTTCACCAAATTTTGACATACAATCCCACTGCGACAACCGATGCACTTCAGAAATGATTCCTGCACGGGGCATTGAGATATTTGCAGCTCAAGGTCATACTCATGGATCTGGTTAGTGCATTCTCAAGTCTCAGAGTAAATATAACCACAAAATGGATTTAACAAAGGAAACCGGTAAATTGTACTACTTCACACTCAAAATGAATTTAGGACGAAAAATGAAGTTGCATCACTTCAGAGGTGGCAAAGAGTTACCCTGGATTTACAAAGACGAAAACTATGATTGGACCTTCCAAACCACCAGACCTTTGCAAACTGAAAGAAAAGTTCTTCCAGGCGACCACCTTACTATGAGTATTATAATATAATATAACTAGCAAGCGTACTTTGGTTTAGACTCATACTAAGCTTATTACGGTTGCTATATTAGGTTGTAGTTATGATAACACATGGACGAACACTACAACTCCGTCTGGTTTTGCTAGTCGGGACGAAATGTGCTTGACAACCATTTATCATAAAACGCCCATCCCGTATTATACTTGTTCGGGCCAGATTCCCCAGGAAACTCTATTGAGGCTTGTCGGAGTACAAGATGTGACGTGGTATGAACAAATGATAATACGTTGTGCTGGAATATATAAGGTGAAAACTTTGACTAAGAGCACCTTGTGCACAGGGACCAGATAACACAGCGGAGAGTTGTTACCAGTCCACCTGCCTTGAGTGGAAAAACTTTGGCAGAAATCACGGACCGTAGGGTTTTTTGGTCCAAGCAGCTGCGAGCAACAATTGCAGCAGTAACTGTTTCAAGTCCTCAAGTCATTGCATGTCCGATCACAACCCCTCCAGAAGACGAACCAGTGGAAAATGTTGTTATTCTAGCTCGAGGGTATGGAGATCAAACGCTCATGGGCCCAACTCCAGTTCCAGTCAGGACACCTGGCCCCCACTCTGTGTCTGGATTTCCATATTCAAATAAGTTGTACGCTCGAGTGCGTAATTGCCCTGCACATTAGTTACTCAACATTTAGTTTAGTATGTTTTGCTCAAGTCAAGTTTTGCGTTGTAAGTGGTGGCTAAAACATTCGATTTGAAGACCCAATGCTACTTTTACATTTAAAAATATCTAATTATGAACACTACGATTTTGCGTGAGGTTTAAGTAAATCAAAGAGCCATGTTGAGTCTACTTTTTCCTTATGAAAACAGCGTTTGTATATGTCTAACTTAATAATCATTTATTGTTGTTGTGTAATACTCATTGCATCAATCAGTGGTAGCAAACGGTTTGGAAAACAGAACAATAGCATCAACATACAATAAAAAGCTTACTTTAGCTAATAAAATCTGCAAACGTTATAAATTTAGAATAACTTGAGGTGTTACTACTACTATTTCTTCTTATATGTTTGGCTATAACATTTTCTGCATCAATGAAAGTTCCATAATATATCATATGTATGCTTATAACATATTTAACATTGTTTCGCTGAAGCTGACCACCGCTTACATCTGAAACTATAAACTTAATTCAAGTGTCACGACCTCTACATGTGATCTGTAGTATTTTTGAGTACCTAAATCCCAACTGTCACAGTGTTGCCGATGACTTTCCGCAGAATGCAATTGGAGAACTAGTTCATGCGAAGTCATCATTTTTAATAAATGTGAAGCAGTATGCCATTGTAGGTTAATTTGAAATTTTAGTATAAAGAACTAAGAATGATTGAATTACCGAAAAGGTTATGTCATGCGATTACAACGCACGTTTTGAAAAAGGACAATATATGAAAAAAAAATAATGAAAAGCAGTTACGTGATACGAATACAACTAGCTATGATATAAAATATGCACGTATGTGGGCATTCCATCAAAATTTTGAAGGTTATTTGCTAACAAATCGTTCGACAATTTTCAGCTTCGCTTCTTTCCTTCCATCATCACTATTTCTGGCATTAAGTTTCTGTCAACAATTTTTGAAACCTAATATCCTTCGTATACTGAAACCCTTTGCTCGAATATTTTAACAGTGTTTGATATGAGTATTCGTAAATACATCTCAGTTTTGGTACTGGTTGGAGTAACCACTGGAACCGTAGTTACTGACGGTGTTCTAAAAAACTACAGTGACAAAAAGCATTTGGATTTCAAAAACAGATACTTCCTAGAGTGGAATGTGGACTTGGCCAATAAAGAAGTGATCTTTAATATATCAGTAGCTACAACAGGTTGGGTAGGGTTAGGTCTTAGCAAAGATGGGACAATGAAAAATGCAGACATCATGGTAGCTGGCGTCGCTTCCAATGGAAAGCCGTACATCTCAGTCAGTTACTAATGTTTAAAAAATATTTAAGCGAAGCATAGTATTTAAATTAAACTTTTTCGTTGTCACAGGACTTAAACACGGATTGTAAAAGAAATTTGGTTCTTGATGCAAAACAAGACTGGCGTTTACTTGGTGCGAAAGAAAATTCAGGGCAGACTTTCCTTCAGGTCTCAAGATCCATCGATACCTGTGATTCCGATGATTATCCCATTACTGTTAGTTTAACTTATGTTATTAGTAATTAGTATTACGAATCTGCATCGTAGTTCCTGTTCCCAATTCAATTAATTTTAATAGGAAGATCTAGCATCTATAATATGGGCATATGGGGAAACAGACCAATTGGAGTACCACAATGAGAACAGAGGCAGATTTCGTGTTTACCTACTGGACCCTGTACTTCATTCAGCACCAACTGCAAAATCGCTGCCAAGATGGAAAGTTTCAACGAGAACAAAGGTTCCACCCAAAGAAACTACTTATTGGTGTACCATACATAAAATACCTCCAGGAATTCATCGGAAGAATCATATTATCGAGGTTAGGGTTTGTTAGTTATTTGGTAGTTAGATGATTTCTAACAAAAAATCATTAACATCATCATCATCAAACCTATTTAATTACTAACGTTCGTCAAACTTACATATTCTTCAAAATGCACAGTTCCATCCCGTTCTGGAAAATGAGATTGCTGTGAACCACGTACACCATTTTGTTCTATGGGGCTGTCAGGCGCCTCGAAATAGCGACCCAAGATTGATTTTTGAACATTTGGTTTCCTATCCGGGCGAAGAATGCTATTTCAACGATAAACACCAAATCCCTATTAATCTATGCAGAATTACAACGTACGTATTTGCAGTTGGAGGGAAGGTACCTTGACGTATATTATACTAACTTAACGATTTTACCTCCTTTAAAGGAATTAGTGAAGAGTTTTCAATTCGACTCTTTCAATGCAAAGGGTCTCATTGTACCTGGTGATGCTGGCTTTCCCTTCGGAGAGTTTCCTTACTACATGCTGGAAACACATTATAATAATCCGGAGAAGATTGATGGAATCACAACGGAAGCAGGCATAGAAGTAGTGTACACGAATGAATTAAGGTGATGGTGATTTAAACACTAAAAATTAACGCTATGTCAGTTTTTAAAAAGTTGCCTTATATGTTCATTTTTTAGAGCAAACGATGCTGGGTCATTCATGGTTCATTATTCCTTACTTGGACTTTTCATGGTCCCACCTGCGTCGTCAAACTTTGGTATACAAACGCATTGTGACAATCGATGCACCTCTGAAATGTTTCCTACTGAGGGCATTGATGTGTTTGCTGTTCAAGGTCATACCCATGCAACCGGTTAGTACCTTTATAACAAAAAGTAATATGAAATGAACCTTACGTATATGTATTTGACACTCAAATGGTTTAAGGACGGAGGCTTGAGTTGCATCACTTGAGAGGTGATAAGGAGTTACCATTGATTTACAAAGACGAAAACTATGATTGGACCTTTCAATTAACTAGGCCTTTGCAGACCGAGATAAAGATTCTTCCAGGAGACCATCTATCTCTGAGTAATTAAAACTAATCAAATTGGTACTTTGATTTGGATTCCGTGTAAAGGTCAGACTATTTATTTGATGAGGTTGATAAATAAGATTGCAGTTACGACAATACTTGGACCAAAGCTACAACCACAACTCCATCCGGTTTTGCTAGCTTGAATGAAATGTGCATGGCAATAATATATCATAAAACACCCATCCCATATTTTAGCTGTTCTGGACAGATTCCACAAGAAACTATTTTAGAGCTTGTTGGAGTGCAAAATGTGACATGGTAAGTGCAAATACCACGCTGAATGAATACTAAAGACGGTAAAAACTTAATTGCTAATGCAATCTTTTTAAAATTGAAAAACTCAGGGACCCCATAACCCAGCAGAGAATTGTAGTGAGTCCACCTTCTTTAAGTGGAAAAACATTGGCAGAAATAACTGACCAGAGGGTATTTTGGACACAAACTTTGCGAGCAACGATTGCTCGAATAACTACCACAAGTCCTCAAGTGATTACATGTCCTATCACGAAACTTTCAGAAAATAAAGAGGTTACTTTTACACGTGGGGATGTTGTGAGGGATACCCGGTCCCCTCTCTATTTCTGGATATCAATGTTCATTTAAGAATTATCTACTTGAGTTTCCGTTTATGAAATAAGCTTTGTTACGAGGTTAGTCAAAATCATAAAAATGCTAAAAATAATTAGGTTTTTTCCTGTTGGTTTGTTAAGCGTGACGGGAAATCGGGTCACTTATACTATATCACCTCTTAATATACTACAAAATAGACTGTTTATACAAGAATCAGTAGTTCACGCGACACGTATTGAGTAAAATGTTTGCATGACAATGAAAATCAAAATTTGTTTCATTTGGTTTCTCTAAGATCATTTTGACAATTTGAAATTCCATTTTTATTCAACCAACATTTTATACATTGATTTTAAGGATTTATCATCTGGACGCAAAAATGGTGATTAAAAATGAATACTGAACACGACACTGTAAGTCCAATGTGTACATAATTTACTGTACCTACAGGATCGTTCCCAATTTGCCCGTTGGGTTTGTGTCTAAGAGTTGCATAGCATATGAACTAACTGTCGATGATTAACACGTTATAGAAAAAGATCTCAATTGAATAAAAAGGGACTAGAAAAGTTGAGTCGGTTATCTAAAGCAGGTTCAATCGACGAATGAAACGTCTATGCCACATCACGGAGGTGATGGCAGATAAACTAAACCACGTAATAAAATAGCTAACATGTTCATTTCGCAGTGTAACTCGTGTCTGACGAGGCACAGGGATAGATTCGGATCGGGCCTTTGAGAAATCAACACCCTGAACCGAGTACAAGTCAAGAAAGACCTCATCCGTATCCAAAGTCTGAGACATTCCTGGAACGTCCCTAGTAATACAAAAAAGAATGTTATGGCACCAATCATTCCGGGTTTGTCATAACATTTTCCTTTTATTTTGAATTGTTACTGTTGTTCGTACCTGTAGTGCAAAAGGTTCTGCCCTGGTCTATTCTTGGGCATGAACGGCGCTCGATTTTCCGTTTTCCTGACAATGCCTACTATTTCTACAGGCCCATCGACGTGGTCATACTTTTTCACATTTCTGGTATCAACCCAACCTCTGTTGACTAAAATGCTTTCACTGAAAAATCGACAATTATAAATCAATTTTGCTGAAAGAAATAACTTGTCAAATTCTAGTATAATGTCATAAGAAGCTAGGTCTAACTTACTTTCTCTCCTCCAACTTGAATGATGTAATGATATGATAACCATTAACACCTGACCCTGAGAACACACCACGGCCCCCATCAGATTCTTTTGCGTCTGGGTATACAAGTGGTCTGGGGCCAATCAAAACTTGCTTGGAGTAGTCGAATTCTCCTTTAACTTTCACTTTTCTGCATTCCAGCGTTTCAATATCTGATAAACTGAAAAATTAAAACATAATTGAGTGATCTGGGGCTAGTGAGTAGAGATAGTATGTTTATATTTACTCGTAGCTAGTGAAATAAATAACAATCGGACTTACTCTTGAGGCAGTGGAACAGGATCAGCAATACTTATATTTCGCATTTCTTCCATTAGTCCTAACTTCCAACGCCACCTAAATACCTGCCAAAGTCCAAGGGCTAATGTGCTCACTGGAATGATCTAGAATAAATCGACAATTGAATACATTTAATCTAACTACACTCATTCCAATTAGTATTTTGAAAGGTAAGGATATTATTATCATTTTAAATTACTAACAAGAAGAAACCATCCTCCAGCAGGTATGCTTCCATCCGGCTGACTGGACCGTTTTGCTGTAGATATTGATGGGCTTTGATTGCCATGAGCTTTGGTAATGAAACTCGAATGTGTCAAAGAAAACTGTTTCACGGAAATCCGTGTCGACCGTGGCAAAAACACAGTGGAAACGCCATGGTTTATCTGACCGGAGGTGAGGAACAGTCTTTGTGAAAAAGGGGAAAGACGAGTTATGTAAGCCTTTAACATAACGATGGAAATTTCAACTGCGGTCTAAAGTGTAAGCTAGTTTAGTTTATGGTGAACTCGAAACATTAGAATGTATTTAGCTTCTATGATGGATGAGCTGCAAAACTGTGTGTGAAATTCAGCTGATGCTCATGCATAGCTGATGAGTTTACAGACCTCATTCCAAACCTCTCCCGCGGCTCACTTACTGGTCAACCGATACTCACAATCAGAGCAACCCTCGCATTTGCTAGCGATTACTTTGTTCATTTTTCTTACCCCCATTTCGTCTGTGTCCACAGACATCAATGTTGGGGGCATAATCTGTTGATTTTTTGAATTTTGAGAGTACAATACTCATCACATGGGGATACCATATTCACTAACATACAGGCGCACATAAAAAATGCTTACCCAAGGTTTCTTTGTAGTAAAAAGCTCAAAAATGGAAAAAGTGGAAAAGGAAGGTGGATACCTCGTCTCTTGAAGGCGAGTCAGGTGGATACGAAATGTGGTTCTAAATTACAACTTTGGGTCAATGCCCATTATCAAGGTAAAAAACACGCACAGAAAAGACTCCTCCAGGACGAGAGAGTAAAAAACTGTACTTGCTACATAACTAACTTGAGGATTGAGAATAGCATTTGTCAAAGAATATACATAATTAGGCCGGGATACAGAAGACCTTTTTGGTCCTGAATATAAATATAATAATAAGTTCAAAGACACTTATATTCATCCTAACCTGAAGACAAGCATTTTAAGGGGAAAACTCTGGTCACATCATTATCATCATCAAGAACACTCAAATGCATAAATTAACTAAGCTTCACTGACGTTCACGAACACTTTCAGTAGTCCATCATTGGGTTTTAGATCATTTGGGTCTCTTATTCATGTCATCTTAGATCTTTTGTATTAGAATATATTAACGTTGTTACGCCAAGTCAATTATTGTATTTTTGGGCTCCTGTAATCATGATCAGTGGATAATTTAATTCGCAGACAAAATTGGTCTCTCTCAGTTGATTCCACTAATATTTTGTACTGGTTCAGTATGAAAATTCTTCCATACTTCCCAGTTTTGTTACTGGTTGTAGCAGCTGCAGCCGACGTAATTATCGATGGCATTCTGAAGAATTACAGCGACAAACAGTTTTTGGATCACAAACGTAGATATCAGTTGGAATATTTGGTGGATTGGGAGGGAAAACGAGTGGTGTTTAATGTAACCGTTGAAACAATAGGATGGGTTGGTCTAGGCATCAGTAAGGATGGAACTATGAATAATGCGGACATCATGATTGCTGGCGTTACTCAAGAAGGAAAACAATACATATCGGTGAGCTCTAAAGTTACCACTCTAAACTCTATAGTTAATACTGTTGACAAAGGGTTTGCAGTTTTGTTCAATATAAGACTATCATTTCATTTACTAAAAACTATACAGGATTATCACACGGATTGTAACAGGAACTTAAAAGCTGATGCTAAGCAAGATTGGGAACTGCTTGGAGCTAGCGAAACTTCCGGTCGTACTATACTTCAAATATCACGTCAAATTGATACCTGTGATCCTGATGATTATCCCATCACTGTTAGTATAATAATATTTTATAAATAAATGTGTTAATCCAGACTTGGGGCGAAGCAAGACAGCATTATTGTTTATGAACAGGAAGATCTAGCGTCAATAATTTGGGCTTACGGGGAAACGGATGCTGTAAAGTACCATCATGATCAACGAGGTAGGTTTCGAGTCCATCTTTTGGACCCAGTCGTGCATCCAGCACCTACTTCCAGCATATTGCCAAAATGGAGAGTCACAAAGAAGATAACGGTACCTGCAAAGGAAACCACCTACTGGTGTAGCATACATAAAATCCCACCTGGAATCAATCGCAAGCATCACCTTATTGAGGTATGAATTGTTAAAGTACAGTGAGTTCCAAATTACCTTAGAAAAGTAAACATGAACAGCCCTATGCATATATGTAACAATCGTACTTTTAACAGTTCCATCCAGTTTTTGATAGCCAACTCTCCGTGGATCACGCACGTCATTACTTACTTTATCGTTGCGATGTCCCTCCAAATATGGATCCTCGTGTGATTTTTGAGCCGTTGGTTACCTACCCGGGCGAGGAGTGTTACTTTAATAATAACCGCAGAATTCCGATTCAGCTTTGTCGTAACTTGATTTATGGATGGGCTGTTGGGGGACAAGTCAGTAACCTTATAAACCTACTTGTTTTGTATAAATTGCTGAGTTGGAGAAAAATGTATTTTAATTTTTAGAACGTAGTTCTACCTGGTGATGTTGGCATTCCATTTGGAGAGTCAGCATACTACATGCTTGAAGTGAGTTACGACAACCCTGAGGAGATTACTGGACTTACTTTGGAGGTGGGACTGGAAGCAATATATACAAGCAAATTGAGGTAATACCAAACTAGTTGAATTATCGTTACATTGATTGAGACGTGACTGAAATATCTGATGTATCAACTATAGAACTTTTGATGGCGGGGCATTCTTTATCAACTACGACTTATTCGGACTTTTCATGGTTCCTCCTGGGTCGCAGAATTTTGATGTCTACTCTCACTGTGATTCACGTTGCACTTCCGAAATGATCCCTGCAAAGGGGATTGATGTGTTTGCAGTGCAAGGACATTCTAAACGACCTGGTTAGTGATTTTTTTTGTGAGTTACAAAATTGTTTGGCACTAATTACGTTTTGGGATTGACTTGAATGTAGGAAGGAAGATTAAACTACGTCACTACAGGAACGATTACGAATTGCCATGGATTTACAAGGATTTCAATTTTGACTGGACATTCCAAACCGTGAGACACCTGCAGACTGAAAGAAAGCTTCTACCCGGAGACCACCTCAGTTTGAGTAATTCTAACAATTTTAATATTATCACGCTATTGTTGCAGTTGGAACTTGTCATTAGATGGGTTAAAATTAACTTATTTTAGATTGTGTTTACGATAACACTTACACAAATGTAACTTCCTTTTCTGGATTTTCGAGCTTGAACCAGATGTGTCTGATAGTGGTGTACCACAAAACAGAGATTCCATATTATAGCTGTGCGAGCCAAATTCCACAGGAAAAACTTTTGAATCTCGTTGGAGTTCAAAATGTAACATGGTAAGTCAAGTTTATTTACTCATGAATGATAGTACGGATGCACAAGTATCAACGGTACTAATTTCAGCATATTGTTTTAATTCAGGGACATGATAACCCAGAGGAGAATTGTAACGAGCCCAAATGGCTTAAGCGGTAAAACTCTAGCACAAATCACTGATGAAGATACTACGTGGTTTGAGCAGCTTCGGTCAGCAGTTGCAACAATAACATATGCAAGTCCTCAAACTGTAGCGTGCCCGATCACAACACCACCAAATGAACCACTGGAAACAGTAGTTTCACTAGCACGGGGCTATGGAGACCAAACACTTATGGGGTCAACTCCCGTTCCCATTATTACGCCCGGTCCTCACTCAGTTTCAGGATTTCCTTACACAAATACACAGTACAATAGAGTACGTAACTGTCCTAGCCCGAACAACTAGTTTTAATGGAGTGTATGTTCAAACAAATGAATTCTTTTCATATGATCAAGTTTTGAATTTAACTTAAATATACTTATTCATTCGTTGTACTATCCAAGATCCGAAATATTTTGCAAATGCGTATAAGTAAGCTGACAAAAAAGGTAATATATGCTAGCAATCAATTTTCAATAATTAATATATTGTATTTGTAAACGCAGCACAAAGATCTGTGATTCGCCATGTTATTGTAATCAACTTGTCTAAGAAAAATAAAACGTTGAAACGACAATATACAAAAAAAATCTTTACATAAACGATATTACTCTCTGAACTTTTATTTCGTTTTAACTGAATGACACTAGAAATCACAATACTTCAACATTCTGTTTATAAATATCACCTTCTGAATGAATTGCAATGTAAGATACACAGCCAACTCTTAAATAATACAATACACTGGTACATTTAGCTTTTTTTTGTATATGTTATAAGTTAAATAATTTGAAAGAACAAATCATACCAAAACTAGTCAACTCAAAACATTTAGGGTTACAACCGCTTCTTGATGAGTTTTTCTAACTTCTTAATACGACTCGACTCAACATTGGATTCTGGCGAGTCAAGTTCTTGAAACTGACTGTAATGGCTGTGAGATATTCCGGAAGTTTTGGTTTTAAAAGTTTCAATGAATGGCCCTTGCTCCGTCTTCTTGAATCCTTTCATATCCAAAATCTTTGAGAACTCGTTAGGACCGCAGTCTGGAATCAGTTTTGTAGCTTGGTCGACGAACGTAGCTATTTGTTCCACAGGAGCCATCACCACTTTCAGTACCATTTCCGTCCTGCCCATTTCCCGAACAATCAGCTTGCTGTACCTGGAATAGAAGCAATGCAAACATCAGCATTTAGTTCGTTCTGTCCATCATATAGAAAACCTATAATTATGTTAAATTCCTTTGACTTACTTGTCTGGCGGCTTTCGTTTCACAGTTAGGCCAATGGAAGGTGGATCGAGCAAGGCTTTTTTCAAACTCATGTTGCACTTTTTCATAAATAACCTGTGGCAAACAAAACAGCAAATTTTTGGTTAGAACTATTATGCTTACAAGTAGTACCGCATTATGAAAAATGATTTTTGATTCGTACTTTGCAAACTGCTGACAAAAAATAACAAAATATTTTCTGGCTGTTGCCAAGTAGTCTCTGAGTGTAGGCACGGTAGATTTCCACTGAGATATCATACCAGAAATGTAAGCACTTTGATCTCCAACTTTATCAATTGATTGCCAAGCAGTCTGAAACAAAGAATTAAATTCGTTACCGTTAGGATTTAGTACTTCAATACAAAACTATTTCCAAATTACGTTTAAATACACGTTATTCATACCTTGGTTATGGCTGTAAAAAGCGGCTCACAGGCTGCATCAAGGTCTTGAACCAAAAGGGAAATTGAAGTTTCAATCACCTCAACAAACATTGAGCGCTCATGTTCCATGGACAGCTTTGAAGCGTGCGCTCCCAACTTCTCTTTCAGTTTCTCCTCCAACTGCTGCGTCGTTTCCACACAGTACTCCGCCGTCGTCAAAATACATGCGATTCGATACAGCTCATTACTCGTAAAACGTACAGCTTCTCCTTCTTTCAGCAAAGATTGAAAATTTTGAATCAGTCCCGTAGTGTTCAAATCCCTCAGCTCCCGAGTAATGCTGGACACTGACGTTAAATGTGTGTTCTGATTGGCAACTTTTGGAAGATTTGCTTGCAAAATTTTGTTACAGTAGTCGCCAAGTCTTTTGATGAACACGAATTCTAAATTCAGCAGAGGCTCGCCACAGCTCAGTTTGGTGCACTGAACCGAGCATTTTTTGTAGTAGACAAACAAATCCGCACAGTTTGCCAAAACCACCCCACTCGAGTCAGATAACTGCGGCATTGGAAATCCCTGCATTCGAAGATCTCCCACAAATTTGTCAATGAGCTCCACCAAGTTTCTGTCTTGACTCTCTACGTAAATGTACAAAAATGGATCAAAACATTGGGCCATTATCCGGTGAAATGCGTTAGGTATAATTTTCCTCCGAGGCGGGGGCGAAGCCAACTCTTTTGCACTACTTTTAGCCGTATCACCATTATTCTGAAGGAATGGATTTTTCTCATCGTCATCTGCATTTGAGGACAGGAATGGATTTGTAGCATCACCTGGATCCTCAATGGCTTGTCCACCAAATCGTAAAAACAGGAGATTTTCGAAGGAGGACGTCCTTTGGATAGCACTTAGCAAAAGCTTCACATCAATTTCATGTCTTCGTTTAGTCATCACTTTGGATAGGTCTTGACGAGTTTGATGGCAAAACTGCATGGCGATCCTTTGAGAGACATCCCAATGAGAGGGGAATATTGCTCCATATCTCTCCTCAAACTGAATGAGATGCTTCTTCAACCATGCATATCTTTTGTCAACCTTGTCCAGCCATGCGAGATCCTCATTTTCGTCAAAGAGCACTCCATACTCCTTCAACTGGATCGAAATGAACCAACCGAGAAGATCATGTTTCACGTGTGGCTCCAACACATCCAGAACGAGACACGCTTCACTCATTTGCTTCATGAAGACTCCCGTGGTAGATGAAAAACTCCCTGAACTCCAAGCTAATTTGATCCCCCAATTCCTTCTTGATATCGTTGACTTTTTGAGCAAGTTCTGCAATTTGTGGAATGTTGTGGTAGTTATCAAAATGTTCTACAACGTTAGCCACCCCCTGCAACAAGTTGGCGACGTCCCCATATTGCCTCGTCTTCACAAGGGTCTGTAACGTATCCACTCCAGAAAGAAGCATATTGAGGTGGTTAAGCGTGGGTGATAGCTGCTGTGAGATTCCGTTTCGCTGTGTCCAACTGACGAATATCTCGAGTCATGTCTCGAACTGCTGCTTCACTCTGTTCTGCCTTTCCCTTCATGTCTAGTACTTTGGTGACGAGAGCTTCAATGGAAGCCTGAGCACGTGTCAACGCTGTCACCCATCTTGGCCACCTCTTCCCGTTTGATGTCGGACAAACTCCCGAATCTCTTGATCTGAATTGTAAATGTCCTGCTCGACAGACTGGATCACGTCATTAACTTGAGCCGGTGATTGTTCGTTAGGGAACAAGGTGTTGATATGAGCTACAATGTCGAAGTTTGACTGATGCAGAGAGTCATCACTGGGGGGAGCTTGGAAGGTGTGAGTAAGTCCCATCGTCATTTTTGACAAGCCCTTTTTCTCCTGGCTTGTTTTGGGCACTGGGTTGGTTATCTAGAAAAGGACATAAGTGTATTAGTCATTTTACAAATAATAAATATGACCAGTTATTTATTAATCAATATTGAAGAATATTTGTTGTAAATATACGGTTGGATTAGTCATTTATTACCTTTACATAAGCTTTCCTCGGTTTCTCTTAATTCTCTATAAGCATCAAACGCTTGATTTTCGTAGTAAGAATTCGAGAACTCGTGGTCTTCCAGCTCTTTTTTCAAAGCTGCAATATCACTTTGAATAGTGGAATAAATTTGAGATCCTTGGACTGTTTCTACGAGTTTCGCCTCCAATTTGTCCAACTTTTGTCGTTTCTCATAAATTATCGTGGCTAGTTCACACTGCGTGTTGACACTGTCAACGTATACTTCGTTTAAAATTTCAATGCTCTCCTTTCCTTCATCTGATGTCATGATGGCTCAGAACATCACAATAATTAATTGAGCTGTAAGTAAATTATTTGTCAGCCTGTGTTACAACATAATGTTAAAGCAATTAAATGAACAAGGTTAAAATGAATATTGGAACATGCCAATCACAGTGTTACTACAACTACCTTTGATTACCTAACCATCATATTTTAACACAGTTTCTGCATTTAAATACGAATCTGACTAAAAATGAATTTCAGCTGTATCAAATGAAAGGCTAACTTCAAAAAGAATCACTGACGGTACGACAAAATATACAAAAGCAAGTTTGTTTTAATTTAAGATTTGGGATCTCATATCAATCTATTCTGGAGCAACGCATACCCATAAAAATAGACTCATCTTTGTCTCAGCTTCTCACTCATCTGCTCAGTAAGATGAATTAGGCTGGTGCTATGGTCATTCGCAAAACTCAATATCTCATATGTTGCATAGTTGTCTCGCACGGTCGAGCCAACAATGGTTAGCATATGCATTATGTATGTATGTATTTTGCACACATCTTTTTCTTTCATTTCATGT
This sequence comes from Orchesella cincta, assembly GCA_001718145.1. Classification (NCBI taxonomy): domain Eukaryota; kingdom Metazoa; phylum Arthropoda; class Collembola; order Entomobryomorpha; family Orchesellidae; genus Orchesella; species Orchesella cincta. The sequence goes on along the minus strand of LJIJ01000032.1, from coordinate 306,119 downwards.
GTCATTTTGCTTACACCTGTAATGGAGCATGCTAACTGGAGCTGGGTAGAACTATGAACAGCATGAATGCTCCATGTAAACCAGAAAATTCAAGCCAAGCCTTACATTCGGAGGCATTATAATCGGATGCCGATTTCTACTTGAGTGTTGATGAAATAGTTATGCAGGAAATGTGTACCTACATTATGATGAAATTATGAGAGTATGACATTTATGCAAAACATTAAATTTAAGTTTTAATAACCCCAATTTTATCAATGTTAGTTAAGTATTCTTATTTCTCACTCATAATCCACTTTTAACACAATCTGCTTCCGACTCTACACATATATTCAATTGAATTTCTATCGAATTCTGCATGATCATAATAATCGACACTGATGGAAAGAAATATTTCAGCAATTAATCCTCATTTAAAAATTAAGTCATTACCAGTTTGACACGTTCTGTTTCTAATTACGATTGGTATAATAGCTTTACTAGGAGCATTAGATATGATTTCTGAAATAGGTTTCACTAAAATGAGTATCTCTTAGAAGTAATAACTTTGGAAAGTTTGGGAATTTTACAGTAGAATTTCGATGCAGCAGCTTGATACGAGACAATCTCAGAAACAAAACTGTACAAGAGCGATTCTTCAGTTTACAATTACAACTGTCATCAGCTGTCCTTTTGACTTGCGGACACCAAATGAGGGCATTGAATGCTCTGTGGGTCCTTATATACCACGAGAGAAAAAACAAGTGGAAAGGTCGACCTTGACCTTATGCTTCAGGCAATTTGGACAACGTTTTATCACTTATGAAACAGAAGTGGGGATTATCAAATCATCCTGTTGCGTATAGCTTACCCGGTTTCTGTTCAATTCTAGCAGGTATAGGACCTTGAGTATTGCTCCACAGAAACTTATTCACAGCAATTTGATTTACCTAAGCCATCACTCGAGCCATTTACTTGACTTTTTCAACGTAACTAAATGTTTATATATATATATTTAGATGTTTTCGAGATAATCCCGGTACCGTCTTTGTTAAAGGGTTAAAATTTGTTACATCATTGTGTTGGTGTCTCTTCATCAAATCGATGTAATGCACAATTTGGGATGATCAAAGGAATAAACATATTAGAAAATATATTTCTAACTAGCAAATACAAATCACTCTCAAGGTCTATGTTGTTTCTTGCAATATTTAACATGCCTAATGACTTAACTAAGCTTGGAAATTTGGCTTTTGTAAATGCGGTTCAGATTATGGAATCAGATCATGTTTTTAACAATTGTTTCCTGAAAAATGTCAAATAAAAACTACAAGCTAAGCTTCTATTACAAATGTACAAAGAAAGCTCGTGCGCATGCCATATAACTTATTAACTTTCGACCCTACCTTTGGTAGCAATTACCATAATCAAATTGGAGGTATTAACGAATGAATGTTAGATTATTTACAAACGATCAATAACTTACGTTTCTCAACTGGTATTATCATCAAGTACCCACTTCAATCAGGTAATTCCGGATGGATATTAATAATAATCTGATTCTCTGTTCAAATATCTACATGTAAAGAAATTGAAATAATTGTCAATTTGTGGCACCTAGATAAATTCATGCTAATAGCTCCGTCTATGCTCTCATTTGGGAGTCAATGGTAAAACATGATTCATTTACAATTTTTTTACTATCCCTGGCACCACTTAGGCAGTAGCACAAGCTTCATTTATTTCCTCAATGTATATGAACTGATTCCTAAAAGGTACATAAATGTAATGTCTTATTGTGCGATTCCGAGAATCACAGTATACGTCAGCGTCAACGAATCTACCACGCCACATTTGAGTATTCATTCGGCATTTTCTACCTTACTGTTCTGTTTGTATTAAAATCGAATTAAATCAGATATTTTCACCAAATAAAGTTAAATAAATTGACAGTTTAAACACAGTTAGTTCAGTGCAATTAAACCGGGACAGTTCGGACGGACTTTTTGCTATCGCAATACCCGTGTTTTTAAAACTTCCCAGAGGTTTGTAGAAATTGTTAAGTTGATTCGGGTCTGTGTTGGTCTACACGTTTAATAAACTCTAATCACATTTCCATTGTATTTTATTAAAATAGATGGCTCGTGGCAAACAACAAGTTAGCAATGCTGACAGAAGGATGTTTGGTGGTCGAAAAACCATTCCATGTGGAGTTTGCAATCACGAATTCTTTTCAAATAGGCTTTTAAAGCTGCATATGGCCAAGCACGATGCTGAAAGAGATGGGGAGAGAGCTCTGGTAGAAGAGGTGCAAGTGCAGGAGGAGGCTCCGCCATTTCCATGTAACCTATGCAGACGCCCGAAAGCCTTCGCATCAAGAAAGCAGCTGAATAAGCACTTTACAGAATGCCATACTGAGGACTGTCTCAGAAAATCTTCTTATTGCTTGTATTGTGGGAGAAGATTTCTCTCGCTCGAGAGAAAGATCGAACACGAGCTCATGCATTCTCGAGAAGAGCATCTACCATGTTCTACTTGCTCTAAAAAATTCAAAGATTATGAATCCTTGAGGAAACATCAAAAATTTGTCCACGGCAACTCTCAGAAGGTAAAGTGCACTGAATGTAAACTCACGTTCAAAAATTCAACAATATTTAAAGCTCACCAAAAATTTGTGCATCAATATGAGAAGTATGCAACATATAAATGCAAGAAAAGAAACTGCAGGAAGAAGTTTGTTTCAAGTTTTAAATTGCTTCGTCACTACAAGACCCACTTGGACTATAGTAAGAAAAAGACATGGCTCTGTGAAATTTGCCCAAAACGGTTCACTTCAAAAAATGGACTCGATGGTCATCTTCAGCTCCAGCACGGTCCCGGTGCGCTAATGAAATGCAGCTTTTGCACCCAGCTCTTCAACTGTGTGGACATCTTCAATGCCCATGTCAAGGCTCACGAACGGCGCAAACGATACAGGAGTGCCGTTTGCGAGAACAAATTTTGTTCAAGGATAAACCTGAAACGGCACCTACGCAGGCACTTGCCACAATAGAAAACGGTCGGCCAGAAGCAGTCTAATTTGACAAAACAAAGTAAAGCCAAGAAGTAATTTGAATATGCAGGGTTAAAAGGGTTTTTTCTCTTACCACTTACCGCAAATGAGAGTATATTCAAGAGAGTCATTTAGTTTCGTTGTATTATATTATTATATTTACATTTAGAGTTTCCATAAATATTTCAATGATATTGAGAAGCCATAAGTTAGTTTTTGGTAGTTAATGATGAACGGTGTACGTACCGATGGGATAAATTACGTGCTTTAATTGTATGTACTTATGACTTATTTAAAAGTAGATATTTGAGATATTTCCTTAGCTTTTGAGAGTATATTTGATTTGGTTCTGTGTATGGCCGCATAGAAAGTAAATGTTTGTCAAATGCTAATCGAAATGGTAATTATATGAAGTGAATTGTTGAAGGTTTATAATATAGGTAGGATTTATTGTGAAATAAATCAGTTTAAAAAATCAAACCGTCGTTCATTTCTGGGTTGTAGATTAACAAATGCATATTTCACATCACAGTGGGTGCGAATTCGAATCAGTAACATAGTACAAACATAGTACACATCATTGCTAATCAGTGATAATTGTATTTAGACTGTAATAGGATGGATTTATTTGATAGTCTGGTCGTAAACATCGCATCTTTTTCCTCCAAAATTTTGGAAGCATAAATGCATCAAAACCTGAGTACGCTAAATAATTGGAAATAAAACTTGGCATATTTTGTACTCAAACAAACGCATCTCAGCCAGTTAAACATGTTGGCAAAATACATATAACAATGGAAATCAAATCAAAACCTTAAATATCTCTTGTATGTCTGTGGTCTCGGTCTCTTAGCAAGATTCCCAACAATGAATATTTATATAGAACTAGATGACTGCGTTCTCACAGTTGCTTCCAAACCAAGCAGCTTTATCTCTGGAAATCCAGGAACTCGATTTCCCATTACAGTTACGTTGTTACGATATTCCTTCCTGTTGGAAAAATTTGAAATGCTCTAGAGCATTCTAGATAGAATTTTTAATATGAAATTTAATGCCTGTCTCTTTAAATATGCGTAAGCACTGACATGATTTAATAAATGCAGATGGTGATTAGATGATTAGATATCGAAGTCGAGTTATTTAACTAACTTAAGTACTTATATCAGTATTGACCATACAATGGTGATTTTGCATTAACATAATCTTTTATTTTGTTTAATTGTCCAGAATACATACTTTTCAAGTATAAGGAATACTTCGAATTGGCTGCGTTGATGTCTTCAATACCATTGGCAAGATGCGTGAATCACATTCACCGACAAACATCAATTTCTCGAATATTTATGATCCACCAACTTTGCCCGCGACCTTGAACTCAATTTCAGCCAAGTTACCAAGTCCACCTTGGATGATATCACCGGCGTTGACGCCACTGACTCCGGCGGGGTCCCAGTAAGAATGATGTCATTAGGCTCGAGTGTAAAGTACTGTGAAATGTACGAAATCAAGTAGGGGATACTAAAAATCATGTCTTTAGTGTTCCCATTCTGCTTCAGCGCTCCATTCACTTTGCACCACAACTCCAAATTATGAGGATCGGAGACAGCATCCTTTGGAATGAATTTACCAACTGGGCAAGAAGTGTCAAATCCCTTGGCCAAGTCCCATGGGTTTCCTTCTTTTTGGCGATATTCTGGGGGAAAAACGAAACACAAAGAGATGTCATGTCATGTTATACAATTTAACTATCACCGTAACTTTATTCTTACAAAGGTTTTTTTCAAGTACCTGGAAATCTCGAGCAGTCATGTCAAGTGCCAGCACATAGCCAGCCACATGGTTCATGGCACTGCCTTCAGGAATATCAGTTCCCTTTTGACCAATGACAACTCCCAATTCAATCTCATGATGTAAGGAAGTGCAGCCCTTTGGAATCTACGAAGTGGAAGCACATATAAAATAAGGGCTTTTATATTTTTCATGCGTGTGTTTGATTAATCAGTCGTTGTTTACCTTAATTGGAGTTCCTTCAGTGATGTATGAAGACGCCGGCTTCAAAAACAGGAGAGGGATTTCAGGCACCGCATTGCCAAGCTCAGCTGCATGGTCACTGAAATGATATAAATTCACATGGTTTTAAGTTTCATGACCTCAAGCTGTATCTGAGAAAAATATTATGATCAGAAAATTTAATGTCTAATATGTGTAAATTCCCTTATATCAAATGATCCATTATAATATAATGAATCCATTCACTTACAATTAGTAATTTAACTAAAAAAGTTCACCACTAACCGGTAGTTTCTACCAACTGCCACGATTTTCCTTCCAAGTTCTGCAAACCTTGTGAAGTTTCCTGACATGTTGCTCTAAATGAAACCAGAAATCAAAGCTTGAATACACACTTGCAAGTCCTTTTAGACCATGGCAGTCAGTTTGGAAAAGGATTTAGCGTTGGATATTTAATGTAAAAACCAGCAGCCGTACTCACAACACAATTAGGCGGACAGATGATCGGTTCAGAAGTCTAACACGTTGATGCTTTCTATCTAACTCAGTGCTGAAGGCTTACATAACACCAAAAGCACATGATGCGCTGATGGCCTTTACCAGCAAACCAGCATGAATTTCTATGCACAACACAAGTCCAAGCAAACACTTTAAAGGTGTCCGCTTCCAACTTTGTGGCATACCTCCAAAGAGTTGCATAATATTTTAGACGGATAAAGCACACTTATCTTCCGACTTCGATGTTGCTGAAACGGCTTACTCTACCTTTACATGTTAGTTACCGTAATACCAAATCTATGATTTGACAATTTTGATTTAAATTAATGGCTACAAGTCAGAAGAAAGCCACGTCAAGTATTCCTAAACGAACATTAGAAAGAACACGGGAAATAGGAATAGGAAATAGGAATACGAAATAGAAACAAGAAATAGGAAAAATTCAATTTGCTTACCTGTTCACAGCTCATTTTATAACCCCTGTTAATTAAGACGATCAGCTAGGATAGTATGTGAAGTTAATGCTTTGTATTTTACCTAGGTAAGACTTTGTTAACACCATAAGATACATACATATATACACTGGTACAATTGCACGGCCAAGCTCATTGTATAATAAATTGGTAGAAATTTCAAATATATATACGTACAGGATGGTGAAAATACAGGAATAGAATTAGCCGGAAATTATAAAATGACATGATTTGACTTTAAAATGAGACAAAAGTATCTCAGAACGAGCACGAATAATTAATATTGATTTGAAATCATTAGAAATAATGTGTTTGATTTATAAATTCTAAATAGTAATTGATACTAATTCGAGAAGTTCTGAATACATTAAGTTCTTGTGTGGAAGCGAATACCTATACAATGTTGCTTGAGCTTGTAGATATAATAGCAAACAGCGATCTTAGAAATGAGCCGGCTCAATTTTTCCTCCTTTGTAAATATAGGTATGTATGTTTGGGTTTCAATTAAATTAATATAATTACGAATACAAATAACACTACTTGATGCCAAGTTTTCACCAAAACTAAATCTCTCCAGCAAGTGAACTGAAGAGAAGCTGAAAGAGAACTGTTCTTGCTGTCAAAAGTGTTGCATGTTTTATCAGGATTATTTGCCTGTATCACAAAAAGATTATATACATAAATGCTGTTCATGTTGAAATGACAATATTTTTTAACTGGCTGGATTCCGTGGCATATGTTTATTATGGGCGAGTAGGTTGGTGAGCTTGCACACCACTTCAAACACGTTCACTTGGTACGTCAATTCATGATTGGACAGAACAGAAAAAAGAGATTTGAAAAGCTTAACTAATTACAGGAGAGCATAAAATTGTACATGAATACAGTGATTTAATTTAACGATAAAAGCAATTTTGTTCAAGGAATCCCCCAAATTTGGTAACAAGAAAGTGAAATCGATATATGACTTGTATGGGGCAATGATAGACTTCCCTAATTTTTGACGATTCTCTACTTTTTAACCGAAGAAAACATTTGCATAGCACATCAAACTAAAACGAGTGCAGTAAATATAGAATATGTTTTGAAACTATTTTATTTGTTCTTTTTAACTAAATCCACATATTGCAGTAGTCTACATTAGTTATACATGTATGTATTACATTAATAAGTTATTCTGATACTCTTTTTAACTACTTTATATTTCAAACGTTAGTTAGTGACAGGCAAAGTGGATGTAAGTTGGCGAATGGACTTTAAATGTAATTTGGAATCATTTTCTCCCGCATCGTCAATAGGCAGAACAGTTTGGTAGATTATGGCAAGGTCAAGGTCAAAAATATCTCAAGCTGGAACATCTTTGAAATGTATGAGTTCAATGGGCATATCAACATTTCATACTTACGTATTTGCTACGAAATTTAACTTTAATTATCGTTCAAATGACAAGATTATATCTTTCAATGTCATTAGACTATTACATACTATTTTGCTCTTCGACTCGTGAATGTCTATTTTACTACCGTAATATTACGAAAAGTGTTTCATTTGTCTCGTCTAGGTATGTAACGCTATGTTCAACAGACAGCAGGACACGTTTGAATTGATTGTTTGACGGTTTAAGAAAAGTAATCCAAGATAGTCGTCAACAGTCGCAAGTAGTAACAGGGGATCGCTTCAAAAAGTTTTTGCATCACCTAAACTAGTCACTTTCTAGCTACAGTAACATTGTAATCCAAACATGTTCTTTAACAACCAACATTGCTCTGAAACGTAATATATAACCTCCACTTCTTACACGAATCTTATTAATCCCCATGTATTTGAATACAACATTAACCAACAACGTTGGTGACCAACGCTTATTCGGATCTAATCGTATAACCAGTACCTGCTCGAAGCTTACAGCCATAATTTGCCACGGAAGCAAAATAACAAATTATGTCCTTCACCTCTCTGCTAGCATGTTCTCGAATCCTGTTCCCGGGCATCGAAATATTCATTAAACTGACTTGATAGTTCACTGGGGCATATTAGTTTCCAAACTCAGGAGCGAGTGGCCTTTCCCCATTGCCATATTGCCTCTTGCTGTGCTCATAATGCCAGACATCATTTTCAGTTAACACGTTGCCAACGACGTTGAGAAACATAGTACAAACTTTTATCTCATCTTACGTACCCTTGATCACTTACTTTGTTGAACTAACATCATACATCGAACATACGTACTTGTCGTACAACAGGAAATTTTCTCCGCTTTTATCACCCGATAGCAAAAACATTTTTCCTCATAATCATACGTGCACACAATACAAAGGTTTTTGTACTATAAGGTGCATAAACATTGCTCAACATTATGGGGAAAGTCCGCTCCTCCTTTTCGTTCTCGCAACTTTCCTCAGATAAGAAGGTATGAGAAAGAAGGAAATTATCTGTTGTACATGCATCTAGTATAATGAAGACATGAAAAAAACAATAGGAGTCTCGTCGACGACCCAGTTTATCATTCATCATTGGCGACTGACTTTATGTGCACGGAATCTCCACTCCACTAATATGATAAGTAGAGAACTGAGCTAAGAAAACAGCGAGAAGGCAGCAGACTTCAAGTGCAAGTATTGTAAATAGCCTCTCAACTCCTGGTTTTTCCTTGGAGAGCCATTTTTCCTACAAGAATTTTGGTTAATTTTTTCTTCAGCTTGCATGAATTTATGTCTGTATACATACGGAGTTCTGACATGGAGGCACAGCATGTCTAGTTCAGTTTACGTCTGATGAGATGCCCCTATTATCAAAGCTTATAATATTAACAGGGAGAAGACCACGGGATGGTGATAGTAGTGGTAGTTGGAAAGAGAAGAAAGGCTTCCTTTTCGTTTCATCGTTGCTTTCCCTTCTCAAAGTTGATATGGTCAACGAGACTCTCAGAAGCCATCAGGAGCAAGGAAGAAAATGAAGTTGGAAAGGGTTAGAAGGGCTAGTCTGGCAAAGGCTGGCAATCGAAGCAGTCTCCAGGATGTCGCTTAGGTTAAAGTTGTGGCTCTCGGATGATCAAAATCAACAAATCAGCTTGATATGATCAAAACTGTCTTGATTTGATTGTCTGTTTATACCAACCGACTTTTGAGAAAGCAAGACGAGCTTGTAGCCTTGTTGGTTTTGTAGATTCCTGTTATTTGCCATTCGTATACATATTTTTCGTATTTTCTACGTAATCCTTCCTTGCATGAATTGCAAGCAGTGGGCCATTATTACGAACATAGAAATCTATGAAACAATAGAATTGTTTCAGATTTATGCAGTCATTTCTGTATATACATTATGTATGTGTAGGCGTGTAAACCGAGTTAGAAGAACTTGGATGAAACGGAAGGAGAGCGTTTCCTTCGGATCGTGTTCCATTCTATTCCGTGTGCTGTAGATTTAGTGTCTTGTCATCACGAGAAAGAAAAGAATCATGGAGCGGAAGTGAGCTGCGAAGAAAGAGTGGATTGAAGCTGAACAAAAAGTTTCTATTGATATTCTCGTTCTCCTGCAACATATTTTGGTAATACATTCAGTTTTTAACATTTTGACTTTCTTTTGGGTTGTGTGTGTGAAAACACATTCAAGAGAAATTTCCACTTTGAAAACTCCTCACAGATATACATACATATTTTCCCGTAATTTGTATTTGCAGTATTTTCTCCGGTGCACTCATTTCACTACAATGAAAAGAAACTTTCTTCTTTTCACTTAAAAATTGAATTGAATTATCATGAAATTGCTCAACTGAGCAATCTCTACACCATCCAGGGTGGCTGACGGAGGATATATCACACATGTGTGTAAGTATTAGCTGTGATGGCTCAACTTGATACATATCTGGTTGAAAAACTTCGAGAAATCCTCCAACGGCTGTATTCAGGAAATAAGCTGAGAGGATTTCCACAAAAGGAGCCAGACTCCTTGGAGGAACAGCAAGTTGCATATAAACGATCGCCCCTAGTGTTTCCCTATGCCCCAAACTTGGAAATGTCATCAAAATCCGCAACATCAAATGCTGATCTACTTGGTGTGAGTGAAACTGAGGCTAACTTTTTAATTGAGAAACGGAACAGGGAAGCTTATTCGGACAGTGAAACAACCACAGATAGCTACTACGGTAGTGGACAAGTTGTCTATAATAGCTCACAACCGCCGCGAGACTCCAATTATTCAGAAACGCTTACTTATGGTGTTGAAGTGAACTGCACGTTAGTAACGGAAGAGAGCTCATTGAACGATACTGCAATTGGGAATGTTGACGGTGATAAAATTAGTAGTGAAGATGAGTCCTCAGCCCTCACCCGAAATCTGCATGAGTTCATCCACATACTTAAAATGTCTCTTAAATCTGGTGCAACTTCGTTTTCGAGTCATGAAAATGACGTGTTTCAAAATCGTTTTGGACAGCCAGACCATGCATCGGAAACGTATGGATTGAACGATAGAATTGGGGGATCCAGTGGCACTATTACAGGCTCAAGTGACCCTTTCTCCGGGATAGAAGCAGCGAGCACAACAGACATGGAATTTAATCTAACTCTGGATGATATTTTGGACTTAAATAATTTGCTGGAGGGAAATGAGCAGTCTTCAGGAATACCATTGAAACATGTGGTTATAATTGCTATATATTTTATGATCGCTTGTGTGAGCATCATTGGGAATCTTTTGGTGGTGCAGGTAAGGCTTTGTTTCCGTTGTTTCAACTGATTCGCAATGTGGCATAGGCAATTAATGCATTCAAATTACGTTTCCAGCTGGTGATTAGAAGCCGACGATTTCATACCTTGACTCACGCCTTGTTGGCTAATTTGGCTGCTGCTGACTTGTTTCTGGCAACGTTTAACATTCCATTCAGTGTAGCACGTGTGATTATGAGTGAATGGCCATTCGGCTCATTTCTTTGTCGAACCGTGCCATTTGTTCAAGTTACTTCGGTTTATGCTACGTCATTTACGATGGCTGTTATTGCGATGGATCGATATCAGGTAGGCTGAGCACTTCAATACAGCAGCAATTCATATACCAAAAATGCACTCGATGAGCAAATTTTAAAATAAGTTATCATGCACCTCTATAGGTCATCATGAATCCTCTTGGAAGAAGACTTAAATGCTCCCAAGGGATTCTATTAGTCATTGCAATTTGGATTATTTCTGGGATTCTTTCACTTCCATACGCTTTGAATCATCAGGTAATTCTGTTCTTAAAATCTTTCTAAAAGTGCATGATGAGCGGAGATATAGAGACAATTTATGACCTCCATGCATTGAATTTGCTTAGCATGCAAGCTTTAAGAAGCAAAATTACGGCAGTAACTGTACCCATAACTTTGTGACGCAAAGTCTGAACTTTAATGAGTATACAAATACAACAACGATCTAGATGCTCCAACATACGCTGTGGTACGTAGAATTTGAAAAGGGAAATGCGATAAACGAAGACCCAGCCAAATGTACATAGCGCGTGTGGAATGTCTACAGATATCTTTCTTACTTTCTTGCTTACTTTGTCAGGATTTCTAGAAAGTCATTTCAGCACCTTTTTTGTCCATGTTGGAATTCCTATTGAAGAAAGCTTCTCTTCTTCCTTTCCTAAAAGCAACTAAAATATGTGACGTGAAAACAAGAATTATTTGCATAAATCTGAGAAATTTGAAAGTATCGCATTGTTACTTGGTGTGCAAGTTTTGGGTTTAAAAATTAAATGTAATATGATATACGAAATGCTTTCATGGCTGCTTTTCCCATCACAAAAGTACGCAAGGAAAAAAGACGATATTTTGAGAAAGCCATAAAACGTAAAATAAACTTACCGTAACGGCTCCAAAACTAGCTCGTGAAGGCTAAGCAAATTCAGAGTTTGAAATCGTAGATGGTTCCATATTTGGCATGGCACTTCCTCCAACAAAAGTGTATACCCATAATATGTGTGTAATTTGACCGAGTCTCGTTTGCTATATATGTATGTTTGTAAATGAGCAAAAAATTATATATGAAAAGTCAAAAGCCATAGTAGAACTCAACCTCCCATTAGATTCGAATTGGAGCACTCCCGTTTTTACACTTTATATTTCCGTCTCAATAAACTGTCTCTACACGCTCTTCTCCCCTAAATCATTACTCTTTGACTCTGTAGATAATGGGAAAAGTTATTACAGTTTTTTAAATCCCAGAACTGTGAGTAAATTTATGACTTATTGGTTCCAGGTTGTTACCGTGCTCACAGTCCGAATCGTGAAGCGTTGTCAAGCAGAATTTGGCTCACTTCGTCACCGACAGTTACTCACAGTGGCGACTTTTCTCGCCCAATATTTATTGCCGTTGTTGTTTACCACTGTGTCATACATTTCAATCATGAAGCGGCTCTGGTATCGTTCCTCAGGACTGGGTAATTTATTGCTCCTCAAAAATATATTCTATCTATTAAACAGTCATCATTTCGTGATGACATTTTATTAATTATCATCCAGTTTTGCCAAGAAAATTTACACCCCTTCATATTTTCCTTTAGGCTCTACAACTCCAAGACAAGTAGCTGCGCAGTCTCGAGCTAAACGGAAAACAATTAAGATGCTAGTTTTAACAGTGATCTGTTTTGCATTGAGTTGGGCTCCCATAAATATCTACCACTTGCTAACCCACTTTTCTCACGTTCGTCCCAACTCCACGGCAATTTTGCTTTGTCACATGATAGCCATGTCTAGCTCAATGTACAACCCATTTATATTTTGTGGTCTGAATGAGCATTTTCGCCGGGAAGCCGTCAAGTGGCTACACTGCTTCCGAACTCGCAAGTCTCCAACCGTTCATCCCGGAACTGAAGTGAACGGGATGCTGACGCGAGCAGATCAAGTTTCTCGACGTAACATGGTCACAACAGTTATTCATACAACGTCCAGCTGTCGAAGGTCACCCCAACACCAGCAACTTACGATGTCACCAAGGTCGTTTCAACAACGGAGAAGAAATCTAGCTTCCACAACCGCCGCTGTGTACATCAGCCCTCATCACAGTAATGTGGATAGAACCTACGGGCTCGCTACAAGTCCGGTGACTACAAGTCTTGTGAGTTGCACACAACCCACGAAAAATGGTGGTGGCCCGTCAGGATATCAACCAGAGTTGCTATTTCTCGTGAAGAGCACGATAGTATCAAACGATGAAAATGTTTGCAACGATGAGATTGAATCTGGGGATGACATGAATGCTGAAGAAGTCTTTCCGGATACTTTGTGCGATGAGTGGAATTTCCCTGTAGATTACAGGAGTAGATATAGGGATGTAAATCAATCTCCAAGAGATAACGATGATATGTTCTCGTGTAGAGAAAGTGCTGCAGAGGATGATGACGAGAGAGATAGGGTAAATGAGTGCACGGGGGAACTTGAGACAGTCAACTGAACAACTTCTATCTACATCTACTTCTCTTTAGTTTTTTTTATTTGACTCTCTTTAGCTTAACGATTCCATTTTTGAACTCATTGAGTTCAGATGAAAGTCATGCAGTAAAGTATACGAGTATAGGTGAGATGTAAAATGTTCTTACGATTAGTATGCATAGCTGTTGGTGATATGCTGATTTAATAGACGAGTAGTTGCGATAAATACAATACATTTTTATTTTTTATTTCATTAAAAACTATAAAACATTTCAACAACATGTTACAATAAGTATATTTCAACACAACAATAAGGAAAAGTTGACGACTTCATGTGACATGATTAATAATAATAGTAAACAAGTTAAAATCAAAGGACACAAAAATTACTTCGCAAACTCTGAAAATATATAAGTTGGGAATAAGTAGTGAATAGTTAACTTGCACATTTTGATTAACACAACCTGCGTCAGTTAAGAACACGCTTGCCTAGAGCTCAGTTTACACTTACACACTCATCATTATCATCATTCGTCACAGGTGTCTCAGTTGTTTTACAATTAGAATTACATGTCTTCTTTCCCCACTACTAAAATATTATGGTGATGGTGGTAGCTATACTACTTAATATTGGTGAATGATGAAACAAGAAATATAGTTATTCAGTTACTCAACCGAAAATAACTCTTGGTTAGTTACAAAAGCTGAGATGTGTGTACAAGCTCTTGTTCTGTAAAAGTAGTTAAGTAAATGGTGAAAGTACTAATGGTTTCAATGACTGACTAGCAGCAACATAAAACAAAGAATAAAATATTAAAATATAAGTTTTACAATGTATCATCATTATCATCATCCTGCCTTATTTACACATCTTATCTATTGATTCACAGGGCTTTTCATCATTCTTCATTTAAAAACAGACTCATATCACGACTTTTTTGCCCACTCTGAGTTACCTATTCTGATTTTTAGCAAGTTGTTTCACTAATTTCAAAAGGAACTGCTAACATACGACTATTGGTGATGTTGATCAGAAAACTGGAAGAGGATGTATTGATCGTTTTTCATCGAATTTTCATGCCATGATTTCAATTGACCAGGTTGAAGTGTAACATAAAATTAAGAAGTAGAGGGATGCTGGGGTACACCCGGAGGCTACACTTACAGGATTTTTTTTGTATCCACTCGGGATTATGTAACTTTTGTGTGTGTTCAGCGCTAAGAACCAACTGACTAGACAAAAAATTAAGGTCCCTGCCATTGAATACCTGAATGCTTCTCAACGTAAGACCATTCAACGGAATAACTATGAGTGTACTATATTGTATGTATGTCAGTACAGTCAAGTAGCACTGTTAAAAGCTGCAAAATAAAATGTCGGTGGGAAGGTTGGTGTTGGTACTAATGAGAGATTCATTTGTGGCACCATTCTACATGGCACTTGGCACAAAAGGATGGATTGGGGAATATATACTAGGAAAGAACAAAATAAATAAAAGAAGGGAAACTGTATATTGCGGTGTGGTTGTAATGTTGAACGTAGAACTATATTACTAACTGCTGTATTGCTATATTTAGGAGATTCTGAATCAAGAGTGTAAAAGTTTGGTCTCTGCCTTTTGATTTGACTGGTCTCGCTGGTGAATGGAATTGGTTGTTCACAGTAAAAAATATCGATGGGGTTGGGAGAGTGAGCAGAAATTGTCTGACAGAGGTATTAATATGAGAAGAGCTTAATTTCTGACTTTTTTGTCTGACTTCAAAAGCAATGAAAACTGTCTCAGGGATCCTATAACATTTAATTATGATTCATCCTTGTCTTTTAACATTTAAGCAAAAAAGTTCTCGTATCCTAAATCTATTTGTAATATATTCTACTCTATGAACCTACCAACCAAGTCGGTGTGATGAGACTCTCAAACTGGTATCTCTGAACTGAAGTGTAACCAATCTTAAGGCTATCTGACTTCATTATGAGTTCATGTAAATAAGGGATTACATCCACCATATGCACATTAATTAGTGATTGCACTCAAGACTCTGCTAATAAGGATATTGTAAACATCATATGGCAGGTATAAGTGTTACGTATACCGTAAACAAATACATTATTGCATAAGTTAAACTACTACATCTATCAACAACAGCCCACCAAAAACCTAGTTAAAGTCAAGGTGAGGCAGGAATTAAAACTTTAAAAACTGAGCCAAAATTTGGCAAAAAAAAGGTTGATACCTAAATGGCATTACACATTACACATACTATGACTATAATTGGGTATACGTACGTGAGTACCATACATGCTCACACCAAAGTTGTTTCCATATAAGTTTGATGCTGCTTCGGAAGAAAATGAGCTGCTGGAAAGCTATAAAAAGCTTCACATGCTCCAACAATTGATTTACTACCATCCTTGTATACTTAAAGTCTTCCTTAAAAAAATGAGATTTGTCAGCCTATCACCTACCCCGTGAATATAAAATACAGCTTCGGAGTTTGAAAGGCATCGTAAGTCTTTGTACAAAAGATCAAACTGACAAAGCAGAGTAAAGCAGCGCCTGGTCAGTGTTGACCAGCATTGCGCCTTTCAAGTAAGGGACAGCTGCTGAGCAGTGCCTGAGATTTGACAGATAAAGCTGAAGAGTTGACCAAGGGACAGTCACCACCACCGACTTTTTTTGATGATGAGGAGTCATCACTTCGAGGGATGGCAATAAGCTATAAAAGAAACAAAAATAGGAAAAAATTAGCTTCTAAAGTTCTCTTTTTTTTAAATCTTTCCCCTTGAGGATGCTTGTCCATATTAAACAGTAAAAATAAGCTACTTACATCGTATTCACCAGGGCAGATAGTAACAGCAGCTACACCAACAAGGTCTGGAAGAACAGCTCCTTCCACCTGCTGCAGGTGAAAGCAGTGAACAAGGGAGGTGAAGAAGAGGTAGAGTTCTTGCTTTGCCAGGGTATCTCCAAGACACATGCGTCTACCAGCTCCAAAAGGCATCCAGAAGTCGGGCTTATCAACAGCACCAGCTTCATTCAAAAATCGGCTGGGGTTAAACTCTTCTGGGTCTTCCCAGAGTTCTTCGTCCATGGACACAGAGTAGAGGGACGGGATAACCTGGGTATTCTTTGGAATCACGTATCCATCAAGGATCACATCTCTGCAAAATCCAAAGTAGAGTTTCGAAATTAGTCTTCTGCCATGCTCAATTCTCATTACTGCATAATATTGGTGCCGTAACCGATTCCAACATTATTCATGGGTATTCTGAGGACATGAAGGTAACTTACTTCGTTGTGGAGTGCGTGGTGCCAAGTGGAACAATACAGGCTCGTCGGAGGACCTCAAGCACAGTAGCTTCAGTGTAAGGCAACTGTGACATATCATCAAGGGTGGGAAGTCTCTCTCGTCCGACAACCTAGACGGTAAGAAATGAGAATGTCGAGTTTTAATATGAATGCATCGATAGCAATACAACTCAACACTGCAAAAAAGGCTGTTTGGCAGGCTGGCTAGCATATGATCATTGATGATGCAGGACTCTCGGCACCTATGTGCCTATTTCACATGATGGCTAGCCAGTTTTCCTGCCTTTTCACCCAGATTTGCAGAGAGATTGGTGTTTTTTTTCAACATTGATCCAAGCCTACCTGATCAAGCTCCTTCTGAACATTCTTGAGGACCTCCGGGTAGTGGAGCATGTACAAAACTGCCCAGCTCATGGCTGTCTTTACAGTTTCCATCCCTGCACTGTACATATCACCCAGAATTTGGTAGATTTGACGATCTAAAGAAACCAACAGAGAAGAGAAACGTACATTAATTTTTGCTCTGCACAGTTACCATTACCATCATTCATATCAGCTACCATTTTATTATTCAGTAGGCCAGAGAACCACATGAATCAATCAAAAGACGTTTGTTTGAGAAAATGCGACACCATTGTACATATTATACCAACTGGCATATTGGCATTAGCAGCATATCATAATCATTATCATCAACAACATTGTTACAAAACGGTGTCGGCCACTGCTGCAACTAGTACTATCATGACGGCGGCCGACCACTGCTACAAGGTACCTGGCAATTTTCATAGACACCATCGAAACGATGATGATGCTGATGATGATGATAATGACGGATTCCATTGAAAAACTCAAACTCTTTGATGATGTTACGTGAATATTCGTGTACTAGTGGCAAAGACGGAGCAGCTTTCATGCATAATCTGATAATGATGGCGAGTGAGCTAACTTGATAAGTAATATGTAACAAGGAGAATCAGGTACCAAAAACGAGAGGCTGAAGGAAAGGACATCATGCCATCATTTCAGACAACTTGTTACCTGTCCTTCTCTTTTCGAGCCACTCCACCACTGTTGCTGTAACTTAATGAAATAAAATGTAGCTCAATAAGGCCTTCTCTCATTTTCTTTTTAAAAAGCATATGAAATACTAATCTCGTGGTGGTGGTGGTGGTGATGATGTTTCATTTCATTACATCAGCTATCAAACAATTTCACGTTTCTCTCCAACATCAAAAGCAGAAGAGCTACTTGACTTCCAAATTCGTTTGCAAGGGATGCCTTCATACCCCTGTGAAAAGTACAAGCGAACATAGTGAAACAGCAGTGAACTGCATACACTATTTAATATTGATGATGATGATGCGATTCTTGTGGTACAGTTATGGAAAGAACTGCAACAGCAGGAGCAGCTGCAGCACTAATCTATGCATTGGTGATTGACTCTAATATGTCAGAAAAAATTCGCCTTACTTACTTACCTACTCAATATAGGTATACATACACAGAGCCACCCTGTTTGCTGCCGCTAATCTGACTCCTGTTGGTGTTACAAGATGTTTGCATTTTTTGCGTATTACGCGTGGATTCAATGAACAAGCATCTACTACCCAATTGTATAATATGCTCATCATCATCATCATCATCATGAGGCTTGCTTGTACACCCCCGTGATAACCTTTTGACATGAAATGCTCAAATGTGTGAATTTACAACTTTGTAACAATCCTGACGGCCAATTGTTTACGTTTGTGATTGCATTAGAACAACAACAACTCGAGGTAGGATGGCTGGCTGGGATGCTCAACATTCGAACAAAGGGAACTGTTGTTACTACACATGCATCCTTTTTTTGCAATCCACGTGTATCCAGTTTTGATTACAGAGTAGCATAATTGTTTTTTAAAAAATTCCATATGTTTTGTTATGCATGGGTCTAACTGCATGTCAGCTCATCGCCACATGCTTCCTTCACTTCAGCACACTGGTTGGGAATGCAACTTGAAAACCCTTTTGATTGCGATGCAATATTGGAGAGACACTTTGATGACCTTCTACAATGACTATTGCCAAGCGAGTGTAAGTAGCTGACGGGCACTAATATAGTCAGCATGGGCTTGAATGAACTTGGCACACTAAGTACCCTGACACCCTCCTACATCTTTCAACCTTGTACCGTAACATCTTATGAAGTGCAAAAATGCCAATATGATGATGCATTTATAACATGTGAACTAAATAATATGATGATTACATCATTCATTGGCTAACTCAAAGGTTGCATTCATTTTCTTACCAGGATCTTTTCCTTCGAAAAGGTACTCATCACGACCCTCAGCCTTAGCAGTCTCAATTTCAAGGAGGTAGCTGTCCACAACATCACGAATGTTTGAAGGATCAAAAGTTGCCTTATGCTCCTCTACGATTTCACGAAAAAATCCAGCCATTTCAGCTCGGTTCTATTTGTAACAGACAGGAATAAAAGAGAGATGTTAAAGACGCTCTAAATTGGTATGGGGAAGGACGGCTTTATGATACATCTTTGCAACACAAACCTGTTGAATTTTTCCATTGATTTCTTTGATTTCGGGAAGATATTTAAGGCTTGGAATGAAATTTGTTGAGCCGGTAGATGTGCAAAGGCGGAAGCCCTCTTCGATCAGTTCAGTAAATTTCTTGAATCGGGCATCATCTCGCGTAAAGCGGACACTCATCAAGAGTGAGCAGATCACATTGCTAATGTTAACTGTCAAGAACTGCGACAGATTCACTGGTGTTCCTCGATTGAGCAGCATAGTGTTTAAGAACTCATCTACTTCAACCTATCGGCCACAACAAACAAAAATACATTATAGACGCTATAACTTGGAATGCAAGTGAGAGACAAACAAACTGCACTAGGATCTAAAGCCTTACCATTATTCTGGCTTCCAATTGCTCTCTGCCTTGTCCCATCTGTCTCATTCCAAAGTTACGGAGTTTCTCATGCAAGAACTTTCTTTGCCCCTTCCACAGTTTGCCATCAGAGTTGATTAAGCCTGCAAAATCATGCATAAAGTTGAAATTTTAGACGATTGGTAAACATTACGTTAGAGCCGAAAAGTCTGTAAGCAGCAAGGCGAAATGGACGTATTGATCATGGAAAGGTTGTCCATGGAGATGTGACTAGCTTCCCAATTTAGCGCTCAAATGATGCAGAGGGAAAAGTCCGTATTATGCAAGTAAGCATGTCATGGTCAATGGACGAGCATGGACGCCGTGCCATGCGGTGTACACGTTATCAGATTATCATAAAACTATACAACGTAGGCAAGTTGACTGGAGGACAACAACTTCTTGCTATATAAAAAGTATAAAAAATACTTCTCGCAGAGATTTCAACCCCACAAACAATAATCAGCAAAAGAATGTGAAAACTGACTCTATTTTTTTACTCATTACTCTTGCTCTCCGTTGTTGGATGTTGCAAGTTTCTACAAGTTGTCCATTATAAGCTCTTTTCCCTCGTTTATGTTAATCTCCTAGGATCCTGTAGTTGTTGATCCTTCTTTGGACCACTCGTCCGGAGACAACGACCACAAAATAATTCTTTTTTTAAAACCAAAACGTACACCGCACCGGTCCGGCTGGCCAGCGCTTATCATCATCTCCCTGTTTGTTCCTAACTTAGCTTGTTTTGTGTTGGATTGGAATGGGTGAAACAACGTGCGTGCTACAGCATGTATATATCCACGTAATCTCCAAACTAACCCCTTCATTGCCTTGTCTCATTGTAAAAAACGTTCGTCAGACTCCTGGATTTATGTTTGGGTGAGGAGGAATGTACATACAGAGGTATGTGTATGCGCATAAGTAGTTAACGCTAATCTCATACGCACATGCACCAGCTTAGGCATTTTACCTGTGTAAACCTATGACCGAAACACTAATCTGGAATCCCACCCAGAGCTCAACTACTTTTACTAATAAATATACGTGTGCAAAACGAAACAACGACAACCTCGTTTTTTCTTCACGAAAGACAATGTCCGTTGAATGGGGGAATGTGTATGTAGTCAACTTTCGTTTCGTTCAGTGGAAGAACCTTCTGGATAGGGTCACTGGCCTGTACCTTGTTCTCGCTTTTTTGACGTTTTTTTGTGGCCATTAACTCGCTTTCAGAGCTATCAAAAAGTTATGCACTTTGCCAGCTAAATACGATCAACAACATGGACTTTGGATAATGTATGTATTTTTGAAAACATTCATTCCAAGATTATCACAACAATCAGTGAAGGGGTTGCGCTGCACGTTGCACTCACGTACATAATATGAGTCTCATCCGCATGTAGTTTTTTTTTTGCTTCTCCGTTCCACGCAGCCACGTTTTAGAGTGAATGACAGCGGCATTTGCATATTATGCGTTGCATTGGGAAAATGCGTCAAGTACCACTTGCTATGCGTCTTCCATGCGTAGCTAGTAGTTATTAAGCCATCTGACCAGTGCACACGGTGCACTGCACCTGGTTGAACCACCGCACCACCATGCCTCTCGTTTTTCTCATCCAGTGCCAATAACAATGACCTTGATAAGCAACCAGATTTCTTAGACATCCGAGTCTGGCTTTCAAACTTCATTTCACCCCATGCCCATTCCATTGCACTGAGAGCATCCTAAAATGTCCTGTACTTTTTTATTACGTAATAATATGCAGCTCATCTAAACATAGCAAATGGAATGGAAGGATACTATACTACTTTGCCACCACGGAAATATTGAATGGAGTGAGTGGGCATCCACCCAAAATTACAATATGAAATTTAGAGAGTAACAGAGTTTCGTAGGGAAATTAATTGCTCTTCTTTAGAGAAAAGAAAAATTCCCCAACCGACATTTATGCGCATTTTAATGGGACTTTGTTGCACTTTCAGGTAATTCCATTCATACATCTGAGAGCACTATATTGCAATCCAAAACGCCATTCAAAGAAAAAGTATACAGCGACTTGACTTCATCGTCATGCTTCATAACTTTGTGAATAAACCTGCTTGATTGCCTACTTAGCTTCACTACACTACTGCTCTGCTGCACTTTCCTTGCAATAGTAGGCTGCTGGCAGACGGCAAATAACAAATGCATTCTTGTGTGTTACGCAACTAGCCAAGGAGGAAACCTCCGTCTCTCTGCCGATGCTTTTAATCTTCCTTAACTATCTCGTTTCTTAGCGGAAGGAAGTTGCTCGTACGTCGTTTATTACTTGCATAGCGAGGTGCGGGCACTACAGCTGCACATATTCTAATGAATGAAAACTTTTAAGCTATATAGTCATAAAAGCGTCAAGGTGTATGTATATTGGTCCTTTTTTATCTCAAAATAGGAAAGCATTTTAGACATTGCTTTTCCCTTCCTGAGATGAACTCCATAATGGAAACTGTCTATTGAACTTGGAGCAATGGACTAGCACTTTCTTGACGTCTGCTGCTAATCTATTCTTGGTAGTCGTACAAAAAAATTATGCAGGTGACAAAGCCCGCTGCTAGAGTTCAGGTACAGCATTAAAATTCTGATGCAATCGAGTCTGATTTTATTGTGATCTGTAATATTATGTGAAATGAGTGCTCAATGTGATTGACCAGATTTCGGGGCAATATTCTTAGAATGTCATTGGCAAAAAGCCAAGGAACTATATAATATTAGGGAGCACGAACTCAAAATCAACACAATATATACCTACATAGTGTTTTCCATAAAGAAGCTGCCTATGGATAAACTTACAGTAGTGTATCACTTTGCCCCAGCTCTCTGGAGACGTCTGAAAGCGACTAATATAGTAGTAAACCCGTAATATCTACTGTGCAGAATCCCACCTTCAGAAAAATAGATCAGACACCTTCAGTTAGCCTAAATTTGTGCCTTCATTTGACGATTAAAGGTTACAAACTGACGCCGCCATAATGACCAGTGTATCTATATAAAGACAGAGTACCAATATATAATTTCGCACTGAATGCAATAATTGCAATTCATCATTGGATGGGACCTCCTGGTGACAATAATGTCATTCTTTAGCGCAAGTATACTTTGGCTATGCAATCTATTTCAGTCAAGTCAATCATACAACCATGCCTCTACTTCATTACAGTACTACCTGCAATCTTATGAGACCGATAGACAAATTTCCGTTAAACTGTCCTAGTTATGCTAATACCCACGGATTTTGTAGTCACTCGTTATCAGTTCGGATGACAGTCACTTTTGGCTGACACAGTACAGTAATCTTAATAACTTTACAAACAAAAGATTCAACACTGTTGCTACAAGACGCACTCTGTACATATATATGCAGCTTATCTAAACAATAATGACATAATAACTGCTGATTCGGTTACAGCTCTACAACTTGGCTGAATTTAACTAGGACATCAGTATAAAATAGTCTGCTAGCTCCTCTCCCATTTCTCTCTGAGTAGTAGTGATTAAAACCATGCTAGTAAGGAATGATAGGTATCAAGTCGCCCATTCATTGCTGTCACATGGCTTTCCTACAAAGATTGCAATGAATGAAGAACACGCATCTAGTAATAGCGTGTTAATCATAGTCAATGCATACTCACAGTCAGAATGTAGACACATTCTTTGTTCTTGAGGCATTCCCATACAGAAAAACTTGAACTTTAAAGTATATCTGTATATACACTATGTCTAACACTAGACCAAAACTTATCTAATAGTAAGAACAGTGCAGACGTCCATGGAAAAAAGGTTCAAAAACCAAAATTATAACTTTTGCCTCAACACTACTCTGAACGCAGATAAGCTTAAGCATGATGCAGGTAATAAAAGTAATGTGGTTCATGGATAATATTAAGTGACTTACCAAAGCCTTCAATAATCTGAGAAATCTCATTCTCGGGGCGACCGGAGAAGCACTCCTTACGAAATGCACTTCGGATGGTTCTGAAGTCACTGAGAACGACAATGAGATGAGATCCAAACCGGAAAGAGAAAGTTGGCCCATACTTTCTGGCCATTTTTTTGAAGAGGAGATGTGGTGGGGTTTTGACAAACGGGAGATACCCAAGGAACGGCACGCCCCATGGTCCAGGAGGTAACTTACGATCTCGGAGTACTACTTGAACCCCTCGAATGACAACGAGCACAAAGAGGAACAGCCCCAAAACCCAATCTACCTCTCCTCGCAAATACCCCAATAGTCTCTGTAACATTGACCACGTGAATGACATTTTGTCAAAATATAATGCTAGTTGATCACAAGAAAGTTTAAAACCTCAGAACTGTCACCAACACCAAAGTTATATTTGTGCACAGCTACGACAATGCTTTTCACCGGGCTTAAAAATTTGCTCTTTTAAAGTTCATGATTCGTGTATGACAACAAAACAAAAACAAGGCTGGAAAGTAAGTTTTTAAAAAGTTGAAAGGATACTTAACACTAATATTCAATCAGTATAATTTCAGGACTAGAGCATTTAACAATAGTTTTTACACAAAAAAATGGTTAAAATTTCAGTGTAGTTTTGTCTATGCTCGTTGATTAATATTTGGCTGACTGAATGAATGAATTGAGAATTTTTGTAATCTTTTGTTTGGGGTGACGCGTGTCTTTTGTACGTTGTCTAAAAGTACAACAAAGTACAATACAAATGATTGCTGCAATGCAAAGCAAGAAGGCTAACTCCTTCGACTTGCTTCGTCTTCGTCTCGTTCTCAACTCAACAAGTGTGCGATGAAGCTACTTGGTTTTATATGTGGCAGCCCTCGTAATAAAGTAATAGCAGGAGCTTCTGGCTTTCGTTAGAGGCCCGCAGGTAGCTATGCAGTGTCTAATGCATAACATACTGTGTAGAGAGGAGTGTGACTCGGATATTTCTTGGTGTAATATATTGATGGTGGATGGGCAACTACCTAAGGACAGATATGACTACTTGAGTCCTCAAGTCCTCATGTCTTTTAGAATAGTGGACAATCAGCTGAGCGCTCCAAACCCTGGCCCCTCGAAACAATTCTCGAGTACTCATCATCTCATCACTCTGTATTTCAGGAGTATCTATCCACACGCCTTTGTCAAGATTCAAAAATAGAAAAAATCATACATATATGCTTAAGGTATTATGCTTATTGAGGATCTTCAGTGTTGGGTAGGACGTTTCCTAGTACACTCCGTTCAAGTTTACCTGCAACACGCATCGTTTTGAACTGATTGTGCTGTTTTTAAATGCCAAATGGAAATATAAGTACAAAACGAGTTTAAAAAATCAACTCGTATGTTTTACATTGGCTTATGTCATTCATAGATTATTATATCCTTGCCAGTTCCAGCCACACTTGTGCGCAAGAAACACCAGAAATGGAATGGGATGACAGTAATACTTGATTACGTATATGAAATAGGAGACATGATTGTCGCTATTCACACCTCTGCAATTGCAAAAAAATAAAAATAAAGCATTACGTAGTTTTAAAACCGCTATCTGATAAAAGTAGTTGAGCTGTTAAAATATTGCATGACAACCCATCTAAAAATCTAAATAAAGCACTCTTCACATAATTGTAATATTACGAAATTCTGTCTTTACGACTTACGAGAGGAACCTATCTGAATCATTTTGTAATATGATTTTATGTCGGAACTCATAACCCATGTTAATTAACTTACAAAAGATCATAAATTCTGGAGCTGAAACTAAACTATTTTTGTACGTGAAGTGGGGGTTTATTCTCCCTCAATAAACCAGTATTATCACAAATCGTAACCATCAGTAACTCTTTGACGACTCGCGCATGTCAGAAAACTAATCTTGGATTCAATTCAGCCATTTGTGACAACCACATATTTTTTCACTGCCATGCATAAACTTGAAAGCCAGTACTTTTTAATACGATTCAATTGAGGCTCAGAACCTCATAAATATTACTTGTCACAGGAGCCATTCTTAAAAGCGTAAAAATTGAAAAGTGGGAAATGAGACTAGTAGTACCGTGTGAGTGGCCAGCCAGTGAAAGAAATTACAAAATGTGTTTAACGCCACTGATTTATAGCTATATACACAGTCATATAGTTTGCGATTAACATATTACCCCGCTAAACTAACCCAGGCTCCATGTTAAATTTACATCAAAAGTATATCAACAGTGTGATATCATGCAATTTAGCTACACCTGAATTTGCTTCGATGTGTGTACCTCTGTAGGCATCCCCAGGTATGTTGATACATAGATTGGATAAAAAATGTAAGCAAATATAAATGGTTGAATAAAAAAAGTGCATACAAAAGTTGTAACAGTGATGATCATCATATGTAATAATAGTAGTGCAGTAGGAGTAGTAAGTAGCCGAATCAGAGTTGTAATAACGAGAAGAAGTAGTATAGCAAGTGGTAGTGGTGGTAAAGCTGCAAAGGGTGACAAAAGTTCATTACACTTTTTTAAGTTCAGCACAAAGATAATGTGTATTGTGTCAGTAATGCCTGATGCGAGTGATGATGACGATCATGATGTTGCTCGTATTATTAATAATCGACTTTTGTATAATCTTGTTGACTGATGAATGATGCTGCGAGGTGCTCCTGCGCCTGATGATTGTGAAGATAAGAATATTTACCTGAAATACGAAGACGGCGTGCAGAGCTGTATGTAAATGCAGTTCAAAGATATATACATTTCATATCTATCCATTTCAAGAAAAAATTTAAAAGAAAGGAGACTAGCCGTATTCACAGAGTAACAGTGTATAGCAGCATCGTATCACATCACCACCAAATGCAGTTTGCGTCTCTGCTCCTCATTAGATTACACTAGTTTTTCAGCTAGTTATGATGGTCGTAGAAGGATTGATGAATTTATCAGCGGCAACAGCATCATCATCACTGCATGTAGTACAATATCGGACAAATCACATAGTGATCATATTACATAAAGATATATGGTCCAAGTTGCCACTTAGAAAAAGGATTCCCTTAAGAATATGCCTAATTGTCCACTCACAACAGCGAATTATTCAAAAGCTCAATTTAATGTGTGAAGCCAGCCACCAGTTGAGGGGACTTGACACACATACATACATGCATATTATGATTTTTAAGTGTATACCATTAGCCATGAGGTGCATCCTGCATTGTGAACAGTGGCACATGCATTTAAACAAATGATGCCAATATCTCAGCAGCTCGACGCTGATTTCTCGGACACATGGATATTGACTCCTTTACTCGTAAATCATTAGGAAATATCGGATGATTTATGTACGTAAAAGATGATGTCTCCATCCCTTTCTTTTCCAGAATAGTACACATATTGTTGAACTGTCGGATATCCGGTGCAGAAAAAGAGTCACATCTTACATCTCCCCAGGATGTGCTTCATCACGCGTAAATCGAGTTTCATGTATTTATGAAATTACCACATCGACGGCATTAACCAAAACAAAGACAGAGAGGAAAAATACTTTCAAAATGCTAATTGATTTCACATGAAAGTAAAAAGAATCCGCATAAAATAAAAATGTTTGGGAACCGCATTTACATGCCAGAATTAGATAAGTCTTCAAAAGGTAATATTATGTGCATGTAAATTGAGCGCGTATGTCGTTCCTCTTGTTTCTTGAAATATTTGAATGCGTAATGTGTTTATAGCATCAGGAAGGCGACGACGCCACACCACACCGTTTGTTACAAGCAATCTAAGCACACATAAAGAGGCGGTAATTGTATTAAACGTGCGATACTCATTTCTATTTAACCTTTTTCAAGTAACCAGAGCAAAGGGTCAATCAACTTAATGGAAGACAACAAGATGTTTGGTTTTGAAGTGAATTTGTGGCAAAATATTTTTTTTCGCTTGACAAGCATCATCATCACAATCGAGCTGTCACCGTTTCCTACAAAATTGTCAATGTCCTGGTAACCTCTCCCCTAATTTATTTCTCAGTACGTTGCACTATTGCACACTAGTCTCCTTCTTTGTTGATTTTACACACTTTACCTGATCTGATGCGACTATCAACTATTCTTTTTGTCGATTGCACTCTGCAGTGAACTGCAATGATGCACTCTGTCTCAGTCAGTAGCACATACATTATTTTATCAGCTGTAAAATACATTGCTCATTGATAATCATACGCATTAAACATGAGCGACAGCAATTAGTTGACTATCTTATGGTATTATCAATTTTTGTTAGGAATGTTTGCATGAGTGTGTGTTCGTTATGGATATCTTAGCAAATTCTTGAATCCTTGATACTTCTTTCCTGTATTGTATCGTGATTGAAGTGATCAACAACCCATTGATGCCATCAATCAAGTATATACCAGTGAGTAACATCAAAACAACAAGTTTTAAAAAAGGAAGTCATATAGCATCATCAAGCCGTTGATCTAGAATCGATCATTTTGACTATCTCTTCGCTTTTGGCATTGAACTCCACATCTTGCACGGTATGCTCAATAATATCCACTCATTTGAAGGAATGGATGTAGGTTAATAGGTTTAAACCATGTCTTGATCCAGAGAATGCCAATTGTTAGTCTTGAATTAAGTGCTTTTCAACGGCGCATGAGCCAGCGACTGTAATCAGTCATTAGAATTTGAAGACATGCCTCAATCAATTTACGAGAAAAGAAAAATGATGCAGTGATTTATTTTTATTTTGATGTTCCTTGTGCACCTTGAAATCATTCGTGTATTTAGCTTAATATACATGCAACTCGCACTTTATCGAGTATGCAAGTGCACACCGCCCTATTCCATCCTTATTCCTTGGTAATAAAGTACCAATAATTTTTCCCAGCAACCATTAGTCACGTAGTGTATTCCCATAAAACCTAATATTTAGCCAGTTGGTTAGACATTATGAAGTAATCATTTTAGCAAAAATTGCTGATTACAACCCTCCCTTAATAAATTCTTTTTATGTTCAAGCATTCAGCAAGGCAGTGTTGTCCTTAGGTACAGGATAATACAAAAGATTCCCATATTATGTGCCTACATAATGCTCAACCAAACCACAAATAAATAAACAATGCATTTCATTTATCATCATATCATCATCGGAGGCTGTGATATAATTATGTATTTAGTCATAATTTGCATTTATAGGTGTTATACACACAAAACTGCATAAATACACAGTTCAGAAGTGCCTTTCTATGCTTATACATATATTGTGTACGTAGGTATATGATAAGAAAGAAAATGATAGGAACACAGTCACAACAAAAGACATTTTTGTATATTCATCTCATCGCATCACCATTACGGCGTACATATATACATACACAGCTACCTATACTCGGCAAGCATATCGTTTTATACGCATCCGTTCGTCCGTCCAATATCGTTCATCCGTCCTCTTCTCTTCTTCGTCTGTCAGTCAATGATAGCACTATATCAGCCTTACTCACTATTACTACACACTGCTTCTTCTTTCTTTTTGCTTACCTTGTTTGCATGCATGTTGTGGCACAAGTACATTAAATACTACTGCCACCAAAAGTAACTGCTCAGGGTACAAATACATAACATAAGAAAAATGAGGTCGTTGAACTCTGAGGCGCACACACACACTTACACATATTTACACACATATAAACTACTTACAACCACTACTACTTAGAACAAGCCATCAATTAAGTGTGCGACACTCTATTAGTCCATTTCCCCAGTTTGATATCTGCAAGAGTAAGTTACTGTGTAATGCAACGCAACGTGTTCCGACGGAATCCCTTCTGTTTTTTTTACTTGTGCATTCGCATCTACTCCTACTTACTCTACAGCATCTCACTCAACTATGCATTTTTACTACTCACACAAATGCATAAAAATCCTTTCCACTCACTTGTCGATGCTCACAAGAATTATCGAAAGGAGTGACTGAGCAAAGAATGAGCATGACACTGATGATGATTTTCTGTTACCGTGCCCTCTGCTACGTCTACAAACCAAGGAGATAAATCAAAGTAATTTGATTCCAAAAATGGAATGGAAAATTATTACGTACAAATAATGTTCGGCATATTATTGTTCGTTTACGGTGTTACTATATATTCTGCATTGGTTTCCTGACAGGTGATCCCTGTTCGAAGACAACGTGAGAATTATAGGTACTCAATTAATTTTAAACAATGGATATAACCACGGTTTCATTAAAGCATTCCTCTGGATAATCAAAACCATTAGCCTACCTCGGCTCCAATTAAAAGTGTCTTTTTTCATGACAATTCTTTTACATTTTGCGCTACTTGAAATACATAAAAACACAACCTCGAAAGTTTGGAACGTTATTTTTATCATTAACCAATTTAGTATGCGGAAACAATCCATGAGAACATCATGACTTCTTTTTTCAATCTTGAGATGAAACAATACCTCCGACTTTAATATTTCATCATAATTAACTGCATTAAACAAGCAGGGACCTCAGCTAGACCAAAAGTTGTATCATATTTTCCAGGAGGAATATAAATTCATTCATTCCATGCTTTAAATAAGAAGGTAGCTCACTTCCTACAAAATATGACGCATCAAAACTACTATGAACCAGGATTCCTTTGATTAGATCGGTTTTCAATTTTGTTATTGTACATGCTCTTTGAAATTAATCACACCGCTTTCAGATAGCTGCATTGTAAATATATATACATAATAAACAAAATATCGTTTCATTTAATTCGCTTATACATGCAGTATTTCATTTTTTAGACATTATGAATGTCTCACTTCTCCCCACGAAATGTCAATGAAATGTTAACATCAGTGTTGTGTGCACTTAAAGTAATGCATGTGTATATTATTCAATCTGCATGAAAGTATAATATTTATAAAAAAATGAACTTACATAGAATAGCATTGTTGTTGATGTTGGCACGTTGTTTGTGATATCAGTTTTGGGATTTGATTACAGATGGATGAAATCTGGAATACTTTGTTTGATGAAAATAAAGAAACCTTAGCAGTATGTCGTTGTATTAAAAGTTCAAGCCAACAGGAGCCCAAAGAAAGTACGGTTTCTATTGTTTGTAGTCGTAATTTCTATTTATACAAGTGCTTAGGTAAGTACATTACATAACTGTACCTTCCAAATCCACCATGTCATGACTAAGGAAGTCTGCTAAGTTTTGTGATAGCAAAAGAACCGTAACTGGAAGCTGGAAATATGATTCCATTTGGGTCATTTGATGAAGAGTTTTATACCGTTTTACAGTTATAAAAATACAATATCTCCTCTTCAGAAAGATGTGTTAGAACTCTTCTTTCCTCTGCCGCGCTGTTATGTGATCAGTGCATGCCCTACTTACACCTCATTCGAGAAGGGGAAGTAAAAACGAGGGTAAGGGCAGTAACGAGCCTTAAATTTTCTTAAAAAGGAAGACGGAAGGCCATTGACCGGTGAGTAGGATTTATTGAGTTTTTTGTCCGTTTCCTTATGATCATCTTCTTACCTGCGCCAAAGAGATGTTTTAAGGGACCTTTTCCATTCAGTTAGATCCCTTGCTATTTTGTTGTGGTTGAAATCTTCTCGCCTTCATAGTTTGGTACCCTTAGAAATTTTTGTATACGATGATAAATGCCATAAGCCCTTGGAGAAACTATTTTTTTTACAACGAGAAATAAATGGTTCTGCATCCCTTGTAGTTTTCGCTACCCAAAGGTACTTAAACTCCAACCATTAGCTTTTTGGCTGATGTAGAACGAAGCTAGTTTGTCTGATCAGCAATCACCTCATGGGTCTATTTAAGGGAAATTGAGGCTGGTTATAAACACACATAAAACTGTAGTAAAACTACAAGAATTTCACCTGATCAATGTAATGAGCATCTCCCTAGGTTATAGATTTCTCTCTCATTAATTTTATCCACAGAAAAACAGTATGATATAATCCGTATACTTTACAGAGTTTTAAAGAAACATAAAATGGTTTTTAATAAAATGCACAAGTAGTTAAAGTTTCAATGTATTTCTTCTTATCATCCTGGAAGCTACTTTAAAATCTAGTGAATTCGTTTACATTTCTCTTATCTCGTATCGTATAAATACGATCCTATTCAATATCTCAAGTACCAACTATCTTGTCACCAATTTCTCTCATTTACACAGATGCTTCATTTACATTTGAATACTCTCTGAACAGAAATCCGGACAATGCTTAAACTCACAATCAGTATAGCCATGGAATCTGTGACCTAAATCCCAAAAAAATGTACAAGATGCATATAGTCGTTAGAATGGATTTTAACCCCACGTTTTCCCATTATTAGTTAAAGGTTTGTGATTGTCTGTCATGTGTTGATTCTTGTATTCACTTTGGACAAGTTGAATGTATGTGTTTAGACCGTAGAGCCTTTTAAACTTTTTCATACATTGGTTATGAAGAGTTGAAGTAAGTCCAAGGGAGTTCAAGCTCTGACCCAGATTTCGTTGAAAACATAAATACGGATATAACTGCTTTCTTTTCCAAACAAAGCCGGCAACGTGCTTTCGTCTGTGACAAATTGTTTTTAGTGTCAAAGGAAATGGCTCAATTAATACCATCCACCAAGTTAGCGTATGGACACAGATTTTTCGAGTTGTTAGAAGAGGGATATTGTCCTGTCTCGGGACTTAAAACTACCCACAGTTATAACTTGGGATGGAACGTAAGGGAAGCATTCCTGCGTTTTTAGCCATTTATATAGCTTAATAATTACGATATAGCTGATCGTTTCGGCTGTACTTGAAACTACTTTGGCGATGATTTCTCATCATACCCACCCACTTTAGTAAAAAGGGTTCTATAATCATCCAGAACCACCAAAGGCTTCTATTTCTTTCTTTGTGTCGAAATATGTGAAAAAGGATGGTCCATGGATTCCTTATGGTTCCGCAGTTTTTGAGCAACTCCTCAATAACAAAATGTTAGTGACCTTTTTCCAGCAAGCTAGAAAATTTCAATTTTTTACCCTTTCCTGTCAATTCCTCTTCTCCAGTAATTGTTTCAAGCTAAAAGGTAATGTGGAAGAAAATTATATCCTTTTTAATGTTATTATTATTGTTCGCTACAGTAGATCAAAGCCTTGTCAGACGAGCTCATTATTTGCCCACTTGAACCCTTTTGTTGCTTTTTTCTTCTCTCACCTTTTCTCTCCATTTCTCTCTCACAAATATCTACTTCGTGCTGAGTTATGTTGGATCCACACAAAAAGAAAACTGAAAAAGCTTCATGGAGCTGACACTCAAAAGGGACTTACCAAAGGAGGAAATTAGTCGAAGAGCGAAATGAGTTGGGAGAAAGAGTTAAATAACCTGTCTGGCAAAAGAGATCAAAGAACCCTTGCTTTGGTTCCTTCTCAAGTTCAAGGTCATGAAGTGATGATGATAACAGAGTATAAAAAAATTAAGTAAGGCCCCATAAAGCTCTTATAGTCATATATAGAAATTCAGTGGGATAGACTGAACCACAATGTATCAAGCTGTAATGCACACACAGTGCACTGAGCTGCTTTACATTTCAAAAAGGTAAATGTGCCCTGCTCAGCAGTCCTTGACGTTGACGTAGTGCAGTGCAATCCTAACGTGGGTGTGAGGGTCCAGCAATAAGTTGGCTCTCCTCTCTAATGCTAGACCAGTCACAACAAACTTTATATGATGGGTCAGTCCCCATTTAACCCATTTTCCACTCACCACACTTTGTTTATAAAATTTTATAGATATGTTGTATATCATATCAGGAGTGCATCTTCCTGCTACCATGTGCGCGTGTTTATTTACACTCTGCGCACTTATTCAAGGAATCACCAACTTAGTTCTGAGAACTATGATTCAGTTTAGTTAGCATGTATGCAAACACCACAAGGTTGAGATAGTGTTGTGATCATCATCACCAACGCTGTACAAAAATAATAATGTTGTGTACTGAAACAATATTATCACAAACAGCCTCTTTCAGAGATCTGACAAGAGCAATGAATTTTTAGTACAGCGATTTGAGCAAGTATTTATTTTAAACATTTCCACTTGTTTGGGAAAATTGGTTGCTAATTTTACTGTATGATCCTACCCTAGCGATGCAATGATGATGATGATGTACTAACAAATAAAATGACAACAAAGACATGAACCCAAGTACCCTACACAACAGGGGTCAACTACGTGTGGTATGCCTTTACATTTATTCAATCAAATAAATAAAGTTCATTGTATGCAAGTGTCACATTTTAAGTATTTCGTTGCGTAAAGCATCATTAAGCGGTCACTCACTGTCGCTACTCCGTCGATATAGGGACAAGAAAGTATGGGATCGATTATATAACACAAAAGTTCATGAATGAGTGATACAGCGTAAAATGCATACCATAGCATAACATGCGTACTGCGCATTACAGAGTTCAACAGCCATCTAAAAAGGCCGTTCTAATATGTCGGGTTACTTATATAAATAGAGAAAGGTACATGATGTGTGGAGATTATATGAATTGCACAATTTAACCTTTCGTATGACTTCCCAACTTTTACTCAACACTATCATTCATTCTGGAGCACTGAACTCTTTGGGTTTATTTTCCATGAGCAGATAAAATTCGCACAATCTGAAAATGCGTTAATGATACAAATAAAAAAAATTGTTACTGCTTTCACACAAATCAATCAGTATTTAATTTGCTTTATGATATTTTGGCGTGTCCTTAGGAAAGATGGACGGATCTACAGACACTCATTATGTCGAATCCCTCTTTGCAACGAGTGCAGTTCAGTTTGAGCGATTTGGGGATGTGTGCAGTTATTGTATTTGTATTTAGCAGCAATAAACAATTACCGTAGGAAGTAGCAGTACTCAGCGACAGATAATAAATAAACATAGACTCTCTCTCTCTTTCTCTTTTTGTGGTACAATGATGATATCAGTAGAGGACCGAGAATCCGTGAATGCACTTTATCCAAAATGGACCAAAACTGTGGGGAGAGACAGACACATGAGAAGACTGAATTTGTATGATAGAGAAACAGCAACAAGGAATGAAAATGAGAACAAAGAGAACACTAGCAACTTGCCAAGTGCCTTGGCATCACCTTTTCTATTTATTATATTATGACAAACTGTTATCATGCCTGTTATTATTACAACTTGTTAGAAAGAGGAGGAGAGGTTGAACTAACTGAATCTTCTGCAAGGAAATCATGAGGAGTGAGGACAACTCACAATTTTTTCAGGAACATAATGTATGATTTGTGCCCTATTGGGTAAAGAGAGCCATAAACTGTCTCCGTCAGAGTGTGACAGGTGAGTTTCTTGTGTGTGATGAAAAATAAATGAAAAATATGTTATTATACATTTCTGTTCTCTCTCTGTCTTGCCCTGCCTTGGTTTGGTCAGACTGCCGTTCATTTTCATTCACTTATTTTCAGCTTATTTTAGACATGCTACACTCAAAACGTCAACGCAACATGGTGATAATACCAATAATAATCATAATCGTAATATACATATAATGGCCATAATTTCCTTACCTTCCGTCAACATCACACAATATTTATTGTTATTTTCTCTGTGCATACATGTGCAATAATCGAACTAAAACGGAATAGAGGTAGCGGAAAGGAAGGAAGAAGAAAAAGAGCATGCGGCAATTTAAAATCATTTCTGTGTGTGCGAGTTGAAAACGGCAAACTCAACAAGTGTGTAGCTATGCGCAACAAGCTCACACAAATTTGAATAACATGCGACAACTTCGCCCGACTCATCACAAGAAGTAACAACAGTATCTTCTTTTTGTGGACTCTGTCCAACACATCCTTATCCAAAGTTCCCAACTATGTAGCTTCAAAGGAAGTTTAAAGGGATAATATTTTCTTCACTTTCAACCCTACCTATAATATGTATACTTTCTGTGTGTGATCTGGTCTATAACAGGACTCATTCAATGTATGGATGTATAAATGCCTTAGAACAAACCACTGAGATTTAGTATACACCTCTTGTTTTCCTTTTAAAGTTTGATGATTATGTAATTGCAGTAGAAAAATCAAGAAAATGATAATGAAAATGTGAGGACAGGCTTGACACTACCGACCACGGTTATGCAACAGAATATTAAAGCTAAGCTAGCATTCAACAACACGCGACATAATACGCCACACTTATATGACAATGATTCCAATCCCAGATAACAGAGATGCACGTCTAATATAAAATTATGGTGGTACACAAACAAACAAAAATCCAGCAGCCTCATCTCGCTACATTATATCATCTGTTATCATCATTTTGCTACATTTTCTTTTAAGCTTGTAAACGATGCCCATTGAAGTGAGAGAGATTTTAGTGACATGTTAGACAATGCAAGAGTGCAAAGAAAGAGGCTGTTAAAAAGAAGAAAATGTGTTTGATAACAGAAAAGGTGAACGAAGCCTTGTCGACCTTGTTAAGGTCATAGCACCGGCGGCCTGAAACACGGAACCTTTCCAATGAATCAAATGCCGACAGCATTAAAGTGTGCTGTAATTTTTTATTATCCATTATTTTTATAACTTTATTGAGGGGATGCGATCTGACTTAAAAATTATATGGTATTGCATAACAACATCATAATTACAGACATGAGCATACTAAGGCAACCAGGCGAAAAAAACTCTACGCATAATATTAGCTCCAAAAAGAGGATTATCTTGTACACATCGTTTTCTTTGGATTCATAATAAATGTAACGTTTGATTTGGAGTCATTATTCATTTTTGAGTCCATTTTACATTAAGAATGCTACCTGGAATAAGGTTCTTCTAAACTCAGTTTGATTGTTCAAAAAAAACCTTGTCAAATTTGTCAAGCGTATGGTTTTAATTTGTTCACATCATTCTTCATGTCATCTTTCTCTTTTTCATGTTTCTTTGACTTACTTGAGCAAATCAAATCAAACTCCCATCAACAAATGATCAAGAGGTCAACAACTTACGAATCTAATTAAATGTACATTTGCCTTTTTGGTTTTGCAAGGCAAGCAAAATTCTTGGCGACATCGGCTATCAATAGCCAAAAATGTAAATATATGCATTGTTGGTCCTCGCACTCTTCATTCAATCAATTAACCATTAGAATGCAATATAAAAGCTTTATAACACACATTTGCACATGAATATTCTTCATGCTCACATTTTTATTTTTATTTCTCGATGTTCATAGCGCAGTTTGATGTGTACCTACAACAACTTTGCTTTGCAACAATGATATAAAATACTTTTTAAAAAACTAATGATGAAAGTACCGATACTAAACTTCTGCAGCCTACTGTACACTGCATTACGAATGGTCAAGTAATTAACTTATAAAAAATAAGGTTACATCGAAATAAGTCAATGAACTCAAGTGTCGCATAGGTATACTACTCTAAACTAATAACTGACGTCAACCCACCGTGTGTATAAACAGTCAGTCTGTTGACAGAATATGCATATAGCCAGCCAAAACTTCTTGAATAGTAAACTCATTTGTGGAATTGTACGCAGACATGATAAGAATTCAATGATTACACACATACACTCCTCAAATAAAGTTGAAGTAAGATTTAAGCTTTGTTTCAATAGTGAAACTGCAATATTCAATATTGTCACAGTAGCCACTTTAAATTGGGGTTGAAAACAGATAACATTCAACAAGGCATGTATCTTCAAATTTTTTTGTAATAACTGGAGAGAGCAGTATGGGTTTTTTTGCAAGTGTATGACTTCATTGTTGTCTGAAACGTCCAAAATTACTCAAGGGCCTATTCCTACCTACCCAAACTTACTTCCTACTTTAATTTTATGTAAAACATTAGACCAGACAGTTTAGTTAGGAGCAACATTGGTGGTGGTGGTGACTAATTTCAACTTATCGCTTCAAACATCGATAGGAGAATAGAAACAGAAAAAGAACTAGGAAACATAACTAAGCCTCAACTTTTGGGTAAATATATTTTGGGTGTGCGATAAGAAACTCGTGCCTACGTGCAAAGCGGATTTTCGATTGTAAGTATGTAAGAGCCGTTTTATAAAACTCTTGTCTTAAAAAATTGGTTGAAGAATTCGTTCCTCAAAAAAAGTTTGAAAGAATGTTGAACCAAAATCCCTGTTGGATAATCCATAGTTAGCCAGAAATATTACGGAGGGCAAAAACCCTAAAAATACGATTTACAATGGTTTGTTAGTGCATTAAAAGCTCATAAGCCCGATTTCATTGTATTATGTTCTAAGAATAAGAAGGGTAGTTTATGAATTTTTGGGGCTCGCATTCGTATGAAATGGATTTTTTCTAGCAATGAGTATTATCTTTTAATATGCATTCATGGAGACTCCTAATGTGTTTAAAATAAACCTTTAAAGAACTTAGGTCAGATAACTTTTGGATGAACTTGTATGTCTCGCCTCACATGATATGATAATCGGTCATCCCAAATAATCACATTGGGCGACCTATTGTTAGCATAATCTACTGGAATCGGTTTTTTACAAACAAATTCTTGAATTGCTCCTTCTGGGAATGCGCTTTCCGAAAGCAGCTTCTCTCGTTAAAATGGCATTTTCAAATCGTTCGTCTGTGGATGAGAATGAAATATGAGGTGTCCAGCTAACGATATTATGCATATTTGTACATGCTTGTTTACATGTTCAAATTTAAAGGTGTATCACCAGTTCTAGGAATTTGTCACCGAATTTTAACCAAAACACTAGGTTATTAGACGATAATTCTAAATATACTGGAATTACACCCTGGAGTTGGATTTTATTTATAACCTGTAATACCTGAAATGAATTAATGTTGGACATTGTAATTAACAACCGAAATGGAACATGAGCCCGGTAAGAGTGTGGTGGATGAGAGTTGTTGTTTGTAATTGTCTTCGGAGAAAACCGTCTTGTTTACAAGAATATGAAGACAGCAGTTCGTTCATCTTTACTTTTTGACGCTGAGGCACAAAAGTGACTCATTTCGAATGCAGGAGTCGTGCTCAAAAACAAACAATTGTTTACATCACAACAACGTGTTGACAAAATATATGCCTGCCCAGACATGTGCCCGTGCCCGCTAGTTAGGTTTTCTAATTGTAAGTAAGTAAAGTAAACCTGAAAAAGTTGGTTGGGGGAATTCTCGTAATTAATCGTCTGTACTAAATGTGACTCCAGGTGGAAGAATTTCAGCCGACCCCTTATAGTTCGTAGCTACAAAAGCTATTTACGCTATTACGTATTTAAGTAGGTACCTAAATAAGCATGTTTTAATTTTGAGTCATGTTTCAAAGCCGATAAGCTAACGCTGTTCTCATCATTCATGCAAGAGTTATTTCTACTCAATTATTTTTCCTCTTTTATAGCTCTGCTTGTTTGTTGTTCTGGCTTACTTTTTACATCCATGTTTCGACTGGTCTTTGTTTCTATCCCAGTTTAGACTGGATTAGATTTTGTCCCGAAGCTTGTGTTTGTTGTTTCCTGATTTTAAAAATTCAAGCTGGTTTCTGTTTGACGTCATTCCATTGTTGGAACAATGTTTTGCACATCAACAATTCGTCCTCTAGCTGTATGAACACAAGCCTTCCGGATGTTTTCATTCAAAAACATATGTGCAGACTGTCCTTGTGACAAGGGCATGAAAAAATTGCGCATTTTCAGTATACAGCTTAAAATCTAAATTTTCCCGATCGGCAATAATGCATAGTTAGTTGCTTAGCTAAAATCCATACATATCTAAAATTAAAGTGATTTCTTTATAACTGGTATTTAACCAAGTTGTACATGGACTGCAAGCTTTGCTATTGGCACATTTCTTCAAGCAATGTAAAAAAAACTTCAATATTGTTTTGGGAATGGCATTCCAAACTGTGGAAAATGTGGTATACTGGTTCTACATTGTTTCAATTTGCGTCACTTGTTGTTAGCAGCCGTGATCAAGGGCAAATATGCATTTCCGAAAAGGTTAAAAGTTGAAATGGTCACTCCTTAAAATTTAAATTTGTCGTGACACTCCAATATTCAACAACATTCATTTTTTTCTAGTTTAAGCTAGTTGGTCATGACTTGTCATGAGTTATGTATTATTTCCATCATGCAGTTTGCAAGAAACATTTACGTGCATTGTTGAATACTATCCTTGCCTTAACTGCAATTACTTTCTAAAGCTCACACAATTCTCAGAATTATCCAGAGCTAATATTATGATGACAAGTCTTAAGTAAGGAGAGGCTTTTTTATATTTTACTTTCTCTACAAAATTATTCACAACTTGGAGCATCTCCAAACAAAAAACAATGAAAGTCGCAGAAAATTAAAATAATCAATGTATGGAAGGCTTCATCTCTCAGTACATAAGCACCGAGAATGGCTTTGGACGGTCCGGAATGTATGTGATTGATGAAGATGACGTCAATCTAGAATCTGGTGTTACCTGATTTTCCACATTTGGATATGCGCTTCTCCGAGAATAGTTGTTGTCCAGAAAAACAAGTGTACAGCTTTCCACTGGTATTTGTTTTCGATAATACTCGCCTTGCACTTTTAGAAAGATACCATAACTTCATGGAATCTTCATGTCCTGTAAAATCTAAATGAAATCTTGCTTGCCACTGTTGCATATTTTCAACTTGCTTCATAGCGAATTGAATGAAGTTGCAATGTTAATGATCTCAAATGCTCAAAGTTTTACTGAACATCTTAATATTTCATGGGAACACACATCGTCCTCCAAGATTTTAATTCAAGAGAAATACCTGTTTTACACCGACACGTCTTGGAATAAAATTTTTTGAAAATGTTTTAACATTCCACAACATATATGCATATATAAATATATATACATTGTTGTCCACAATGTTAACGTGATTAACTTGTACATATATTGCTGTTGTTATGTAATGCATACACCCTGTAACCTTCCAGTTAATTCCAGTTTTTATTAATTGACTTTGTTCTCAAGTCCAGCGTGATCAGATTGGTTATGGTGTAAAAAATCGGTGAAGAAAATCTCGCTGTGAAATGTTAAATAAATGCATGGTGGTGTGCAACGAAATGAAAAGCTGCAATTGGGAAGAAGTTATTATGTATACTTTGGCATGTGTAAACTCATGCCCTTTAACTAGACTACTCGACCGACGATAATTATATTTTGATCATGTTCATCATTTTGTAGCTGAATGTGCAAGTTAAGGTGTTACTGAGTTGTCCGTCCGTCTGTTCGCACTCTCCTGAATGCGTACATTAACCGATTGTTACCAAATTTGACAAACAGATACTGCTCCTCACCTCAGAGCATGCCACAAGGTTTAAAAAATATAGACTAGATCAATAAAAATGTCATCGGATTTGGCTAACTGGGGTAACTTGGCGCACTGAATAAAAGCGTCATATTGGTAATCCAATTAATTCTAATCCAAGTAGTCTCCATTCAGCTACGTAAATCCCTCTGTTTTATAACGGTTTTATATACGTATAATCTTACTGTGGGCGATTATTGATGTATGCTAATTATAATCATAAGGGCTTGTCTGCGAAAACTCCTTTTGCTGCCTATATTGGGACTATAAGTTGTATCCCCAGTGAAAATGACTGTTTACATAATTCGCATATTGGGAACTCTGCCAAGAAACTTCCAGACACACAATAAGCTGTGTAACATATATTAATACGAAAGTGCATCCTTTTTATCCACGGTTCGAATCAGAATTTTAGTTCATTATAAATTGAATCCATAAAAATTCTTAAAAAACATCCTCAGGGGACAACAGCACAAATGTTAGCATAGGTCAGAAAGAGTCTAACAATGAAGAAAATGAATAAAACAAACAAGAAGCATGCATCTCTCTCTCGGAGAAGTTTGAGAACACTTTAGCCCATTGAATACAAACCAAATGCCAGCAAATTCAATGAGGTTTTTGAAGGCGAGCCGATGTATGCTGGTTGTTTAACAGGTGTTTTAAGCAATGCAACAACCATAATTAACCAGTATGTGCCAGATGATAATTCGCAGCAGAGATGAGTGTCAGGTTTTTAAGATTTGGGCATATTGATAACGTCATTGGGTGAATTGGGCACTGGTTTTTAGGGTCCGGTACATAACATTAGATCACCTTTTTCTTTGTTTGGGGGCGAGATGTGATACTAATTTGAGATTGAATTTTTACACAGATTTACACAAAAGCTTTTTTATACCATGAGGTTTCAATATTTGTTATCTTGCAAATTGACAGTCCAATCGTGCAACTATAATTCCTGTATAGTATTTTCTTGGGTTAAGTCTTGGATTTCGTGGTCATCGTCTGAAAAATGGTAACCCCGAATGCGATCCTTCCTGACAACTGCCGCCTGACCAGTGAAACTTAAAAGCAGGTTGTTTGAGTTCGAACAAGATGTTCAGTGGTCTGAACTAGTGAGTTGTTTATCTCATTTTTTGCCAGCAGCCAGTAGTCAAACTAGAGTTGGTTTTGGTGTTCAACCAAGGCATCTTTTTTGTTGTATGAAATTTTCAACAGGTACTTTTCAACTTGCACATAAAATTATTATCTAGTTTAGTGGGCTTATCAAATCATACTAGATGAAAATCTAAACCATCTTGTTATCATTATGGCATAATAACAAATAATGTTATCCTGTTGTAAAAATGGTAAGTTGTTCCATTGTTGCGGTAACGTTCCTCTGGCACAAGAAATGCAGGAATTATGAGAATTGTCAAGGAGACCAATACAACGGTTGTCAGCGAGCTGTTAATAATATTATGGTCATGTAAAGCAATGATATACAGTTCCCAAGTTTGAGATTTGTCTCGCAAAGAAAGAACTGCTTTCCTCAAGGCACCACGAATTCGCCACAAAATTAAGAACTAAGATAAGAGTGTGGCAACAAGAGCTGAAGAGACGGTGGACAGAAACAGCATCAACATTTTTTCCTAATGCCCTTCATAAAGAGATACAAGGGACTGTGCGTCAACAAAGAGAGCATCGAATATCGCATCGTGCGTAATACAATAACCTTCGTGACAATTCGTGTTTCTAGGTTTTTCATACTCCAAAAAACTGTGACTGATGAATTTGTTGAATTTATCGATTAATTGCGTGAAGTAATTGCTGATGTTATTGTCGTCTACAATGTCACATGTCACCAAATACTTACGCTCGCATTTAACGACTTCACTTACGACGTAACAACTCAACCAAGTAAAATTTGCTAATTAATGGACGGCAGGAAAACGATTGAGATGGCTCCTCACATTATTTTGGTCAAGGTAAGCAGTTACAAACTGTATTTTAGGATGCGGAGTCAGCCTCAGAATGGAATCATATTTAAATGAAACAAAGACATCACCAAACTCAATCTAGCAATTCGTATGCTAAAAAGTAGCTTAATTTGAAGTTGTGAGGGGCACTATTTATGTCCCAATTCATTTGAATAGGACGGATGGATGACATGTTCACTTATGATTCCAAAAGACTACCAAAGCACACTCTTGTCATTAGTTTATTGTTGCTCCTGTCACCGAAATTCAAGCCCATCAATTAAAAAGCAACTGCCAATCAGAAACGCCTGATGCTTAAAACTTTAGAGTTATTTCACCTACCTATCCTATCGCGAACCTTAGCAAAGGCTTGGATTGTAGTTTGCTGCTAGTGCCACTAGTACTCAGCTCAATAACGCCGAAGCACTCTAAGAAAAATGGGTGACAACTTTCATCATGGTCAACCAACACTCAATGGAGTTATGCTAATTTGCAATATTTTGCGCTTTGCCTTTTGCGTCTACTTTTCATTTCATGAGACACGTTCAATTCAATTTGTGTAAACTCCACACATGCCACACTGCGTTGGGAGCGAGCGATTATAGAAGACACAAGTAAATCGCTTGGATACTATGCATGACGACAGTTCCCTGGATTATTTTTAATTTAGATGATGATGATATGATGGCGTGGTGCGGTGCTATAAAATACCACCAAGAATGTGTACTCTGTGGTGTATTAGCAAAAATGTAACTTTATACCTGCAATAATACCTGTACTTATATATATTATTTCAGATTTTTTCTCACTCTCTGTTCTGTGC
This sequence comes from Orchesella cincta, assembly GCA_001718145.1. Classification (NCBI taxonomy): domain Eukaryota; kingdom Metazoa; phylum Arthropoda; class Collembola; order Entomobryomorpha; family Orchesellidae; genus Orchesella; species Orchesella cincta. Next base: position 262,362 of record LJIJ01000032.1, on the reverse strand, counting down.
AGGTACAAGGAAAAACGACCAATCCCAAATCTCCATGTCACCCCAACAACTGCCATCCCATCGTAAACACCATGTGCATGAATCTCATTAAATATTTTGGCTGATAATATGATCAACATGAATTGATGGTAATGGGTATATTTTAAGAAGCATAAAAGGCTGAATCTACAATTTATTTCACTTGTTGTAGTTTACAATAGCCATATTAATGTGCTGCATCTCGTCTTGTTCAGTAGGGAGTTTTCCTTGAACAATCAATGAACTCGTTTTTTCTCTCTCTTCATTTTCTTGTTTCCTTACCTCACTTCCAAGGTAATGACAACTAAATATGCACCCGTCACAGCCAACCCCTGAGTTAACACTTTGCTTTAAAAAATTAGTTTGATATAAATTCTTCTTTTTTCTCTCAAATACTTGATGCAGACTGCAGCTCTGAGCCCGATTTTAAAGGAATACTGAAACAGACCTAGCCCTAGTTTGAGTAACTTGTCATATTGGCGCAACTAAGAATTAATATCACCAAAAACTAAATTTCCGATTGTTAAATTCCAACCCGCTCCATCAATTTCAGACTTTAAAGCGAGTTGCAAAAGCAGATGCAGAAAATTGTCGACTAGCCCCCCTCCTTACAGAAAGTTCCGCTCCAGTTTTTACGCTCATGTTGGAATGTCGTATGTTAAACGTTTACTAAACGACGTTACGCATTGAACATCGACAGAGTAACTAGTTTTTCTTATTGTGAATGACCTGTAGATTTTCAATCGCATAGTGGAAGCTCCACAGGTATTATATGAACGGGTGAATTCTTCCAGAGTAGAACTTAATAGAAACAAACTTACAATTATGTAATATAAGGAACTTTCCTTGTTTTTCACGACTGGGCTAGGAACTTTTTTATTAGGTACAGGTACACCTGCAGGTACAAACATAATTTTGAGCAGTATTGTGTCTACAACTTGACTTTTTTGAAACAGATATTCCGTCTGGATGCGGATGTTAATGTCGGGGTGATTGGCGTGACAGTTAAAACAGTTACCTAATGAACTTTGCTCTGACTTTTCAAATGCTTGGGTTGTAAGAAAAATGCTAATTTATCCATTCCTTCACTAATATTATGGTCTCATGGTCAGTTGTCAGCGGTTGAATTCATACAGAGCCGTCCTTGAGATTACTGAACTCGTGAGTATCAAAGTTTATTGCACTGTTTGCAAATTCATACCACAGCCAGTACGCATTTTGATTGTACGTTCTGGATAATTTTATGATGCAAGAGTTTGAGAAAAAAGTCCATGTGCTCATCGTTTTGCGATGCGACAAAAACTACATGCATTTGAGGAACGACATACTGAAAAAGTCGTTTCATTCGCCTCTAATATCTTGTATTCCAGTGACAGTTTCAATAACAACATCAATGCATAGACAGACAATAGACGTTTTTTTATCTTCTGGACAAAATATGGTTTGTCTCATAAAAACGCTTTGGAATGCTTCTTTAATGTGAGATTAGTCAAGCTACGTGATTTAAATGGGGCATTGTGAGAAGTAGTTTTTCCTCAGCCCTTTTATATGCACTGAGGTGCTATCGACATTCGACATAAACAGTGATCATAAAATTGATTTTTTTTCGGCAATCTCTTATTGTACATGACTATTATGACTTTTGGCGAGTCATGATTACTTGTCAGTTTTAGATTTGCACTTTGTTAGTTAAAATTAACGACAGAAAAACCAGCTATTCAGTCATTCCCAAGGCCACCTGATGTAAAAATTGATTTATTGCTGGTCCCAAGTCCGTCTTACGCAAAAAAAAAATTAAGTCTAAAAAAGGCGTATGTATTATTATGTTCCTGACATGTGTAATGTCTTGCTCACATTTGTTGTTGCTGTCAAATTAATCACAATGCAGGTTTTTCAGACTGCATCTTCCTACTTTTTTTGGCGTTGTAAGCTGCCTTTAAAGCATATATAAGGAGGCAAATACATCTTAGCTCAACTCCAAAATCGTTAACTCCATTGCCTACATAACCTGTAAAATGCGCAAAAGCTGCAATGACAATGTTCACATTTTTATAATAAACACGGCCATGAAAACTATTAAGCACATTTAGAGAACTGGCTTACAAGGTTCTTTTGAAAAAAAGCAGAAATGAGAAAACGTGTCTTGCATATGTAAATAAACTCCTCCAAGCAATTATTGTCACCATAACACACAAACACACACAACGAGAAAACTAAATGGGTGCTGGAAACACGGAATACGTATACTCAACGTAAAAAGGAAAAGGTGTAGTATGATATGTTTCAAATGCCAAGGACAAGGAGAACTTGAGGACGTTTGGCAAATGTATGCAAAAGACTGCACATGGCAAACCTTTCTCGATCCAGGTGTCATATTTTAAGGTTATGTAATGTCCAGTTGGTAGAGGATGCATGCGATTATTGTTGTTTGAGAAGTGACAAGAATAAAACATCCCTATCTCTTATTTTTCGCATGAAAACTGTCCTGATATTGAGTGAATTTGAAACTGTTTTATGAAAATATTGTGTTCCATTCAGCTGTAAATGATTGCACAAGGTGGAGTTGCATCAAATGCTAATATAACGAAGGTGCTACTGCTGGAGTAAATGCTAACATACATACATACATAGTTAACTTGCCATAAAAGTACATTATGCAAATTGAACCTCTGACACGTCAGGTTGCCTTTGGTTGACTTTCAAAGAACTCATGAATATTTCATATTGCTAGCGACGTTTTCAGCTTGTTTTAGAGTGCATCCATTCATCCATCATCCAGACTCTGTTCTGGAGAAGAGTCTTTGCATATTTCCGTGCATTTTTTCGTTGGAAATGGAATTGTGACAAGGAAAGGTGGTGATGTGACAGGCGTGTTTCTGTCAACTGTCAAACTGCATTGAGTATCCATGCAAAAAAACCTGCATTGACTTAAACTTTGCAAACGAACGCAACCAGGCATGCATGCAAAAAATGTGAACTGTATTACTGAAAACAACACTTCTATCACTTTTGCTATCGTTTAAACTGCTTAATGTCATTAACATGAAAGGCGAAAGTAGTAGGCATTTTAGCGAATTTAAATGTTAATGTATTTAAAATAGGCTTCAATTTGAATGGAATCAGAATTATTACTTACAAAAAGAGCATGACCACCTTTCATAGAACAATATATATTTTAATACGAAATATTCTTCTAGAATAATTGTTTTGGGGCTTTTACGACTTCATACTGACGGAATTTCTACTAGGTAATAACAGGTATGAATCATGTAGTGTCCATTTGACCATCACATTCTTTCATGAAATTAGATATTAGGGCATTTAATACCAGTATGTTGCAGTTGTCTGCTCTTCAACCATAATTTCAATCCCTTAAATCTTCTAGTTTTAAGCAGCCTCGTTTTAGATTTGGTACCATGTCAAATTTGATCATGCAGCAGCCGAGTGATAACTGCTGGAAGTTTTACAATTCTGAACCAAGAATAAATAAAAGTAAGGCAAAACAACACGTGGCTGACCTATTTAAGAGAAAGTAGAACTCTTTGACTGTTCTGGATTTTCCATCATATAAGAAACAGGATCTTCCTGACTTTTCCGAAGGAAGTCCTCATCATGAACATCATTACGAACAAAAGGAGAAGTGTCTGTAAGTAGAACAGTGGGACAGAGTTCCCAAACTAAACCCATTCCTTCGACTGGACTGGACTACATCTTGCCTTACAAATCTGACCATCATCATTACCCACTTCTGCTCAGCAGCTGACCATAATCTAACATATGTTCGTGATTATACCTGGTTTACATTTACAGCCACATCATCTTGAGCGTACAGGAAAGACCATTTAGCCGAATCACCTGTAGGAAGTCAGAGAGAGAGTTAACAACCATTCGTCGTACAAGGCCATTGCCTGCTCGGGTAGAAATCTTCAAATTACTCATGCAACTCTTTGCGTTGCTGACCCGTTTAAGCTGATGAATTTGATGTCGCATCACCGAACAGTGGACACGACCATTGTTATATAACACTGACACTTGATTGCCTCTCATAAATTAAATCGTATAGCCAGTCCCTGTTCACCTTTTGGAGAAATAATCATCCTGAGCTCGTCATCTATCATCATGGCTATTTATGTTTTAAATTTACTCCTATCATTTCCTCGTGCAGCATTTTTCCACAACTCCACTTTGAATGAAGTTTAACCACAATTGAACAAGAATTATGCCATGGACAAGCCTTGGGTTAACAACAATCTTTTCATTGCTGTCCAAAATCTTTTTTTTTTTCCTAGAAATAATAGGCAAGCACGCATGAGTCACAGATTGTATGAATAAGTTGCCATAAAAAGTAGTTTTACAAGGCTAAAAACAAGGATCAGGCCGGCAGCATGATGACTACTTTTGATTTCAACGTTCAAACTTGCCATTGACAGAACGAAGGTCTATTTTAGGGTAAATGCTCTCTTCATGGATTCTCTAGAAATCCATGAATGATCAAGGTATTATTATCATGATACTATTATTGTTATTCATCCCTTGTTACATGATGTGAAAATGAGAAAGTGTAATTCCACGGAAAAATCAAGCGTGAACTCGTGGCGAGACTTTTGGATGATCATTTTAATGCGTTAAAACATTCATAATACTCGTTTCACATCCAGTCTTTCTTGACTCATCATCCACATCTTGTTTTTATTAAGTTTATGAATGGATGTACGGTTCGTAACAACAATGGAAATTTCCGCAATAGATACACAATTCCACGCATTAATAATTCTAGTTTCGGTGAGGTTTTATACTGTGCGTAAGCTTTGCAAGGAAGATCGCATCTTCAAAGAAATATCATTGCGTAAACGAAGAGTAAAAGTGATGACGCAGCTTATTAAAATTCTGGCGGATTTCAGCTTCTTGACAATTCGTTAAATTGTAATAATACAACGAGATACGTGGTGACGTTTCCAATGCACTAAAACAATTGTGAAATTACTTTTTGATACTTTGCATATTCTTATTCAGACTGCTGCTCGCGATAAAGAAAAGTGAGAAGTGATGTGCTTACTGTCAACATAAACGACCTTCGGAAGTCAAACAAATCTGCCAGCATGAATTTAGTTGGGTGACGAGTCATGTAATCCGCATATAATTTCCTCTGCAAAGTGGAAACGTACAAGTAGGATATTGCTAAATATTGATTTGTAAAACTTTGACATCTTTCTTACCTCAATGCCTGCTGCTAATGAATCGCATTCCAATTCCAGTATTTTGATTGCGAGTTTCTTTTCCTGTGAATGGAATAAATTCAAGCCATTGACGGGGGAAAATGTTAATGAATGAGTAGTAAAATCTTCCAAAAACAGAGAAGAATATTTAAGTAACTAGTAATCGCAAATGTTACCTCAGTCTTCACTTTGTCGGCATAAGTTGCTTTGACAAACATTCTCACAAACCCGAAAACACAGAGCAACGCCTTGATGATAACATTGGAAGGAAGAGTAGGAGTCATCACCAACATATCAAACATAAGGTATAAGCTTATAACGAGCAGTGTGAAAAGCATGAATATATGGATTGCTTGAGCTGGACCAAGAATTCGGTTTATTAAAACGGCTTGGTTTCTAACTTGGGAAATGATACGGCAAAACTCTTTTAGCATGCTTTTTGTTACACATTTTCCCAATGTGAGACATTCACTATTTATTCGATCAGCTTGATCCTGCAGTGATTTGAATGATAAATGTAGAGTTGATAACAAAAACACAACAGTAGTATCTGCAAAGAAGTTGCAAAATACGTTGTAGTTAATTAGAAGCCATGCTGAGAATGTAAAATCCGTTGTTAGGGACTTGCACATGATGTTTCCAGTATACAAACAATGTTTAAAATGTCCGATACCGTGTAAAATGGACATTGCAACGAATAGTATGTTCCAAGCGCTCATTTTCTTTACTTTTGCGTTAAGCACGGAAAAGTTCATTTCTTGCCTATATGTCTTATAAAAGGTTTTTTCGATTTGCGACCAGTTCCGCAAACAGTTTACATAAACTGGGACCCTTATCAATACCAATACCATGTGAATCAAAAATGCAATGTAATACGTTAATGTAAATGATTTGTAGGCCAGTTCGCTAACGGGTGACCAGTGTCTCGTTTCTGTTTCACTGCTGGAGAATAAAACATTTGATATTAATCTTAGAATCCTACAGAAACATGTCGTCCATTCTACACTATTCACAACTTACCCGTTTCTACTTTCTAGAGTGTATAGTTCCTCATTTGTTTTTAAACAATGGATCAGGATGTAAGAATACAACAAGAAAACAAATATAGAGTACGCAAATGGAATTGAAAATACTTTAAAACTATATGCCACAATTTTACCAGTATCAATCGGGCATGTTGTGAAATTAATACTAACAGGCAAAAAACCAATACCGCGAAGAATTAATGCGAGCTTTAAAAAGGCAAAGTTCAAACTGCAGAAATGAGTTGAATGATGTATGTTTAATGTTGTGGATTTTGATGTAAAGTTAGGATTTTGAGATTTAGTAAAAAGTTTTAAAATTTTAACATCTGTATTAGTAATATCCATTTTTACAAGGCACTTAGTCTGAAAACTAGATAGAGAATTTTGACTTTTTTGGGAAACAACTTAGCTTGTCTGTAAATGGCAAAATGGTAGCAAAGCTGAATACGTCCTAATTATGGCAATAAGTTCTAATAGGCGAGGTAATCTAAATGATTGAATTAGATTAAATCATAGTGCATTGTCCATCAATACAATTTTGTTAATGAAAGTTCACGTTCATTGGTGCAGCACTAAACAAACCTTGATATGGTTCTGTTGTTGCGGCGAGCCAATAAAAAAAGATAGTATTAACCTATGTTAAAATTTCATTGAAGCTGGATATAAAACACCCATTTGGAAAGAAAATGGTTCATTTCAGTTTTCTACAGGTTTGTTTGTTCACTATTTTCATGGGCCTGTCAAAAAATATATGTTCCGTAACATATTTTTAAAAACATTCTTTAATTAGTAGGTTCAAAGGCACATTGGGTACATATGAGGAGAGTATAACGCGTAATATTAACTTAAAGGAAAGATGTGCAATTGTACATCACGTTTACTTTGTACGCATCAATATCACTTATCCGAATTCTCTGTCCAATTTCAGCATTTGGATCCTACGAAAAAACACAGTAGATTACTTAGTTCATGCAATTTTTAGTTAGTTAAATGAAATGCAACACTCGAGATTTATTTACCTTTGGAACAATTGTTGCACTGCCATCGATAGAGAATCCAAATCCAGAGTAGTGTAGGACTGATCCATAATCATAAGGTGTTCCCATTGTGTCCACTTGCTCTTCTGTGTATTTATTGAAGTTGTGTTCTTTCCCTGGCTCAATCTTCTCCCAGACGACAGTTACATAGTCATCTCGGTCGGGTCGCGATTGTTCACTGTTTTGGTAAACAGTTCAAATCACGTATTGCTTTACGTATCGATTGAATTGGTTTAACAGTTGTTGAGTCTAAGAACTTACTGATAAAACCCAATGGCATGGAGCATCTCGTGGACGATGGTTCCATGTCGATTAATACAGGGTGGTTCAAAGTTAATTACCTGAATAGTCAGTAAAAATGCTTCATTTTAAGAATATTGAGCGTTTGAATGTTTGATAAAAGGATATAATTTTTTAGCAATTCCAACTGACCTGACGACCTCCAACTCTACCAACTGATGAGAAACAACCCGATTCTGCCCTCCCCTTTTCAATAAAAATGTAATCTGAGTCTTGGGATTGACGCTCACGCAAGTCAATGCATGTGGTATTCTCAATTTCAGCCCACCCCAGTAAAATTTTCTCCACCTCAGAGGAATCTAGTAATTAGAAAAGTTTGAGTAGAAAGTTAAATTCTCAACTGTTGCATTATTAAATTCCCAGCAACTTAAGTAGCTTCCATACTGAAATTTGAATCTAGCTGATAAGGCACCGTTCTGTTAGCCCATCTATATCTATCTCCACGGATTCCATTCTTGCTTTCAGGGTTTGGCACAATGTCCCCCTCAATTAGGTCATCCCTCATTTCCAGCTTGTCGCTGGTAATATCTGTGATATGCATAATTTCATATAAGGAATTTAAGATAATTATGTGAGCAACAATGTTAATATTTGTAATACTGCATGTCTTACAGGGCGGAGCACTCAAGCATACTGAGACCAGTACAAGAAGCACGGAAGCTGTTAAAATAAATCCTTTTATAGACGACATTGTCGAATTTTTGCAAAATTACTGCGAACGTATAAAAATGTTGAAAGCAATCAAGCTCGTTTAGTAGTTCTCTTCAACTGTCAAATGTTAAATGATGTCTCACAGCTTCCAAAACTCAATTCCGTGCTTTAAATATTGGGTCAGCAGATCACAAGATTCAAAGAGCATGTCTCATATATGCATTGTCATATCAGTATCAATCCATATCGATCAATTAATTACATATTACATATTCAATCTGTTCAAATACTTTTTCGTGTCATTTAGTGTTTACAAATGATGCTCATACGTGTATCTATGCAATGCTAATTCTATGTAGACACGTGTATAGCAAAAATTATCGGTTTGCACATACAAATGACCTTGTGTTTTAAAGATTATATAAGCTTGATATTTATCGAAATTGCAGTGTGGTGGTCAAGTGCTTTCGCAGCAAGGATTATTGATTATGAATGTGTTGAGGATTGAACGGATGATTATAGTCAAGTGTGTAAAGTAACCAAGTTGAACACCGCGTTTTACTTTTTCGAATCATCTGATAATCAAATTAATGACTCCTATATGCTGGATTTCAATGCTGGAATCTTTCTGCTTATGGTCATGCGACTTAGAAGTCTATAGACATTTCTTGAGCAATGCATTATGAATTGTAAGGTTTCGTAGGGCTCAAATGCAGTAGCCAGAATATAAAATGGCAAGCCAAGTTCCACTATATATGCAACCTACATTACGTTTCTTTGTTCTGCCAGAACGATATTGATCGTTTCCATTGCCTAGTCACCGAATGCAAACAGGAACGGAAACTCACCTAAGATGATCAGCCGGTATCTCATATGTTTATTTTCTGCAGTTGTGTGATACATACATGTTATAATACGTATGCTATAATATAATACACTATCGGTTGAATGTGTGCTAAAAATTGGCACAAATTCAGATCATGAAGGTAAAAAACATTTTTATTGGGAAAGAGAATGATTTAGCATTTGAGCTATCATTTTCAAATCCGAATTGCCTTTCAAAAAATTTCCCTGTGGAAAGCAAAATACTCAGAAATGAAGGAAAAGGGGAATGAAAGTTCGCCATTTTAAAACAACTGTCTTCAACAAAGCGATCGTTTACTTGTGTACCTGAATAAGCTGCCTTCATGTGTACATGCATCATCCATCGCAAATAAAGCAAGTGAATAAGTAAAAAGTGGAGTTATGACAAGCACGTCCGTTATATCCAAAACTATACGTCGGCATAGCCATGGAACACCTACTGAGCAATGGGTAAGGGTTAGATAACACTTCAGTTGTAACCACTGATAATAAAAGTATCAACATTCAGATGATAAGGTATCATCGAACATGATAAGATATACCTTTGGGAGTCGAAAGCCTCTCAAATTTATCTCAAAAACGTTCAATGCTCATCGCCATTGCGTAGGAATAAGTTGATTGTATTGCAATATTAAAGAAATTCATACAATTTTATTCGTCCTTGCAAATTTTTATGTTGCATGGATGGTTGTAGCTGGAGGAAGAAATGAAAGTCACATTGGACAGATGGCCTGGATTAAGTCCCGATGGAAAGGTTCCAACTCGTGAATTCTTACACTGCTCAAACCTCGTGGTGAGATTCATAGGTAACGTAATTTGCATCATCCATGACTTCGAAATTCATAGTAACCCGATACCTTTTCTAAACGAATGTGAAAATCCTTCAACTATTATGCTACTTATGATTAGATACGCTTGGCTCCTCTTTCGGATTAGTCTCTCGAGATGTCAATGGAAACATAAGGGTAATAATACAATCATAATAATTGGTAACAGTATAAATGTGTCAGAACCATGAATGAAGGCTTATAAATTTTGCATTTTCCCTAGAAACTGATGATCAAATACTTGCAGGATCCAGAACGTTACAAGTATTTGCAAGATATTGTGGAAGAGGAAATTGCAACGAAAGGCCTTGCAGCAGCAGAGGCTTTATTGTGGCTTAAGAGGTAATAATTATACTAGTTTTAAATCTCTTCAACAATTCTTATGAATGCCGTATGAATACTAGACATTTGTTTATTTTTCTTTTTTAGAGGGCTAAATTTCCTGTGTACCTTTCTTCAATCAATCGTAGCCGACTATGAGGCACACACAGAGCCCGACAGTTTGGTGACAAACTTGAGAAGCAGTTACGAAGCCACAATAGCCATGTACCATGGGTTTTTACTGCGGGGAATATTTAATGTATGTTTTTGTAATTTCTAGTTAAGTACGGTGCTAACTATTGGCACGTGTATTTTATTACAAACTTTATGTTTTATTTATGTCTGTGTTTGACTGTTTTACACACAGATCCTTCTAGCAGCATCCCCGTCTAGACCTCAGCTCATTCAGCGATTGTCTGTCATAGTGAATGAGGAAGATAAACAGTTGTTTATGGCTGAAGTGAAGACGTTTTATCAGGGATTACGCATCAACTTGGATTCTCTGTATTCATTCTATTCTTCAAGAAATCTATTCCAATGACGAGAGGTCTTGTATGCATCTCAATTAGGTCTTACCGGATCAGCATTTTTCAAGGATCTCATATTATGTCGATGTTGACGTCGACGAGTTTGCCAAACTTTCCACATTTATTGTTAAAGCCATCAAGGAGTTAATTTTAGGATTTGTTGTTGGAATGTGCCTTGTGAAGATAAGACCTTCTTTCAATAATCAACAAAGAAACTGACATCATCATGCTGCCGAAATGGCGATCAAATGTACACAAATGTAATAATACCAACTTGAAAGCAATAAAGGCTGTGATAAAAATAAGAACAAATTTAAAGAAAAATAGTTTACTATAAAAGCATACATTTACATGGCAAATCGCATAAAGGTTTCCAGTTTGTAAAAATACTGCAACTCCTGAAATTTCACAAGTATTCGAATTCTTAGGTAAATTAAAAACTTCGCATACACTCTTGCTTTGGTTACAAAATAAAATGTATAAATTATGCTCTTTGAAAAGATGGCATAAACACGCATGTTACAATATACTCTCCTTGATTTAAAATATTAATACAAGATAGATGAAGGTAGCATTTCCACTTGAAGTATATAAAATACATGCATAAATCTGAAGCTGACGTTGTCTTAATTTTATATAGAATTATTAACGAGCTTCCAAAATAAGGCGGTATGGTGGTGGGGAAGATGTAACGCAAAAGTCAGGCAGGTCCTCTTGGTTATATTTGATTCCCTTTGGGAAGGAAATCTTGAAGTCATTCATCATTTTCACAAGGAACAGAAGAACGGTCCATTGAGCGAATTCTTCACCAATACATGCACGTTTTCCTATAGAATTCCAAAAGTGCTATATTTACCGGGGAGCTTTATTAGATTAGAGTGTCAATAAACTAGCGTACATACCAGTTTGGAAAGGAATAAAATATTCAGATTTCCGGATCGTTCCGTCATCATTAAGATGACGTTCAGGAATGAAATCGTCGGGTTTCTCCCAGTAACGTTGATCACGGTGAACGGCATAGATTAAAGGAACCACTAGCGTTCCTTCAGAAATCCAGTAGTTTCCTATCTTTGTTCGCTAAAACAAAGTTTAATGATAGTAATATAGTCAGACTTTATGTAGTTTAAAATCTGATCGTGCAAGTTTGTCATTTTTAAATTGAATTGTTTGTTTGAAGAACAACCATGATTCTACATATGCATACAGTTTAATGTTGATTTTGCAAACTTTAAATATTAAAAAATCAAAGTACTTCAGCAGCACAATGAGGTAAACCCATTGGAAGGACAGGTCTGTGACGCCAAACTTCCATAATGACAGCTTCGGTGTATGTTAATTTATTGCAACTCTCCAAAGACAAGTCTTCTCTGTTTGAACCCAACACACAGTCCATCTCACGGAGAATGTTTTCCTAATAAGAAAGCCAATCGTTAGCCTTGAAACGGATTTTCATATTATAATTTCCAAGTATTGGATTAGTTGGAGGTAACATTACCTGAACCTCTGGATACATTGCCAAATATACGAAGAGCCAATGAACAGAGTCCAAAGTGGTTTCCCAACTCATTGCCAAGGTGTCCAGCAATACTTGAGAAATTTGATCAGCCGAAAATGAATCATCAGTTTTGCCATCACGTCTTTTTGCCTCCGCGATATACGCCTCAACGATACTTTGGAAATTATTAGAGTCAGCTTTTGGGAAGTTTTCCACGCAATTCTCATACAGTTTGGCTGCTTCATCTTTTCCCTTGAGTAGCTTACCAATAGCATCCGTGAATTTGGAAAACTTCCTGAAATTGCAAAGGGATCAACGAAAATGGAAAAACGCATGCGTTTGTAGGCTTTATTTAATGGTTTAGTCTTTGAAAAGCCCATAATTTCATAATATTTATAATTATTTCCCTCATTTTCCGTGTTTGCAATAGGAATATTCAAAAAATTACATTCAAGTGTGCTATAATACTATCCAAAGGCTTGCAATCACGCTATTCATTCAAATGTGAACCTAATGCGCATGATCAGAGTTTGAAAACAAAATTTTGCAAAAATTGAATGCCGTGACCAGGATTCGAACCTGGGTTATTGCGGCCACAACGCAAGGTACTAACCCACTATACGATCACGGCTGGTTAAGAAAACACTTCGAAAGTACTCTACACTATGAAACAAGAGCAGGTTTTTCACTCGTTTTCCGTCAGCCTCAAATTTTATCAAAATTTGTAAAAACAACTCATGGTCACGAGTGGTTGCACACAGTGCTCGGTTTAAGCGATTTCATGCACTTGCAAGTAAATTAGCATAAAAAATTGAGCTGGTATTAAATGCTGAGTGAACAGGAGCAGCCCATTTTATGCACATCATTCATATAGCCTTTCTTTTTCATTCATACTTCATATTTATGGGACAGCGATAAGATGGTCAGAAAGTATGCAGTTTGCAAATTTCCTGCCTTTTGCTTCACTCGCCGATTTCACGCACACTGTCATGCTATCATTATATGTACATTAGTATAGCTAAATAGTAGGAAGGCACTTTTCAAGCTGTAATGACTTCATTTAGCTCTGATAAAATATAACTTAATGGACCACGACCACAGTTACTATTTATGTCACGGTGGGGTTGCTCATACAAATCATAATATTTGAGGAATAACGGAATTGCAGAATGAAAAATTTAAAAATGGGTCCACTAATCGCAAGACTCCCAAATGTTTATGGAAGCGTTAACAATTTGTGTTCAGATGTGGTTGCTTCACTATTTTTTGCCTTGTATTATGGAATTGGAATGCAATATGAAACGATTAATGTTTTACCTGAGAAGTGGCACAAAGTTGTTACTACTGGTGACAGACATCATGTTTAATTGGTTGGGAATGGTGTTTTGCAGCTTGCCCCAATTAGGATCACCCTTCTTAGGTCGCATTCCGATTACAACGTCAAACATCAAAGATCCAATGCTGTGCTTTAAAGCCGGTCTGATGTCACAGGCATTTCCGGTGCTTTCTTTGATGTCCTACAGTGTAGAATATGAGATCTTTTCGGTAATGTAAGCATCGGTATAATCATTCCAATAGCGTACGGAATATAACTGTTTGCATTGCATGTTAACCTGAATGAAGTCAGATAGAGAGTTTTGAATTTTATCTTCCAGTACAACTCTAGATGACTTCCCTTTGGTTGACGAAAGACTTTTAAGAGTAGACATGAGAAAAAATCTGTGCTGCTTCCAACGATCGCTCTCAGCCATCAAAATTCCTATGACATAAATTATTCTATTAAAATATAACTGTCAGAATGAGATGTGATGATGATGCTCAGATGTGCCGAGATTAACGTGGTTGATTAACTGCACAGGTTGCAGAAAGATGTAATACAGTTGACTACAACTTTGTTACTTACTTACTAAGTTTACGGCTGGCTTATTTGTCAATTTTTGGATAATGCACAAATTGACTTGACGCTGACATTGAAATGACAGTAGTACATAAAACTAAATTAGCTGTAGGGTTTTCATTCTTTAACAAATTGTAAGCAATATTTTGAGTTACGATGCTTAAGACGTGATTAAATCATTCATACGTTTAAGATTCAATCTTAATAGTTAATGATTGTTGAAAACAAACGTTTAAATTTCGATCATTAGAGCATTTAAACGCATTATTTAAACTATGAATGAGTTTTGAGGTTGTGTGTAAGTTTCCTTGTTGCTGGAAAACCCTTAAAAATTATATAAATGCTAAAATTGATTGACAAATTAAATTATTAAAGCAATGGCAACTGAGCAAATTTAACAATTTCAATTACACTATAAAGCTTTCCTTGTAGTTTAATATTACACTGGCCAAATATTTAAGAATAAAACAAACAAACCTTTTCCGTTTGCAACTCCATTGGCAAGAATGAGTGGCGTTTTTTCATGAAAATTATCAAGGTTAAGGGCTTCCCGAATAAGTTTCACATCCGAAATCACAACGGTGTACACAGAACCCAGGTATATGCTAAACACTTTTCCGTAGTGAGTAGCAAGATCCTTTAGTGTAGTATATGGGGTTTTTTGATTCAGCATCGGCAAATACCCAAAAATGGGTAATCCAACAGCACTCGGTGGATAGTTCTTATCTCTCAAATCGTAGTATGCAGACACTACAATCAGCATCGTGATGAACGTGAAGAACATTCGGTCAAAAAGATCTCGACCCAGTAGCGCAACTAGATCCCACATTTTGACGGTTTCGGGATTATCCCAATTACTTTATGCACAAAAAAACTGAAAATTATATGGAGTCCCGTCCCAATTTACAAACACACCGTTCTCCCTTCAGCCACTGAATAATTCTGAATTTTGATCACCAAAATTCTCAGCGCAGAAACAATGTGCCGCACAAAATACGACCGCATCGAGTAGTAAAGCACCTCAGCGACTGCATTACTTCGAAGGAGGTAAGGAGACGGTAATGCCTGTGTCAAACATTTGCCATACATTTTACAGTGACCAAATTTTTGATGTTGTTGCAGCACGAATAACATTGTGTCAGCGCAGCATCAACTGCAACTTTTTTGCACATTTGTGTACATACGAAAGATGCACAAAAAATTAAGAGGAGGGGTGAAGGAACTTACCTGGTATATGCATGTAGATTCTACTAACCCACAACTAACGGTGAGCAAAAGGCAGTTAATATTTGTTGATATAATGCTCATTCATACTAGTTATGTCCCACTATCAAATGGTCCTTCTCAAAAATTCATCCCTTATCGTCGAGCGAGGCATGAGTGACTCTCAGTTGTTGAATGCAGGGTGGCATATGAAGCACTGCTCATCTTTTTTACTCAATCGTTGCAACACAACCGCACTTTGTTTTTCAAAGTTTCACTAACCCCACAGCTTCTGTTGTAAGAATGTGTGTCATTGTGTAATACAGGGATGATAATAAAGATGCATATATCTACATCTATATATGTAGGTAACTGTGTTGTTTTGTTATTTTGCTGGTACATTTACTGTCTACATACCTACTACATTCACTCATATTCATAATAAATTACCGTGGCATTTAAAAAATTAAATGTTTTTCAACCGTTCAGTACTTGTTCGTACCTAATTTGGCATGGCCAGCTCAACAATAAATATACTGTAGCTCTGACATTAGCATGCGTCTCACATTGAACTTCAGGTGCAAATTGAGAAATTAAATCTGTTTGGGTTTAATAGTTCATTAAATCTTTATGGGCCCCTTACTTTCGGTTTCTAGAATGCGGGGAGTACTTGTATTTAAGTGGTTGAGTGTTTGTCTTATGCAGGAGGGGGAAATAGGAAATGCAGATTCAAGTTTCAATTACCAACCATTAAAGAAAATGTTTTTTGTACTATAGAGGTGTCAAAATCAACCAACCATTTAGTACACATTAATGATAAATGTTCACGAAGATAATTAACTTTGATTTTACTCAAAAATACTGCATTTAGCACAGTTTTTGCTTTGAATTAGCTTTTTCATGCATATTGAAAGCGTTAAGTAGGACATTTTTCATTTGTCATGAATATTTGCAAATCCGTATTATTTTAAAATGCTGTACAGTAATACGAAAGTGACGTACTAATGTTTAAAACAGAAACAGAATTTTTAATGTTTGAAACGATGATCTGAAAGCTCTGGAAAAATGTATATATTACAATGTTAACCTTAATACAATTAAGTGCCGTATTTATCTCAAGTGGCCCAAGCAGCAAAGTAAATACTATTATCGTATGGATCGAAAGCGAAGGCGTGATTTTACACTATAATTCATACATTCAACAATGAGAATAGCGTAAAATAAAGTTAGAGGTGAATGGCGTTATGACTTATAGGTAATAGTTTTCAATAGCGACAATCATAGAGTTGTCCAAGGGCATAGCGTTGCTCTCCTTTCATTACCAAAACTCATGGGCTTGTTTACCTTTTTCGCAGTTTCTTCAGCCAGTGTTTTTGTAAACTTTGTGTGTAAAAGGTATGCATGTGATGTAGGTAGATTCATGTCCTTTCAAACTTTCATGAAATCAACCGATTAATAACAAACCACTTTGTTTTGTTGTGCAGTTGAATTTGAGATGAAAACATGAAATGTTAATGCACTTGCTTGACCACTGCATAGTTCCCTGCATTTAAATTTTTGGATATGTATATGCAGGGTATATCCATAAGTAGGCAGTCAAAGCAGTGGAGTGCCTACATTGAGTTCTGAACTTACCATCATTACAAATTTTCAGTTTCGCAAATTTGTTCAATTTCGTTCTTTTGAGAACTTAATAACAAGCATAGGGAATGAGGTCACTATATAGGCAGGATTGCTGAAAACAAAATTATTATATGAAAAAACGAGAGCGTAAGCCACCACAACCTGCATAGAAACATAATATACGCTCAGTCAACTGTATTTTTTACGTGTTATAACATACTCACCGAACAAAAATATTAAGTAGTTGTTATTGTTGAGTCGGCGATGCATTGTATTTTTTTTTGGTTTGGGCAGTCAAGTCAGCAATCGACATCAACATTCATTACAGGTTTTTTTTGCGGAGTTTCAGAAATCAAAACAAGAAATCTGCTAGGTTTCATTTTATATACCTAAAATCTCGACTTCATCTTAAGGCGTATTTAGTTATTCAATCGTGTATGAAATGAGTTTCAAGTATATCAATGCCATATGCTTGTTTACTATCCGGCCGGAGTAACACTTAAATTTTAGGGGACTAATAAGAAAGCAAAATGAATCTGAAAAATGTCAACAATATTGTAGTTTTATTGGACGCCTCGCGTGTGAAACATATCACAACGCTATAAAAAATGAATTTGTCATTTTATATTAATCTTACGTATATATAAAATTCATTGCACATTTTTTTTAGTTTCCTTGAAGGTTTTAGGTAAGGGTTTAATTTAACATTGCATTCTTAGAAAAAACACAAATAATATTGTCCTATAAAAGCAGAACATGTTAAAAACAGTAAGACATTATATTATGTATTTTGTATACATAATAATAATATGATAAAATTTAACATCGACAGTTGAGTTGTGGTTTCAATATCAAAGCCACACATTAATTTACATTAGTATATCACATTTCGTTTTACGACACGTTGAAAGAATCCTAAGCGCACTTGAAATTTTACAGATAGCTAAAGTGTTGTAATATTGATTGGTTACAAGTTACAACTAATGAAATCTAAAATCTAGATTTAAACATGTTCTAAAAATACAGTGTTGTGTTAACTGTATTATCTTCTCACATTCTATGAGATTCTAATTGGCATAGCTGATCTGGTCCTGGAATACCTGAAGTAGCTGAACCATAGCAGTATGCCGCTTTGTGGGAACTCGTTTACCTTTAACCCACAGATCTCTTACTCTGACACGTGAGTAATCATCGAAAGGATATATGTATGTTATATTGTAACTAGATTTCGATTTATAGACTATAAAGCATGTTGACTGCTATATATTTTGTATTTTGAGCTTGCTGCTAATTTGATACTCTGGAATTGATTGAATCTTCTTTTTTTAAATTCAACCAAAGCTACCAATCACGGAGTTATTAAGACTTATAAAATGTCGAGCGTTGTTTATTACTGTGCGTTTACGAACACGGATTACATGATTTTACATCAAATGTAACTAAAATCTAGAGATATGTAATACTAAGGATATATAATACTATATGAAGTTACTAGCTAACTCCTTATAAATGCATCGAAAACTTACACTACTTGGAATATGATTGCATACATGTCCAATTTATCTCGAAGTATCGTCCAATGGTCCACTGTGAAGGGATGTAAACTCAGCTATTGTTTTCGCATCCTCGTTAAAGGGAGACTCAACACTTCTTTGTTTCCGAGATTCTTCTTGAGATTCATTGGGAATTGAGGAAGCTACCAGACAATCTTGACTTTGACAACCTGAAGCCGTCGAATTGGATTTGTCAGGAGCTATTGATTTGTAGTTGAGAACATCAAGAGCAAACGTAGAAGCCTGGAATGTTAAGGAAGAGTAGCGTTGAGAAATTACTGCATGTACTGTTATAGCCTTTTGGTAGAATGAATTTTGAGTAGTTAAAACTCTTACCCGTCGTACTACTATTTCAGGAGAAATGGCAGCTCTGCGTAAAACCTTCCAAATCCTGGATCTAGATTTGTTTAAGATTTCAGTCTTTGCTTTTTCTGACTTCAGGCACAAGTATGTAAAAACTCTTAAACTTCGGCTTTGAATGAGCGGATTGTGATGGGATATCAGTCTCCAAAGTTCACTATGTGCTTCTGATGCATCTTTGTCGTTATCATCTAAAATTGCAAATGATCATATTTATTTTTCCAAACTATCCTACAGTTTAACCATGCACTGTTTTAAACATACCTAGCAATATCTCCTCAACGATATTTATATTGGCAGGACTAGTGCGCATAATATGGCAAAGAATAGCAATCGTATCGGCTGCAAGTCCGGATCGAACGGAATCCAATTTTATGAAAAGTTGAAGTATTGAAAATACTTGTAGAACACAAACACTATCACAGAGCTGAGTTACAAAGTCCTCGTCAGTGTAAACTAGGAATGCAACCTGTAGATAGGAAAAATGTAGAAATACAGTTCAGTTTAGTTACGGTACTGACTGTACGAGTCGGCAATAGTAATGAAAATTGTAAGATTCAAGAGGAAGGGGCTAATCTGCAGCAGCACATGCCTACCTTTAATGTAAACTGCTACAGATACTTTACTGGGTTTAAGATATTAAGCAAGTGTTAGATAAAGCTTTCTAAAGTTTTCGTCGGCTTCATTAGAACAACTGGGAACGAAGGATCGGCAATTCTTAATAACATGCGGGGAAAAGCTTTTTGATGTCGGTATTAGAAAGCTGGAAAGAATTCAGCCATGCTTCTTTTTTTTGAATACCAGTCTGAGACACTTTTCCAGCCCCTCTAAATCTTCAAAGGTAAGGATCTTCATAATGTCATCCAGTGTCGCCGAGCTGTGTTCGACGCGTCGCCTTCTCACTATGAGTTTACAAGAGTAGAGCAAATTCGGAAGGACCTTTGTATCCAAATACAGTGTTTGCAAATTCGACATTAAGGCCGGCTCTTGGTCATGGACAGATTTGTCAAGGGTATATGGCAAGGCCAGAAGTGCGGCAATTTTCTCCACGACTTCAGATTCGGCGAGATGATTTCGCAACGGTGCAACCAACATGGTGAGAAAGTGCTTTTCACACAGACTTATTGGATTATCCAAGACTTCCTGTTGTAACATTGAACCATAATTAGTAATGTTGAGATTTCAGCTCTATATAATCGCAAACTAAATTTACTTTGATTACTTACTTTCATAGTGGTTAAAATGAAGTAAATCCACTCATCACTGTTGATAGGCTTATCTTCAGACCCAAAACTGTGGAGGGTGAACAGCGCCCCACTTTTCCACAACAAACCAGACCCACCACGACTGGATGGTTTGCCAGACCCACTTGGATCAAAGACTGCGAGTCCGTTGACATTCTCGGCGTCGGCCTTTTCATCAGCTGATTCTGGAGAGTCTTTCTTCCTCCCTTCCCGTTTCTTGAAATTGTCCAGAATCACGGTTTCTGTTTCATCACTCTCTTCATCCGAGCCAGTTTCAAATTCAGAGCTTGAAGTCATCGTTTCACATGATGAGTTGCTACTCCTCCTTGGTTCTTCATTACATTTCAATCTTTCCTCCTCTTTGGCTGCTTTTGGACCTAAGATTGCTGCAGGTGCTCCGTCCTTCAGTTTCATATTCTGAAACATGACTTTTAAATTCCTTGCATCCGTAGTAGGGGAGTGCAGACGTGCATGATTCATGTGTTGAGGGCCAATAGTAGCACAATGATGAGGCGACAATAACGGAAGCGTGGCTGTAGTTATTCGACTAGCTGGTATGCCGTTTGGACTTGGAAGCGGGGTTTTTATCCCCATCTTACCATCTTCCGTGCACCTTTTGAGCTGCTTCTGTGCCTCCTCCAGTTTCCGGGCAGTCTTACGCAGTAGTCTGAGTAATAAAAAACAATTTTTACAACGCCGGTCACGTTCAGCTATAGAAAAGGAAAACAAAACACATAGAGCAACGGAAAAAATAAAACAACAACTTACTTCGAATAACCTTGAAGTTTTCTCTCCAAATGTTGCCTTTGATTTTCTTTTGCTAGTTCTTGGGATGGACTAAGAACTTTTGTCAATGAAAAGTCTTCATTAGTATTATCGATGTATACACCATTCGTTACAAATGGATGATTTAGTAAAGCTGGCCAAGTCAATCTTTTTTGTGGATTCTTTTCTAACAGTCCCTAAATATTTAACATTCCAAAGTTAAATATTTTATCCGGCTTTTATACCTCATACTAACATAGATCTAGTCACGAGTAAATTTTGTTTAAAGTAAAAAATCCAAATTTGGATATAAGATTATAATCCGAAACCTGTAAACAAATGGTTAAAAACTGCTAAAGTAAAACATCTCCAATGAAAGACTGGAACGTGGTAAATAATCTAGTTAATTTTCGTTTTTACCACTTTGAAGAAGATTATTTGGTTTTTGCAAAAAATCCTCGATTTTATAAATTACACATTGAAATGGATTATTTTAGTGGATTCTTTACCAAATGTGACCAGACCTTTGTTAGATAGATACAATCTGATGAGTTAATTGCACATCTACCTGAAGAAAGGACAAGCAATAGTCATTAGTATTTTGTGGCCAATCAATACTCTTATTTCTTATTTTAGAGACTAGTTCAATGATATTGTTGGTGAAAAAGGGAGGATCTCCTTTCAGCAACTCATACAAAATGCATCCCAGCGACCTATTAAAAATGTAATCACATTAGAATTAACCTTATCCATTAAAACATGCTATTGATTGCAATGTCATATCTATGTTAATTTAATTTGCCAACCATAAGTCAGCATTGTGGTCATAGGGTTTCTCGTTCACGATTTCGGGTGCCATATACAAGGGCGTCCCTTTAACTGAGGTGAGCATGTAATCAGACGGCGCCATAGCTTTGGCAAATCCAAAATCACATAATTTTGCCATCCCATCCCAGCCCAGAAGGATATTTTGCGGTTTAATATCTCGGTGAAGGATCCTATGAGAATGGAGGAAATAGAGGGCCGAAACAATGTGACAAGCAATGCGCTGAACTTCGTTGAGGGGTAAGCATTTCCCGGGAGCCCTGTCTTTGCATCTTGCTAGATCTTCCCTGGCATATTCTGTTACCACCACTACCTACAGCCGGAATATACATTTTGCTCTAGTATTCATTCAATTCATGGGCATTTAAACTCTTGTTAACCAAAAGTACTTACGGCATCATCAGTGTTAAATGCATCCAACATCCGTATTATGTTTGGATGCTTAAAATTCTTCTGAATCTCGCACTCCTGACGAAGACTTTCAATTTCCCGAGCATGCTTCCCCCTCTAATTAAATGTGAATGAAAACAGCAATTCATTAGCTCATATCATTGTGATCAGACGCAGGTATTTAAGCATTCCTTTGTATTTGTTAATTTGACTTCCTACCGTGTTAATTTTCTTGAGTGCGACAAAAGTCTCCGTATTTTTTATCCGACACACATAAACAGTTCCAAATGAACCAGCACCAATCTCCTTCAAATCTTGATAACGATCCATGGGATTCTCCCTCTCCAACACAGGAGCAGCTGGAGGTCGTGGCATTGTCAAAACTCGGCGAGGTGTCCGTTAAACAAACTAAATCAAAGCAAAACTAGCTACATAATGCGATGTTGTAAAATCACTACAAAAAAGTCGTCTCGAAGACTACTTAAACTCAGGTGTTGGCACGAAAATGAATTCTCATTTTTGTGTGAGAGTATTATACTAAACAACTCCCTGATACTGTTTTATTGGAGTAATAACAGTAATCTTTGTTAATAAAATCGTTAACTGAACTTGAAACACTTTTTTATAGACGGCAAGTGATAAGTTGCAGGCACATTTGTTTTGTATTTGCTATTGGCATTCAAAGGAATGTGTTCTGCTTAGGCTTGGGATCTAGTTATGCTGGATTTGCCATACCGCTATTGCTGAACTTGAAGTATGGGGCGTATTGACATATTATGCAAGGAAAGGGTTTCTACTTGTTGATTTTGACAGGGTTGTGTTGCATGATGTTAAGATGTGCTCAAAAATGACTTTGCCTTGAGTGTTGGATATTATGATTTTACAGTCTTCTCTTCCTCTCGTTTCACCTGAAGCTGACTTTTGTCTAGCGCATTAGCTCACGTCATCTTTGTATTTTCAGTGTTTTTATAATTGAGCTTTACTAGTCGTAAAAATGCATACGTAAAATAAACAGTCAATCTGTTTTTAGTTATCAATCCTAACAATTTAGATTACTTGTATTGTAGGAGTAAATTCTTTATGGAAAACCAAGACACATGATTGTACCAATATATCACTCCATAGTAATTAGCATTTGATGCCGCTATTTTAGTTTCGGTTTAATATATTAACCAGTAATAGTTTCTAATGTCACAGTATGAACGCTTTTGCCATGAGTTGGTACATCTGCATGTGATTTAGCTCGTTATTATACAGTTTCAAGGGTTTCGATTGTAAGAATGAACTGGGATCGAGAAAGATGAAGTTTGGAAATTTAAATTTTGGTATGACTTTATTAGTTACCAGATTCCGTTGTGGACTTTAGTATTCAAAGCGTTATACGTCATTTTTAAAACAGAAGCGATCATAAGTTTCGCTTTCAATGTAAATATAATGAGTTGTTACGCTGCAATTGCTACCATCGCTGTGATCATCATCACTTTCCTTTGTGGCTCAGCTATGCCTATCAACTCAAAATTCAATATTATGTGTACCTAACGTAATTGGTCCGTTTCGAAGCAAAATGGTATTTACACTTTTATGAGATGCAATAAATACGTGTACGCATAAAATTTACGTTGTTTGTTTTAGTGCATATACTGGCCTAAACTGCCATTCAATTGAGTTATGTGTTGTACTTGCATAAGTGCCAATTGAAGTTTTTGTAGTACTATGTTATCAAGAAATTCAATTCATGAACTTTATATTTTTATTTTTAACAGCAATACCGAATGCATTATCAAAGGAATCAATTGATAAACTTGCCAAATTGAGTTACAGGCCTTTAAAATCGTTAATTCTCTTACTTATGAGACACCCTTCGGACACAAACTTTTGATGAATAGTGCATATTATTTACTAGCTTACAATAGCGTAAAATAACATTGTCTTTCAAACATGATATTATTTAGGTTTACATGTTGTTTTCAACAACATGATAATTGCGTTAACAAAGATACACATGTTTCAATCCTTTGGTAATTAAAAATCTCAATTGGCGGAAGTACAATCGTATGAATGAATGAATTCTCATTTGGTTGGTTAACTTTGTAACGTATTATTTTGTTGACTTTGCTGGTGTATGCGGAAATGCATAACCGACAAAGTCTTATCCAGTTTTCATGATTCCAGTAAATTTAAATGTTAGTTATAGAAATATTTTACTTTTTCTACAATTCCGTTTTATTATGCATAATATGTATGCATTAATTATTTGTACATTTGTATTTGCATCATTTCAGTTCCATCTGAGACTGCCAACATAACCTAAAAACAGTCAAAACGTAGAGTCATTTTGCTCAATCTTTTGGCAATTTAGCCCTTCTCAGACAACGTAATGTAGCCTCGTTGCACCATGAGTTCAGATTCTACGTAATTATATAATTTTAAAATGAAGCACTAGCATTTATTTTGAGTAATAGTGCCTAATTGTTGCAGTAAAAGTGTATCTGTTACAATGACTTTATTTGTAACCTGATTCTCACCACAACAGGAAACGGTTTTTATGCACACATGGCATTACAGGTGCACAATGCACTCTACATAATCTAACGGGTCTAAACGTAATGTATAACATGACATAATATGTCTTGTAAGTAAAAGTGATGCATTCCATTTTGATATTAGCTTTTTTTTAGATAATCATTCTCATTATTTGCTGCTTGCACTATGAGTAAATACAGAAAGCATAACCGGATAAAATGCAATCTCAGTCGGTCGAACATTTAGAAAAAAATGATAAAAATGTGTCGCTGAAAGACACTCTTCTATGCCCATAATGAATACCTATTATATAATACAACTGCATGTCTATAAAAATCACTAATTCCTCGTAAACTTGATAGGGGATGTCTGGTATCTGCACAATTAGAATATAATGAATTCCTTGTATGAATATTTGAGAAGGTAGCTCAACAAAAGAGCAAGTCGAAGACTTAACATCTCAGCCAATCTTTGCAATTCTCAACAAATCACTTGATGAATCGAGCTCAGTGGTTGGTCAATTCCGAACAAATTTTTATGTTCCGTGTGTGCTCATCGCAGAAGATTAATCCATCAGCTATAAACCATAAAAATGGCCAGATTCAATAATGATGAATGATGACATAACAAAATTTCTCGGATGGAATCATGGTGATCATGTTATTGGCAATATTAATTAAAGTTGACATCAAAATTATCTTTTTAAGCCTGAGGTCACCGTTGTACATTTGCATTTTATGCATTTCCGATTTTTTCCCCTTATGCTCTACTTCTGCTGTTCATTGCTAGTTTACTATTTAAATTCTACGTTGCACCTCGCTACCCTCATAAAAATGGTAGGTGACTCGCTACACGACAAGGGACGCAAGACGCCACCCCAAGAGATCAGAGTAAACGCATGATAACTATTGTTATTGTTGGTTGTCTACAGCGGATGCTCAGAAATAATTGTATTATTAGGTATTCAAATAGGAACCATGCCAATTTTGCTTTCCTTTGACACAATAATGAAAGAAGTGGAATTACGTCTAATAAACTAATAGGGGAGCCTTATTTTACCTATTATGTAAGATGTGTGCATAATGAGAGACACAAAATCATTTTAAGTTTTAGTTCCACTTTTTTTGTTCGCATTTTCATATTTTCTTCAACTTCCACAAATTCCTTCCTGATCCGCACGCATCACAAATGCAGTCATTTTTTTTGTCTCATTAGTTAAACTGTATTATGTGGTTATATCCGTCAGTTAGCAAAAAAATAAAACGAATATTCATATTCCATTAATCGTGAAAAGCGTAAACATCAAAGGGAACAAAGGGGTGGATTGAGCCTTAAAGTTTTTAAACGTGTGTTCACTACGCATGTCGACATTGTACTGTACCAATAATCAAAGTTCTTAAACTTTATGGTTCCACTAACAACTACGCACCCATGTTTTACAGTCAACTCAAATATTTCCACATTCATCCTAAAGATAAAAGTGATAAATGAGCAGAAATGGTTGTGTATTTATGCATAAAATAAAAATTATAGGACTATTTTTTGTTGCAAATTCTTGTGGTCTTTGTACACACATTAGTTAATGGTATCATATATTTTACCTTGTTTGTTACCATTCTTGATTAGAGTTGCGTTCAATTAGCACGGTTTTTATGAATGTTTTGGTTCAAAATAGTATAAAACTATAATGATTTTGCAAATATGTAAACTCTAATTGCCCACACAACACACAACTCTGAGCAAACTTATGTTTCCTTATCAGCAAATCATATTTTTTTATTTTCTCGTTTTGAATGCTAAACACCCACACGACGCTAAGCGCTAGACCAATTGACTTGATCTTGATCGATCGGTCAGCGTAATAATTCATAAAAATGGGTCTAATCACAAATATAAAATCTTGAAATACAGCTGCAGATACGGTTAATGGGCAAAGTTGTTGAGAAAAAAGATTTAAACTACGCTAGCGACTTGCTATACCCAAGCCAGCGATCAGCTAATTATGATCACCATATAGAATAGAATCGCTTTGAAATCTGAAAAGCTATCAACCTCACTTTACGCAGTTGTAGAAAAAAACCATTGTAGTTAATATAGTTAGCCGTTTCCGCTACAATTACGCTCTAGCCACAAAAACACATCATCATAGTATTATGCATACCGCAGACAAATTCCAAGAGAGACAGAATATGTATATGGGTACCTACGGTGCGATGCGAACCCTTTTACGAACTCATAATAATATAATGATTAGTTTTACTTAAGGTTCAACAACAAATACCATAACATACCAATCTATCTACCTGCCTGCCACCACAGACGAAAGTTTTTTGTTACAATTTTCTTTTCTCTCTCTCTCTCCAAGTGCATTCATATTCATTTTCTTACTGCGTCTCTCTGCTATATAGCTTCTCTACCGCTTCGATTTCAACTTAATTCCTTGTTATTGACGCATCAATTTTTGAAAACGTATTGCCATGCCACTCAGTCCTTCGTACCTCGTTGGCAAAGCGTAAACTTGATAGATTTTTGGGTAAATGGGGTTTTACCACGTTCGAAAACCTGGCTTAATTGCATGCACAATGTGGGTATACCTAACAATGAATTTGGTTGGGGATGTAATGGTCAAGAAACTTGGTGGAATTCATGAGCGAACAAGTTGTTGCCCCAACGCTTTTTATTATTCGTGGTGGTGTGTACTTGTATGATTTTATTAATGTTGACTGCCCTGCTTAGGGGGGATTTTCCCAATTTGAGTTAAAGTTAAAAGCAAAAGTAAAATTGTACTGCATAACATGATCACTCATCATCACGGATCATAACATTTATCGTATCGTAATACTGAGAATACAAAGTATGAGCGTGGAGCTAACGTAATGAATGAAGATACATATGACCACCTCGATTATGCTACAGTTCTTGCAACGCGAGACGCCATGTGAGTGTGTGCAGTGCAGTGGCACATGTACCCTTTGATTGCATATATCCCTTCATATCTCATTATTATCGTGCGTTATCAACAGCACTCATTCACAATATGGCACAGTAGTGTAGTGCAGAAAATAATTAAGGTTTTTCTTAACTCAACATGTAATACATGATATTATCATTTTACTTTTAAAATACGCCTTTGTTGCTCTTTCTGTAGAAGCACATAGGTAAAGAATATATATAAGGCTGAAAGTAAAACTGAAACTGATTCAGTGTGGATGATGGTTGTGTCATAAGCACTGCATTTTCATTTTCTGCTTTCAATTCCTCTTGAGCTTGTGTCGGATCTTAACCAAGTGCCGAGTGTCTTTGTTTGCGACTGTCAAAGTTGTGCCTGGAAAACCAAGTTGTTGTTGTTGTTGTTCAAAAGTTGACGGATATATTTTTGTTGTGATGGAAAAATTACATGTAAGTTTTCAAAAATTATTATAAACGTGGGCAGAGAAATTGAGGAGGTTATTTAAAAAAAACCATGTAAAGTTTCCGACATGTCAAGATTGGTCAAGTCATCAGTGTTTGTTGCTATGAATGTGGTGTATTGCTAACGCTAACAGTGAAACAATTACTTGCGCAGATACCAGCATTGCTGATAGGATGGCTGGCAACAATTGCCAGCGGAGACATCATTTATGGAAAACCAGGTGGATTAATGCAGCTTCAGCAACCATCCAGTTCTGCAGTTTCTCCTACTGTGGCTCAGCCAAATAATGGGAATGAGTTGCTTACAGGAGCAGAGACGGGCTATGGCCCATACGGAGCTCAAGCTTATGGTGGACATCTTGGTGGGTTTGGAGGAGGAGGAGGCTGTGCCGGTTGTGTTGTCGTCACTGGAGGTTATAAAGTTGCCGATGCTGCTCCGCACCACGGTATTAACCATTGAAGAATGGAAATTACTACAGAATGTTGTAGCTCTCGTTAGACTCATGTCAACTTATATTTCACAGGTATTCAACATGGTCTCGGAGGTCATGGACACGGAATTCCACTTGAAGGACAATTCCAAGGTGGTGGGCATCTCGGAGGCCACAATTCAATTCAAGGAGGACCCCTTGGTGCACCACAGGGTCATATTCAACCAATTGCCCATGGCCATGTACCTGTTATCGAGCACGAACATGGAGACATTGGTGACAATGCTTATGCTTATGGTTTTCCTGGAAATAATCTCCAACACGGACATGGTCATCCTGGGCATGGACAACTGGGTCACCCTGGGCATGGAATTGGACTTAGTCATGGGCATGTAAATCCCGGTCATCATGGTAATAATCCATAAGAGCAATTTGCAATTGGTTTCACTTCTTATTCTTACCAAACTGTAAATGAATTCTGTCATAGGTCATTATCGACATCATCCAGGACACCAAGGTGGCTATCGCCATCACCATGGCTACGGTATACATAACATATAAATGACTTCTTTGTTTGCATACATGGTTTTAATTTTTCAACAATTACTCGAAATAGGTCTCCACGTACCAAGTCATGGATTAATAGGACATCAAAGAGGGCATGGGCATGGTGAGTAATTTAAATGTTTAACACACCGCTTGTACAAAGTAAGTTATTAATCAATCAAAATTTCAATAGGTTATGGTCATCATCCTCATCACCATAGACAAAGCGGCTTCAGACCCATTTTGGCACCCATTGGTCACGGCTATGGTGGTACGTACTCTGTTTGTGCAGCAATTAAACTAGTAAATGTTGAAATCGGAAACCATTTTTACATTTTTTATGTTGCAGGCTATGGACAACAACATCATCATCAATTGAGACCTCATCATCATCATGAGCACGGTATTTGCTAGCGTTAAGAATGGTCAGACTTTTATGCGTAGATGTGAACCTTTAGCATTATGAATTCATGAATTATAGGACTCGGACTTCAACACCTTCAACAAGGACATCATGGAATCCATAGTGTTGGACATGGCCATGGAGCTGGACTGGCACATGGATTAGGGGGCTATGCGGGATAAGCGTTGCGAGCTTTTAAGTGCCATATTATAATACATTTATTCACCAGTTTTACATGCCTTCCATTTTGTTAATGCTTCAATTATTGTTAGCTTAGTATTAGTAGATATAGTTATAATTTTGATCTCGATTTTAACAATGAAGATCAGATTTCCTAGTGAAAATAGTAAGAATTTAATTAAACAATTATAGTGGAATGAAAATTATTTGTTTAAACATTATTTCATATTAATTAAAAGGTTTTCTATAGCCTTAAACACCAACACTCAAGGTAAACCCAAACTAAATTTTTATGAAGCTGAAGATTACATTCGGAAAAATACAAATTAGTACTTATTGCATCCCTTTTCAAAGTTTTTAAAGCTAGAAGAAAGGACAAGTATCAGTTAGGGTTAAACATAACACGAATGTAGTGTTTATTCACCCCTTGGTCGATAGTACAGAATATCAGGACAATGTTTGCATCGATAGCTAACCTTCGTCAGTTTTGGCAATTCCCGAAAAGCCCATTGACAAAATATTTCCTTATCTCCGCCGGGTAGCCAGTCTTCCAACTTTTCAATGTAAAACTCTAGTTTTTCTACATTACGGCAGGAATCAAGAAGGAATTGCCAAAACCATTTCTCATGTTGGCTCATCAGAAAAACTTTTACTTTCTTGATGTTCGGCAACTGCTTTCTCCATTCAGGATTCACTCGAGGATCTGCATAGGCGCTTGGGCAGGTGAATTCAATCATTATTTCAAGAACCTGGAGTTTTTTAGCAACGTTGCTGACGAGCCGTAAGATATCCACAAGAATGGAACTATTGTTCAACCGACCGTCAGCATTGTTTGCTTCAATTGCCAGATGCTCCAGTCTTGGTAACTTCACCATTGCCAGTTTAACTAATGATCGTCTGTTGTCGTCATAATACAGTTTGAAGCAGCGAAGGTTGCTCAAAGCCTCTTCAAGGGAATCAACAGTGACTAGCCGGTAGCCTACTTGTTTTCCATTGCAACAGAACCTCTCCAATTGGGAAGTGTATCTCTGAAGAAAGGGAATAATGAGGCGCCCATGAACTCCTTCAGTGTCGCCAAGTCCTTCCAATGACATTAAATCCAAGAATTTCAGGTGCGGTAATTCAGGCACATTAAACTTATCAAAATAACTGATCTCATCCTTAGGAACCACGCCATCGATCCGCAGAGCATGAATGTTCTTAGCCGTCCGCAAAGTATAGAATGCTCTTGGAACGGTTTTTCCAAGAACCCCTTTATCCAGGGTGAGGCATAATGTGTTCAGCTTTTCACCAAACCTCTTCATCAGGTCCTTTAATGCTTTCCCACCTTCAAATTTAGAATCCACGCCGGTAATGCCCAGCTTTATTGATAGAAAACCCCCGATAAAGGGATGACGGTTATTTTGGTAAGCGTTGCTGTCACTGTCATGAAGACCGAAATATTGAACGAGTCTCTTTAGATCATCAAGGCTGAGCACTTCGTACTTTTCACAGACGTCCCATCTCAAAGGTTGAGGATTTGACCCATTATAGTCAATCCAAATAGGATCGGCTATAATGTCCAGATCACAATCGGCCGAAGACTCCTGAAGTGTTTTTTCAATATACGTGTTGGTGAACTTATTAATTAGTCGACATTCAAGAACACTTTCCAGTGGTAGATACTTCATTACCGAAGGAAGAACCTGAAAATATTACAGAAAATATTCAGTATTTTAGAATATAATTTTTATATATGACAGGATTCCATCCTCAAAAAACATCATTCAATATTTCAAATTCTTTTTAAATGTTCAAACCTTGGTAAATTGTAACGCTGCTCTCATAGTTGCTCCTTTTTCGGCACTTTCTTTGATGGCAGCTAAGCCTGCAGGTCCCAAAGAGGATAATTTACTTTCAATACTAACCTGCATGCTCTTCAGTTCCATGAGGCACTTGGAAAGTTTGACGTTGCATGCCATCGTCACTTTACTTTCGAATTAGTTTGCTAAGAAGATTAAAATAAAAAATGATATAGATTAATAGTTAACTTCTGGGCAAAGAAAATCTGTTATTTGATCAATGGAGGAACAGTAATAGACACTTGTTTCCAAATTGACAATTTACCAACAGACCCGCAAGTGGTGTGCAATTAAAACCTAAATGGGATGTTATAATACACATACCTGTATGATATGATGACGTGTAAGAAGCTCATGCAACAATTTCCTGGGCACGCAGAAAAGCGAAAGTATTTTTTGCAAATTAGTGGGAAAATATGATTTTAAAGGAATATAGCCTTAAATGAGATAGCTAAATAAATTATAAAGTCGCTACGTAAAATCTACAATAGAATTCCTAATTTATGTTAATATGCAAAAAGGATCAACTAAATTTATCGTTCAATTGATTTATTTCTTAATAAAAAACTAGTTGAATGAAATAGGGATGAATGCTAATGTTGCTACTGTTAATTAATGATGGATAATTAAATTTATTTTTAATTACGTCTTAAAGCTTTGGGATGGTGAATAAGTGGTGATATTGAAACTGCGTACGTGATAATGTTCTCGTACCTTCCTAAAGTATGGTGAAATACAATACATGTTGGTAAATGAAGTTGCACAACTGTCGTAATAGAGTGTATACACATTTATTGAAAACAACAACAGGAAGTTTGACAAGGGAATTGTCTCAAATTCTTAGAACTTAAAATATTAGGCACTGAGCCAAAACCGAAAAGAAACAGAGAAGTAACTGGAAATGAAACATTTTTCTGTTGCAAGATAAAAATTGCATTCAAAGTCAATGATTACGGAGGAGTAATGCTCATGATGCAGGGGTCATCCATTGGTGCAATAAGCCGCATGATATCTTCCTTTTCTTGATGCATGTCTGCAATGCTCCTCCGGATTTCCCCAGCCTTCAGCGTGTTCTCACATATGGGGACGAGCAGGTTGCCAATCCTTTCGGATATAGCTTGAATCCTCCCTTGCAACACAGTCCTCTTGCCTTTTAGCTCATTGATGTACTTTGCCTCTCGGTACAGTTGAAGTTTAAGAGCTTTCAACTTCTCTTGTTGGCGTGCCATAGCTTCCATGTCGTCATTCTCCTCAAGGGACCGAATGAGTGTTTCTTTTTGATCCATGCACCTTTTAAGCCTCCGATATCCTTGTTGGGTGTAGCATATTTGCGACCGTAGTGCAGCCAACTTGACACTTTGTAGATAACCCCTGCGGGATTGAAGCTTGTCTTTTAATCTTTCAAGATGGGCAACGTTCTCCAGCAATTGAACCTGGGTTTGAGAATCCTTGCAGATAGCCCGAGAAATGTGATTGAACCGGACAATCTTATGGTAATTGGTCGACATGGCTGATAAAGACACAAAATATATAGGGAAATCATATTTTTCAAAAGTTCTCAACACATGTTCAAATTATACCCAATCAATTTAAATTTTTTTATATACATATAATATGAATTTTACCTGCTTAAAAATGTTATCGTCTTGCACAAATTCCGTACTGCTTCTTCAGTCCTCAAAAACCAATAAGTCTGTGGGTATTGAAGGCTAATTTGAACTTCCGTCTTACCATAAACACAATCAATTGTGTTTAAGAACCGTTTTATTACCGAAAGAATGGGGTGTTGAGAATTGAGCTTTCGTTTTTCCATTGTACGTATTATACATAATGATATTTATGTAATTAGCTCTTGTGCATTGTAAAACTGGCATTTTGCTACATACACATGTAAGTAAATGTGTTATATATGACATTCGTTCGGATGGTATCTTTAATTATTGGCATTAAGGTCGCTTTTTATAGGTGTTACTTGCATAGTAAACTGTTGGTATTTTTGTGTGATTTATGTCTTAAAATTATGCATGTATTATTAGATGGGAGGCTGATGCAAGCTATCGTCAATTGTTCAAGCACAATAATATACTTACATAAACCATGCGTAAATGCGCATGAGCATAAGGTATTCTCGGAATGCTGAACAAAGGCATGGAGCAGTGATTCGGGAAAGACTAAAAAAGTCACTGGAGTGGTAAAACACATACGAAAGTACTACATAATAAGCCATAAAGCATGCAGCGTTCATGAATAATTTTAATATTATTGACATCACATTTCAATTCTTTGATTGTATTTTCCGGTATTTTTAGTTTTATAGCTGTATGACTCAATGTTGGTGTATATTGTTGTGCAGCAAGAAAATGGTATTTACATTAGGTCGATTTTTTAAGAATGATTGCATGTAAGACTTGTAGAAAGGAAACTTGCATCCTAAAAACGTCATGGCTCATGAGATGAGTGTTGTTGCATGCGCATATAGACGATACATAGAATGAAGTTTTAAATTATCAAAGCCAGTAGCCTTACAAGTTCCAAACAATTATTTTCAGCAATGTTCTTCTATAAGTAAGTTGTCCGTCGGATAGCAAAATACAAGTTTTTCATTGGGGTACAAGATGCATAGATACGATATGAAACAGATAAAACACTATACTTGCATATTACATAGAAATAAGTTTAAATCTTTATTGTCATTGATAATATTAACATTTTCTCAGGATACTTCCCGCAGAAATGCATATTGATTGCATTTGTACACCTTACATCAAGTAGGCCAATTGTGGCACTGCTATAAACTATAAGTAGGCAGAGTTACCCATGGTAACCATAATAACCATGGTGATGGTGATGAGGATGTCCGTGTTGAATGTGTGTACCGTAGGATACATGTGCGCTTCCAACATGGCCACCATATGGCTGATGATGATGCCCATATCCATGTCCTTTAAAATACAACATTCAGGCTATTAATCTCATTCATAAATAGGATGTCCACAAAACAAGTACCGAACAATTTCAATCAGCATTATAAAAAAAGATTTTACCGTGATATGCTCTATAATAGGTTTGCGCATGGCCATATCCATGGTGACCTAACCGAATTAGATGGACAACATTAGTTACCACTTTAAAATGTTATATCTTAAGGAAATCGGGTTAGAAAAATACTGCGCAGAAAACAAACATACCATAATGAGGTTGGTGATGATGATGGTAGCTAACACCATAGTGTGGTTGATGACCGTAATATCCTGTCTCGGCAGTAGCTAACTCTTCATTCTTATCATTTTTAGCAGGTTTCTCAATATAGTCGTCCAAATCGACATTCTCCTTTTCTTTACCCCAAACACAAGCAGCCAGTGCTAACAAGCATACGACATATATCTGGAATATCAGAGGAACCACTATTTTTAATCCTTTGTTCAGTCAAAAAGAAAACAATGCACGTCTATCTAATCTAGGAAATTGTATTGCTAGAAACAACTCACCTTAAGATATTTCATCTTGTCTCGTAAACTTTTACCAATTTTTATTTTTAAAACTCCTCAAATTTGGTTTTCAAGATTTACAAAAAACTCTTTTTCAAGCAAATCCTGTTAGCAAGAGGAACTCGAGTGTACTGTGAAGACTTGGTGGATAAAAAAGTATTTATATCCCAACAGAGACAATAGAGAGATAAGCAAATTAAATCAAAATCAAGGTTTCATAACACACTTTTGTGCAAAAATTACATTCTCTCGTTACATTTAAATATGCGTAATATTTTTTTGCAAAAAAAGTTGGTCTTAACTAGAAGCAAACTATCGAATTTTGAATACCTATAGAGCAGTCCTCTCTCATGCAAACACCTTTCTTTATGCGTAAAGTGATGACGGATGGATCTGATGTGATAATCTTTCACTGTTATACTCTAAACAAGGGATTTATTGCACTAAAAAACTTGTGAGAACAAATTGTAAGCCCTTCATTTTTTTCTGTTGCTATTTATTTGAGACCGTTCCTTCTAAACTTAAAACTAATGAAAATGAAATTATGAAATTTGGTGCATGAAGATACATCTGTGCTAGTTGTAAAACGAGAAAAAAAGTTTGGTCACGAAGTTTTTAATAAATAATAGGTCATCCATTTCTCCTAACTCTGAGACTGTCTCAATACCCATAGAGAATATGATGATGGTTGTATACTCCACATTTATGAATTCATGTAGAGTTTTAAATAGTGATTCTTAAACTCGATTTAATATGGGGAATGGCTGAATGAGTTCAAAGAAATGATGGCCTGTTGTCAGTTATGCAACAAATACGCTCAAGATAATAAAATCATGTGAAACGTGCTGCGCTAATAAATAACCGTTTTTCTAAATTTCTGTACATTTTTGTGCGCTATGAAGTAATTACCAAAGGCCTCAGTGGTTTCGGCCAACGGTCTCTCATGTGGACACATTTTTTCGTATTTGGGATTAGATTAAGGCATGATTTCAGCATTAACATTTGACTCTTTAAAGCCTGTCTATGAATGCATATTATAATGTTTTGCGGCAGCTGCATGCTTGCTGAAAGTTGAACGTACTTTACTTTCATGCAAACCTTTTATAGATGTTTCGACCTTGTTCATTTTTCTCGTGCTTCATAAAAGAGAATGTGATGAAATAAGTAGCAAACTCATTTTTACATTGGTGATGATGTTATATAATAATACACATGTGCACGCACACAGGGAAGAGTTTGTTCTTAAAGAGTGGGACGTTTATCCCAAATTTATTGTTCCAAAACACTTTACATTTTTATAGAATTTTTATGTCACTGTAACATATGATAATATTGTATTAAAATCAATATCAATCTTTCAAGGATTGTTAGACTCATTTTTAAAACTTAACTATTGTAATGGGCAATACACATTTAATTCAGAGCAGAGTTTCTACAAATTCTACAACTATTTCATTTGAGCATTTTAATATTCCTCGTCTTTATTGTGTCAGGCGACCGAAAGCGAACGAATCTCTGAGTACTTGATGTCAGGTGAAGGTATGTATTACACGTTTATTGAATTATGCTGTAAGTTTACTTAAAAGAGAACATAAAATACACAGAAATCCGTCAGCATGTAATAAAACTGGCAAGCACTGATGTAATTCTGATATCGTTGTTTGACGAAGCGTAGTTATCAATCATGTTATGATATAAAATTTGTTGTACTGTGCAAACTTCATTAAAATTTGGCGACTGTTGTACTCCGGTTGCCCATCGTGTAGCTCATGCTGCTGGCTGGTCTTAGAGATGGCCATCGAATCCCGTGGTGTTTACTGCTTCGTTTTTTGTGATGACCGTCTGGCTCTGATCTCATGTCATCTGACATCCAATCTGGGAGCAGGGTATTCTCTGAGTAGTTAGAACGTTTGAGACCTGGGTTTAACTCGGGAATTTCAGTTTCGTACACGTTGGTTGTACTTGTTGCTCGTTGAAGGGATAATCTCATTGGTTTAGAAGGGGGTGGGGGTTTGGACGATTTTTTGGACGACTTTTCAGACGATTTCTTTTTAAAGTAACCGTTTTCCAAGCTGTGCTTATTTGAATCTACGGAACAAACTGAGCGGGAGTCACTGGCTGTGGCACGCCTGAATGTTTCCCATAATCGTTGCTTCAGTGCTTGTCTTCCGTCGCAGTTCCTGTGATAAATATAGAAAAACGGTTAAAGTAAATTCGAAAAGAGGTTTCGAATTGATGTGTTTAACTTAGTATTATTGTTATTACCTTGATGATGCAACACTTGGGGGTCTAGTTGGACTACCGGAGCGATTACTATTTGAATTCTTTGAACACTTTCCAGAATTTTGTGGCTCTGCTACAATGGCTTTGTGGTTTCCTTTTTGAAAAACAGTAACACAGTGGATACCGCCTGCTTCTTTCCGCTGAAGCAGTTCAGTTACCTGTCAAAAAGAGATGTTTTATTAGAAACAATCTTGAAATAAAACCGTATAATCATTTCATAATGCTAACCTGTTCCTCCAAATAGGATATTCGGTGCTTAAGCCGAACGGATTCTGTTCGCAAATTATCCCGTTCCTTGACAATTTTCTCTGTATCAATTCGAACTTTTTCAGTCTCGTCTTCTCGAGTCTGATGTTCTTTTTGAATCTTCTGACAATGGGTTTGTAGGTCACGCTTTTCCGTTGATACTTGTTCCAGCTTTGCTGTCACCAATGTAAGCTCCTCTTTTAACGTCTAGAAAACATGACACAGTACATACATATCAATAAATACCTCATTATCATATAAATTATTCATTCAAAATCAAATCATCTCAAATACATAGAAATACATCATTAGTTATCTTCAACTTACATTAAGCTCACGAGTTGGTGCACGTGGTGGAGGTGGCGGAGGAGGTTGTCTGATAACAACGATTCTGAGTGGATGGGATCCAATATCCAAATCTTGACTGATGTCATCCCCATGTGAACTATCTTCCTCCGACCAAAACTCCTCAACTCGATTCACTCCCTTTGAAACGACTGTTGTCCCATTTATTTCAATTATCCTGTAAAACCATTATAGTATCAACATCATCTTAATGTTTCATTAAATAGTTAGTTTACTTATAAATAGAATACTCCACATACCTGTCACCGCGTTTAAGCGTTTTCATGTCATCCCTTGTCCATGTTACATACGTTCCAGTCTTATCTTCTCGTTTGCCCACTGTGAACGACGGGTCTTGTGGGTCAAACACAACTTCAAAGGAATGAATCGCAACGTGGGTGTTAAGAGGAAGAGCCCTGAAAATGGTTTGCATGACAAAGATTAGCATCAATTTGACACATTAGTATCACGATCATATTACAATTTCTTTGTTAGGATATATATTCCTAACCAAACCTTAACATGAGTGCCCCTCAATCAGATTTTTGTTAGTATATCACATTAAATCATTAAAAAGTCATACGT
Organism: Orchesella cincta; assembly: GCA_001718145.1. Lineage (NCBI taxonomy): Eukaryota > Metazoa > Arthropoda > Collembola > Entomobryomorpha > Orchesellidae > Orchesella > Orchesella cincta. The sequence continues at coordinate 223,939 of LJIJ01000032.1, read as the reverse complement.
ACACAAAATGGTGAATGTAGATACATAAAAAACAGGATGTTGGGTAAGAATATACGGGCATAATATGAAAAAAATGACTGTGTTTTAGCACTCTTTCACACAGCAGCTATCAATGAAAACTAGCTCAAGTGTTGTTTTATAAGTTTGTTGCTTCCAACACGGAAGCTGTGCAATTAATTTGATTTTAATCGAAATCCAATTAGCTTACGCAAATAACGAATTTTCTGTCCTCTTTTGAAATGCATCATTATCGTCCAAGATAGTGTGGAGGTTCCTGCGCTCCTCCTGTAAATTCATCAAATTTAGCTCCTCTCGCTCAAGCTCATATTCCAATTCGGCTTGTTGAATACGAACATCGATGTTGCTGAAAGCAATAAATAAAGAGTTATAATTAGAGACAATCTCAAGAAAATTTATTACTGTTTTCGCTTGTCAGTATCTGCAAGCCGTGGTAATCTACCTAGCTCATAAATCAATATGCAAATTGTAAAGAATACACGTGACAAGGACGTTTTTGGTGCGAATTCTGATTAGCAACGAAGTCAAATGCAAGTCATTCAGCACAAGTCTCTAGTAGTATTGAGTGCTGTTAAAAGTTGCAGAGTCTGAATGTATTTACCTATGTATATCATTAACATTTTAGTATGCCCGCATTAAAGGAAATTGACGATTACGGTAATGTACCGGCATAAACATGTGCTTTTATTGTTGTGTCTCCGTCCCTTGTCATGAAGATTTACAGCGTTTCACTTAATAACAATGATCAAAAACAAAATCCTTACACTTTTACGATGATCAAGAATTACGTAAATAATACACGCAATGAAAATCTAGTTTGTTTGATAGTTTCAAGTATTTTATCATTAACTAAAATGCTATATTAATGTGAGTTATCACTTTGGTATCAGCAATTTGGAAGAATTTGCATGTTTTTTTCTTCTGTAATCGCCAGCATCGCATTACAACAATGATGAGTAAAAGTGGTTAGTGGAGGTTCGACAAAAGAAAAAGTAAGAACGCACAGCGACCAGTCCTTCATTCCAAAACTTCTTGACAACACAAGTTCCTACTCTTGTACCTAATTATTCTTCACAATACATTAATATTTCTGTTTAGCATTTGATCCATATTTGTACTGATTGATAACGAGCATTATTTGGACTTTTTAGCGTTTGGGAAGGACGCCACCAGCTTGGAGATGAGGATTCCTTTGCCATGGCAAATGTGATTCAATAGACAAAATAATAATATTGAGAAGATGATGTATCCATAAATGAAAAACAAAAGATGAATTGTCCAAAAATGTCGACTTGTTTGTCACATGTCATTCATCAACTCTGTCAAATCCCTCATGTTCGCGACACAGTAACAGAAAAGTGCACAGTGACAGTCATGTCATGAATGTTCTTAGTTACATGATCAACACAGCATAACAACATCCACAAGCTTATGTTGGTTAGTATGCGTGACAGGAGTTTGGTTGCAGTTTCTTTAATCTGCAATAATAAGCATGTGAATCCAATGAATTTAATGACATTAACTTTATGTCATAAATCACCCGTATTAGAAGATTGATAACATGAAATCATGCATTTAAATATAGTTTTGGAGTTTAATCACACATAAGCTGGCATACTTGTACCTCCACTCGTATTAATCATGCATGAGCGGATTCTCATCTAATATGAAAGCTAAATAGTTGCCCAAATCTGTGACGCATTTATATTTATTCGTTTCTCGTGGGCCAGCAAACTTTAGTGCTCTAATTTAAAAATATAATTTGGACCAAGTTCACTTTCAAGGTAAAAATAAATCATTGAGTTTTAAGAGCATATTGAATATATTTATGGTGCGGTGTTGAAACAATGCGCAGTACAATATTAGCATTATTTTTAGTATCAGACATAACAAAGCCTTGGCTTTTCGGCGGAGGGACAATAGGACGTTAAATTCCCATTTAAAAACTTTCTGGAGCGTTAATAACACGATTCTACTTCTAGCCTTCTGGTGTCATTTTGAAGGCTGAAATTTACTATGACATCCATTATTCATAGCTGATCCAATACTCTAGTTTTGTACAGTTTATGACTGCTTTGCTTTGAAAGATGTAGAAATGAGACCTAAGGCAAATCTCCATGTGAATAGATGGCACAGAATTATTATTGCACTTGTGATTTAGTAAAATACGAAGCACCTTCACTTTCATTTCTAGCCTAAACTATACAAACAATTCACGCCATTAAATGCCATCTATCACATAGCGGATTTCGTGGTAAGATATGAGATAATGAAGATAAAATATCTAATCTTATGTAATACATCCCTCCAAAGCTATTATTACCATGTAAATCTTAAGTCTTGCTAACTATGGTAGTGCTTAATTACTTTTTCACAATCTGCATAGGTGTACACCTCGTGGATCCAGACGAGACGTCATTCACTTTAACACTAATTCATCATGCCCCGTACCTATTTATGTCTAACGATGCTAGTAAATATGGTATTGATGTTGAGTTCGGTAAAGGGGAAATTTATGTGGTCTTGTCAAATAAGAAATTATAATGGGTTTAACATTCAAATGTAAATATTTATTTTGGCCCATTATTGTACTTCGCACATAATGAAATTATAAAGCTTCACTTTCAGATCCCTGCTCTTTTATGGACTTGACTCACTTCCTTTTCTGGATATGTACCGAGGAAAATGATGTAAAATATTTTTGTACTCGTGAATACCGGTTAATGCAGCCAAATATATAGCTACATGATTTTTATGCTCGTACCAATATATATTTAAGTAGTAAAACAAAAGAAACAACTTACTCTGCCGATGGGTCAAGCCGCTCCAGCCTGGATGTGAGTCGTTTGATTTCAGCCCGCTTAATATCCATATCCTTGTCAAGCTGAGCCAGTCGCTCCTCCGCTGCTTTCCGCTCATTCTCGCTTAGAATTCGAAGGGAAACAACTCCAGAGTCCGTGGATGTGATAGAACCATGTACCAATTTCCTCTTGGATAACTTTCTCAGTTGAGCTTGCAAACTGTCATAGTAAAGAGCCAAAAACATTTAGATATTGTCAGCAACGCTTGCCAATTTCATTCAGAAAAAATGGGGAGACACCAGTCAGCCCCACAACAAGCAAACGATGTCGCACTCTACAGGTGTCACATCCCTAATACACACTCCCACGCCGAGAGAACAAGAAAAAAAGTAAAGTTTATAAAAAATCGATTTTTGTAAAAATCAGCAATAACACTCAAACTTGGGTCATCATCATCAGTCAGGTTTTCTGTCTGCTTTCAAGTTTCGCAGATAAGATGCTCATTTTTATGTAACTAACATGCACTCAAATTGAGTGATAGAGTCAAGTCTACAAAACCAGTGAGATTAATAACGCAACAATGCTCTCCACATCTGGTCATCAGTTGTCTACAGCATTACTGTAACGTTATGCAATGTCACTGTCATGCAGCCATGTACTTCAAAAATATATGGTAATCCGTAGCCGACCAATTATTCACCCACAGTATCACCAAAAACACAAAAAATGATGACAATTACAAGGGCTTGAACAGGCTACCAAATACATCACATGAAAAACAACTGTAAGCTGACAGGGAAGATGAGATTCACAAAACAGGGCAAGTTTTTGAGCCCGAACCGGCATTAAATCGTACTAGATGAAAAACAAGGACTGAACTTTTGACTTTAAGAAACGTAAACATGTTCCCTTGTACGATGTCGTTGAAACAGTTTCTTTGTTTCAATTTTAACTTCACTGAACCTTTCAGCACCCACGCTTGCATTTAACTACGCAGTTCTCCAAATAACCAGCAGCATAGTTTTATAGAGAGAGGTACTCCGGTACATCGAGATCTCACCGCCTTTAGTATTTTCAGGTCATGCACATTTACCTTCATAACAAAACATGACAGAATAATTTCAATGGCTGAATAATGGCTTCTTAAAAGAGTAAAAGTAATCTTATTATGCTGGATTGAATGTTGGATACGGCGCACTAGGAATTTTGATCCATTTTTTTACTCAATGAAAATAATGAATGTTTAAATGATGTGTGGGGGTGGATCTCTCACAGAACAAGACGTGTCACAAGGTAAATCACCATTACACACTGTATATCTCAATCAACTAAATAAATTAACTGTACACATTCACAAAAATATGGCATGACAGAAAGGTAATTTTGTTCAAAATTGGATTTTTCAAACTTTTCGATCCATTTAATAAATCACTCAATACAGCCATTTGGAATGTTTTTTTCAGGGTTGTCCTTAGAACACTTTAGAAAAGTGATTACTTGAAGCAAATAATAGAAACTAAAGTCATTTAGCACACGTAACTGACTGACGATGGATTAAAATGAAATGTGAAATGACACTGGCAGCTAGCAATATGTACATTGAATTTCATATTGAAATATGGAGAGGTTTGATGGCAAACGTGCAGAATAAAGTTACCGTTAATATGCAACAAATATTATCAAACAGGATGAATACAATTGAGCTAAGTAGTGGTATTAATATCACTATGTAAGTTAAATTGGTCGTCACTCATCAGTCATCAAAAAAGATATGAATCAGGGCCTCAGGTAGAGAAAAGGAATCATAATGAGTATAATGGAGTTAAGCCTTCGTGAGTTTACTCATAATAATATGTAATTGCCCACAAAACGTCAAGAATTTTCCCAAAGAAAAGAGTACATTTGCAAAACGTCAGTTGGTTGCAACGAGAGCAAAATTTCTCACAAATAGTGCAAACTGCAATGTGCATTATTTGCATGTTATGAATTACATATTAGAAAAAATCAAACACGACTGACTGACTGTCCACCTTTGTCCCTATTCTCTCATCATGCACATCAATCAAGCATAACAAATATAATATTGTATGTATATTTCATTTATAAAGATTGATGAGGCATAATAAGTTATTTTGCTTTAAAAACTTACAAAGCAAAAGTAAAGAAAGTAGGCATGCTAATTTATTTTAATATTACGTTACAACACGCCACACCAGTAAAAGCTATTCAATGTATTTGCTTAATTCTTGGGCAAGATATGATCTAAATACTTTGTTCTTCGTAAAAATAATCAGCCTCATTTTCGATGCTTATGTAAACAATTAAAAATAGAGTGTGGGGGCCGGATGTCGCATTGCAGGGAATGACATTACTCGCGTTACCTATATACATAGCAAACTTACTCATAAACATCGTGTCTAATAAAAACTTTCTGCAAACAACTGCTTAAAATATTGAGAGCAGAGAGCACTCTATGTAAATTAATTCTCACTCTTACAAGGAGATGAAGATCAATTATGAATTGCTCCAACTTTTCAATAATATCTAATCATCCCTCAGAGGAATCAAAATACGAGCGGTATTTATTTATACAAATGTTATTCTTGATTACAATTAGTAAGTACGTGAGATGATAAGGGTTAAAAATAAAATTTAATAAAATAAAGCTTGTGATCTGCATTGACTGTACTATAATCATAAATCACGGCGCTCTGAAAGAATGCGTGACAGCGAACAATTTGAGCACAGCATCCAATTCTCATTTTCGTCAAAAGTCCATAACCGTGAGAAAAGTCACTTGCACAGTAGTTGAATGAATAATAAAGTTATTGTAAAACCAACAATAAAATATCATTTGTGCACTCCCTGTGTGACTGATGTAAAACGATGCGACCTAGTCTAGAGCCAGAGTGTCGAAACAAGTCATCGCTTTTATTACAACCATTATTCAACATTTTAGGAGACAGCTTCATGAGCCGCTTCAGTACACACGTTTTGACACCTTCGCCGGCAATGTACCGCACTGATCGTGATACTGATAACGGTGGTATGGGTTACTCAAAAGGATTACTGAGTTTGTTAAAAAAACCATTCTACATTTGTTACCAACACGCAGTAGATGACTACAACTCCAAACCTTAAGGACAAGAGTATACGACGACTCTGTCAATTCTAGCGTGCCAATTGATAAATTAAAATGCGACACAGGGAAAACCTCAATCATTTTACGATGTCACTGTGACAGGTCATTTCCCAAACGACACTATAATGGAGTCAAAAGAATGAGCATCAAATTGGTGAATGGATAATGAATTATGCAGGCGGAGATAAGCCGCACAAGAAAACGAAATGGAGCTCTGTAATCAGGAATGAAATCCATAATTTCATGCTCGAGCTGCCTCAATTTCATAAATAACGTTTGATTACTGTCACTACCTTGGAATATAAAATAATAATATTATTATGTGATAGAGTAAGTTTCCTTTCATAGCACAGTAGTTGCCTTTTGTTTTTGAAGAAAATGCACTCTCCGCTCGCGTGGTGACAAAGAAGGTGTGCTTCAGTTGGCATCGTTTGTTCCATCTGAAATGAATTTTGATGCGATTGCAATCACTCATTTATTGCATACCTCCATCATCATATTCTTTCCACTACCTACTTACTTACCTACCAATTTTATTTTTGCATACAGTTTGCATACATTAATAGAAATAGAATGGGAATTGTATCATAAAAATTTGTGTATCTGTTCTATTGCATAAATACAATATTCCAGGGTAGCTTTTCTTACTTGAACTCCACTACCTATTTGGTGCTCGTAACGTGTGTACATATCCACGGACACACCGTATTTTATCTCTTAATTGAATTTTAATTACTCTCACTCAGCCGATTGAGTAATTGTATTTGGAATGAGCTATCAAAATAACAAATTTGGAATTGGATGGTAAGCGATAACTATTCATGAGTCTTTAGAAACTCTTTGGCTGGTGGCTCGTGCTGTTAAAACAAATAAAAATTTGAAGCTATCTCTGACTTGCAATCTAAGAGGACAAAACATTGTGTTGGTAATGTGTTTGTTTGACAGTGGCAAGCACAAATAAAATCCTGAACCCTACCCAGACTCGTAAAGTGAGAGAAAATTTAACAATGCAACAAATCAACAACTCATTAGGTGTGGGTAATTAGTACTTCTCTAAAAGACAAATGAGAAAGGTAATTATTTACTGTCAAAAATATCCTCAAAGGTTATCATAATAATTTGCATTATTTATTGCGCCACGTGTTGGACTACTGGTGTGCAAAATAATGTTATTTGATAACTTTGTGACAGAAGTACAAGCGACATAAATGTATTCCTCTGTTGGATAACAAAATACTATTTTACAACTGATGATGCTCAGCTACTATTTTTAGTACTAACGAGAGAAACTACTAATCAAGGAAAAATCAACATAGGCAAGGTTATGATTACGAATAAACGTTTTAAATGTTATTAACTGATTCCACGATTTTCTCAAATTGCATCCATTCCAAGGTCTACCAATATCTTGACTGAGACACAAACCAATTGAGTGATTTGTAAAATGTTAACACTGGATGCACATGTTTGATACATTCATAGCACGTAAAAATTGCAAATCAGACAGTCAAAATTTAAGGGGAGTGTGTATCAGGTTTACAGCATCATTTCATTCTAAACTTTTAAGAAAGGCACCATAAATACTTACTTTAGGATAAGGTTCTCCTTGTCACGAACGCAATGCTTCAAGAAATCAATCTCCTTGTGAAATTCTCTTGTTACATGCGCTGATACCGATCCGTTCATGCTGCCCATGTGGGAGTTGTGTAGTGATCTGGCAACACCTGGAAGAATGCCGTTCCGTTTTCGTCGAGGTAAGGCTCCGAGTTTTGATAGGGATACTTCAATACTTGCCATCTGTAATCCAAGTTTAATTAAGGCATTTTGTTAATAAACTGAAAGGAAAGAATGTTTTAAACCTACAGCAAAAAAAACTGATGCCTATTTGTAGTCAAGTCGAATTCATCGGGACTAACACCGGATCTTAAGCCAATGACCAAGATAAAATACATGTAACAAATTGTTAGTGTGTCACTAGTGACAAAATCCCAACCTAAAAATCAAATATAATCATTTGATCAGCATGTGAGCAAGCTTTCTATAGATTCTTCTAGACACTGAGCACGTACTTGATTGTTTGCGAATGTAATGTATTCGTTTGAACATAAAAAAAGTACATTGTATTTACTTGATGTCAGTGATCAACCGCTGAATGTTGATCAACTAATTGTAAGCTGCCTTCGCCATAGTAAACACGGCATTTTGTGACATGTGACATACCATTGACCGTGAGTCGCACTTTTTAAACCCTTTTATAGGACATCGTACCGCATGACAATGCATTAGTGGGGATTACAAGGAGATTGAAATCCAAATTTGTGTCCCAACCAGTTCATTGTCACCCAACCATTTCGGATGTTTTTTGCGTTGCTCACAACTATCCAGAATAATATCGATGATGAGGATGATGAGATAATTTGAAAAAGAATGAAACTTGCTGTGTAATGAAGAGCCATGTGCAAGATGCAAAACTGTAAATCACAATCCCTCCATATTCTATTTAATTTGATGGATCTGCCATACCTACAGAATGTGCACAATGTGCATTACTCCTTTTTTGTGAGAGTTTCCGTTGTGCAGTGAAACATGATAAAAGAGACTGCTACATACTGCGCACAAGAGAAACCTAACTGGCACATACTTTCGTTAATTTATTCCTGTACGGTGCACACGCGTCTGACGATAAGTGACGTTGGAACTTTCCTCAATCAATCGGCAGTACATATGCTGTCATCGCCAATCGGTGGCATTATTATTTATCTCCCTTTTCACCTTTAATCAATCTGACGATTGTTTGTTCCCTGGTTCCTGATTGAAAATTTGTATTGAGATTATATGCAAATTCATAAATCTTTCAAGATTACTATCATATCTTGTGATTGAACGATCCATACGGGTTGTCTAATGCAATTAATTATAACGATCTTACAATAAAACTGACTCTTAAAAGGCATTCAAGACTATTTACAAGCAGCATCTAAACAATTTCTGCACATCATCATCCTCAGGTCGAGAACCTATCTTCATAATAATGTACATGTTCCCCCTTAGTATAAAAATTAGCCACTGCGTAATGTTGCGACATTTGTCTGCTAATTTAGTCTAAATTTACTGCAATCAAATAAATACACGTGATTAAATAAACTCAGTAATCGTCAAATTTACCTTGGCTTCAAGTGTTTCAAGTTGTGACATTCGGGCTGTCTCTAAAGATGAACCTGGTCGTTTCAGGTCTGAAGATAAGGCAGTCTGGAAGAAGAAAAAAGTACATTAAAATGAAAATTCACCAACCAAATAATATTATTCACGTTTTCAAATTAGTGAATTGTAAAATTTTGAATTAGGATGAACTTGCTATTTTAGAGAGCATAAAAAATTTATGCAAATGGAATCACAAGAATTGGATCCTATTAGCAGGAAGATTACGGTGAAAATTCAAGGAGACGCAGAATATTACATGAATAGCAACCCCTTGGTAAAGCGTATGCAAAATCTGATAATGTCATTTAATGAATGAGATTAGTTTGAAAGCTGCTTTAAAACCCATTCACAAGCCTGCCTGAATGCACGCGTCTTCTCACAAACTAGTTGGGATTCTAAGAAATCAAAGATTTGAATTTATTTCTCAAAGAAAAAGGAAAGTATTTTCCATTTAGTACTGTTTCGCATCTGAATGCCAGTGCTCCCAGCAACTTTAGGTACTAGCAGCGACCGCCGCTGATTTCACAATTGAATGTTGCCATTATGTCAAAAAATGGTTTGTGTGTGTATTTACAAGGGAATCGCAAATCTAAAAATATGCACAATTCAGAATTACCTCAATGAAATCAAAGAGTTTGCTTCAAAATTAATCTCATAATCGTTTGAAGTAAAAATTGTTGAGTTCTGCTAACAAAGATGAAGAAGCTCATTTGAAAACACTGTAATCAAAATCAAACATTATGCTACAAAGCTGCATCCCATTATTGACGTTGATGTAAGTCGCCTAAATGCAATTTACTTTCATTGCACACGCAATGCAACATCATAAAGATTTTACATAATTTCATATAATCACGACCTTGTAAACGTCATACGCTTCATACTAATTTTATTAATCATTGAAATGTAATACTTGAGATCAATTGCTGTTTGCAAATTTTTCATTATGACAACAAAGCACAGGGAATCAATTACGTCGTGTATTAGTTAAAAACTTGCATTATGCCGCACTGTTTATGATATTTGTTATTTAAGCATAATGAGGTCACGTTACAATCGACTGGCTTCCAGGCACACTCGTCCTTCGCAGCTCAAAAAACAGTTGTACAAGCTTGAAACTGACTACATTTCATGAAAATATGCAACATGGACAGTTGTTGGCAATACAGTTGGTATTACGGTTGTGTAAAGGGACAGACAAACACTGTAAAATCCAAGTGATTACGCCTTGGGTAGAGTAAATGATGCGCATATTAGTTTTCAATTTTCATGAAGGGAACACACGAACTGGCAAATAGGAATTTATTAAGTAAGTAGCAACACGACTGCCTCACTAAATGATTGATCAATGCCATTGTTTGTAGTTTCTAGAAACAACAGCCTTTTACTTGCATTTATCTGTCCAAACTGCCACTGATTACCAATGAATATGTCTTTATAGTGACGTCTGTATGACGAAGATGATGAAATCCGATAACGTCCGAATCAAACATTAGGATAAATGACTTTGCATTCATTTGAATAAACACGCCATGAAACAGAGTTGATGATTTGTTTGTAGCTGAAAACGTGAAGACGAGAATCAGCAACATTAAAAAAAGATGTGAGATGAAAGATGAAACTCAGTTAGTTTAGATTTTGAAGTTATAAAGGGATCAACGATCAGCAGGAGCAACCACAGCTTTACACTCTAGTTGCATGAATTTGACAACTGGCATTACTTAGGAGCTTGTGAGGAAGCAAACATAACGTATTTTTTTCAAACACACCTAGTGTTTAGTGAATATTAAATTGCAGTTCACAATCCACTGCATATAAGATACAATTACTTTACACTTTGTGGATTTCTTGACACCTAAAACCCTTTATAAAAAGGGAAGCCGCAACAAACCTTCTCATATTTCAAACCGGATCTAATCTTGATCCAATTCAGCATCAGTATAAGCTAACTGAGGAGATACGAGATAGCAACTTCACCAAAAACATAATGAGTTAGGAGCCCCTTCGTCCAAGGCTGCCATCATGATTATCCTCACTGTCAGTAGTCTGAACGATTTCAATCTGCAACTTAGCAGTGGCAAAAATATGATACATGAGAATATTTTTATTGCGGTTTCTCAAACTATAATTCCTTTCTTCAGCCCTACTTTGTCTTCACGAAGAGATTAGGAGTAGGATGCACAGCTGTATATTTAAGTGACAAACCGATATATTTTCATGCATGCAAATTAGTAATAAATGTAAATATCATCATCTTATGCACGACACCACAGAAACAAAAATTATTTTCTTCTAATTCACCAGAACATCATCATCATATCATCACAGAAGCTGAGGGATCAGCCCAGTGTTTTACCATCGCAACTTGTGCTGCTTTTATTCAAAAAACTTGAAGCAGTCTGCAACTAAAGTACAAGCCCTGCTGCTCTTGTCTTCAGGCACCACACATCTAATAAATATTCAATGCCGATCCAACAATTACAATTTTCACAGTTGTGTTGAAATAGCATATCATCCAACAAACCACTTGCTGTGCTATACTCTCCTCATCTGTCAGTCACTCTCGCAGTATGTGCGTATTCATTTTCCTCTTTCATGTAGATTGCGTGAGTCATCCTAAGAAATCTTGTGCACCAGAAAAAAATCATAATATGTTGCTAACTTGAAACGAAACCAGCATCTCCAGTTTTTCATTTCATTCCATTTGATTAACAATGGCATCCTGTAAATTGAGCACTTTAAACAGAAAACATAATGGTCACGCTTGTTAAGCCATTTTGTTATGGTTTGCGTGAAGCCATTTCCGCCGTAGTTACTCCGTGCTTTACCAACACTGCAGACTGTTTCATTGCAGTTTTTTAAGGCAAATAACTTTCATGCCGTGAATGCCTCATTTTAAGCTTTTGATAACTACATAATGATGACGAATTCATGTTGTTTGCCGGTTTTTAGGTACACACAAGTTTGTAAAAAAGAATGATGGCTGATTCATGACTTATAACGATAAGGATGAATATCAGCTGCAGCGGATGTACCTGCCTGCTGAAAGAAGAGATTGAATAAATATATACTTTCGAGAATGAGTAATGACACGAGTATTGAAGCTTTGTTTTTGCAAGTCTGCTGAGCAGTGCTGACTAATCCTTGCAGATTTGTAATACTTGGTGTGCTTTAAATGTTTTAATTTAGAGCATTGCGAATTAGAGGAACTACAGCATTGGATTTTTCTTTATAGAAACAAGATAAATCGAGCAAGAGTAATAACTCACCACCAAATGCTATATTTGATATTTTTTGAGTTGCTTCGGGGAATAACCTATTGTAAATTGGAAATATGATGTTTCAATATTCAAATTGAAAATTTGCTTTTCACATAGAAGAATAAGTATAAGTATGTAGCGTGCCCTTAAACTTTATTACGAACACGTTGTCAATTTTTTTTCGAATTTGAGTCAGGTTACTCTGTCGCGTTGTCGTGAGAATATAATGGCGTTCCATGTGTGTCATTTTTTATCCCTAACTTTGCAAACGGGACAAACAAATGATGCACTCCACTTGGAAGTTCACCTCCTCAGCATGCATAATTGAAAAGTGTTGGGACTGCAATAAAGAATGTAGTTCATGAGGTTCCTTGCAAAGTAGAACTCCTCTCTTGAAATAATCTGGTATTGGTTCACAATCCCCAAATTGAAATCATGACTGCTCTGAGTATCATCTTTCCAATAAAAATTAAACTGAGCATGACCAACGAAGTGGTGGTGCAACATGAAAATGTATTAAAAGGACCTCCATAGACGCATCTTTGTATCTATCTGTCTCCCTCTCGTAATATTAGCTTACTCCTTGAAAAATTCAATTAATAGAAAACGTGACCATAGTCCCTAAATCATAATGTTTGTACCGTATCAGGAGCCAGAATAACTTGTATTGATTACACACTCCTACAAACTAATATTGTATTGATACTCTTTACTCCACTATAAAGTCTTAATATTATCATATAAGAAAACTGTTCATGCATTTAAAATTTTAATTTTTACACGATTTACTATCATGCATATTAATTTTGTTGTATTGCTTAAAAATGGTATTATTTCAAGTGTTCCTTATTAAAGATGACAGGCATGACATGGTGCAAGATATCGAGTTTTAATTAAACACGCTACAGTCACTACTTTGCAAACAATAAATAACAATACCTACTCCTCAAAACAAGTTAATTCTTGGCGAGATGAAAAGATAATACATTTTATGTCTACATTAACATCTTAATGCGATCAGAATAAATGATAGCGTAGATTGGCTGTGTCTCAGATAAAATAAATGAAGGAAACTGCACAGCTCAATAACTCCAAAGAGCAAGCTTATTTATATTAGCGACATTATCTGCAGACTGATCTGATAATTAAATGCTTTGGCAAACACTACTTCCGTCAACACTTTGACCACGACAACGACTATTAATTGAAGTTCAATGCCTTCAAATTTTTGATTTAGGTTGATCTAAACAGGACATTGTTTGGTGCGAAATATTGCCTTTTAGGGAAAGCAATGATAAATTGAAATAGGAAAAATCCCCCGAAACAAAAGGCGAGTCGAGATGTTCACACACTGTATTATTGTGGTTGCCAATCCTTTGTTTAACTGAAAAAGGTCACTGGTACTACAAACGTTCCGCGCTTCATTCGCTTAGCTCTAGCAGAAAATGAACTTACCAAAGCTGTGAATATTTTTTACTTACAATTAGACCCTGACTTTCTTTTACATACCAAATTTGACCAAATTAGAAGACACAATAGAGGACCATATCCACACTTTCGCTCACGTCCTCACTCTCCCATGCATCATGCTTCTTTCAATCTCAAAATGATTTGCTAGTTTTTTTGTGTGTTTGTCTGCGTTGTTGCGTGCATGGTAATTGGTGCAATAAAATCAGTGTTAATAAAAAACCGTTCCTTTGGTTCTTAGCTTTCATCAACTTTTTTTTGTCATCCTTGTTCAGCAAAGGACAGACTAACATTTTGTGAGTCATTATGTGTGATTCTTGTAAGTGTGATGCAAAATTGAATCCCTTTCATCAAAATGCATAGGGACAAATTGCCATTGATGGATGAACATATTCGTTACGTACCATGAGATTTAAACGATGGATCTCTCCAATGGGGAAATGTATTCAAGTACGTGTGAATGTGAGAAGAGTGTAAGTACTAGTCATGAAAGCCAAAATTAATGTAATTACAAGCTGATCAAGCTAAGCTACCAACTAAGACCGTTCATTGCTGTGCCAACGACAGGCTGAAAGTCTACAAAATCGAAAGTGTGTGGTACGCTAATTTGAACAAAAATATTGGTATTGTTTCTTATTTTAATGACTTTGCTTAAATTCATTATCAAGTTAAATGCATATGCACGCAGGGCTTACACATGAAATGAATATTGTGCGTTGCAACTTGCAGCAAACTTTGTTCCTCATTAACTTTATGGAAATGATATGGGTAAATAACCAAAGTGCGGGGATGATTAGATTAACGTAACTTTACTATAAAAACTGCAAAAGTTTGAGCTATTATTGCAACCAATATTCATTTCGTAAATAAACTTCATCTCGAGGGAAATAAACATAATTATGAAAGCAATCTGCCAAATTCTTTTTTGTTGATCATTTTGAAGCTCTTGAGTTTAAACATTGACGATTTCATGAATATAGTATATATAGTATAGAACCGAGCCTCACCATGACCAATGTTGCTAATGAAATAGTTGATAGTACTCCAAAGCTACACATTCCAAAGTATTACCTTGTACACCAAAATCAAAAGGAACTCGAAAAGTTCAAGTAGAAGTGGAGTGACAATGTACCCATTTGAAGCTTTTAATGAGACTACAGATTTCAGCAGTTAAAGTATGGAATGATAACATTAAAAAATAGTTTGTCATAATTGCCACCCTATCCTATTATCAACTCAACATATTTCCACACAAAATGAACATAAACACCTCCCACGTTGTAGAAGCTGAATGTGTTGAAGCTCAAGTTTTTTTCACATTTTTTCAAAACCTACAATAATATATCTTTGCAATTTGAAGCCATCATCATCCTGTCCTGATTTACGCAAATGATTCGTAATGGGTTTCGTAATTTTTTTTTCAAAGTAAAAATTTTTACTCCTCAAGTTGATATCATTGCCATAATAACCAAAAAAATTATGTCATGAGCACACCAAAAGTATGGAAAAAAGAGAAACAGCATTATCATCAGGAATTTTGTTGTGATTTTTTTCTAAATTAAAGAAAGAAATCATCAAAATACATAGCAAAATGATCTAGCCATTAATACTAATGCCTTTCATTACCGTACTCAAGTTCACTTGACACAATTGCGCTTGTCATCCCAAAATACTTGTTCCTCAAGAGTATCATGTTAACATTCACATTTATCAGGCCATACCACTACCTACACCAGAAAAAAGATACAACATTTAAGCTTGCAATTTCCAGTTTAATACCTTTCACCTTTCTGGGCTTGTATCGTTCATCAGTATTAGTATCCGTAGCATGCAGTAATGTTGGCGTCATCTCAGAAATCCCAAATCGCAACGGACAGTTATTAGCTCCCCAATTTTACCTCATAGAAATGAAAATGGCAGTAAAAACTTTTCTTTTTCATCTGCTTTTATATAGTAATAGTAATGATCTTCAAATGACTACAGTTTTCTATAATTTGACTTTTGTGTCTTGCAACAATACAAGGCCATTGTATCAACAAATTTTCACTGAAAGGTTATAACTTTGAGCATAAAAAAGTTTTGCCACACACAAGAATTTTGAGCGTCGTGTTCACCCAAAAGGATACAAAGGTCTTGGATGATTGTGCTGTGAATTGCTGCAATTTTATTGATACTTCAGTAATCTCACACGAGACCTAAGATGGAGTTAATAGATAGATGCTGTATACCTCCGAAATATTGCCAAATAAATGTCAAAGTCCTGCATTATTCTCAAGTCATGAAGAATTTATGCTAAAATAAAATGTTGAAGAGGTAATTATGCTCCTTACTGTTGAATGCAAGTGAAGTGAAGGAAAACATAAAACTCACAGGTTTTTCACCTCTATAAAAGGAACGTTGGACAATAATTGCCAGCATTATGATCATGATCTCTGGTGGACTCTGGGGTTGAGCGAGGCAAAGAATATGTACGCATGCATTAGCGTGCATAAAAACTGCAAATAAAAATTTTAATGCTAAAATAATTTAAGTAGCTATTTGCTCAATTTCAAAATGTGTGCATTAAGAACCCATCGGGTGATATCATCTGTGCACAACACCCAAAAGGTATATATTTTTCTCTCTCTCAATTTAGGGGGTAGCGCAGCTC
The DNA here is from genome assembly GCA_001718145.1 of Orchesella cincta. NCBI lineage: Eukaryota > Metazoa > Arthropoda > Collembola > Entomobryomorpha > Orchesellidae > Orchesella > Orchesella cincta. The sequence continues at coordinate 207,400 of LJIJ01000032.1, read as the reverse complement.
AAAACCTTTGTAAAGGGACTGTCTGAATTTAATGACGATAAGTCGAATAAAACATGAGCCTGGTGGTTCCTAGCCCTTCCCTTCCTTAAAAATTGGTGTGCCAAAGCGGTGTCACTTTACAGGAATGCTGTAAATTTTTAAAAAATCACTGAAAATGTAAATACAATACAAGATCCCAATGAGTCCTCACCTTAAGAATATTGTGGTAAGGTATTGAGCACTACTGATGATTAAAATCAACCAGTAACTAGCTGGCCTGGTTGATAACAGTGAAATGAAAAATAATACTGTACTTGAGTTTCGGCTCCTTTGATACGATATTTAATAATGTGGATCAAGTTTCTTAATCTGATGTCCCATCGAGAAGTGTGTAATGTGAGCATCTCACTCGAGAACATTTTCAAGATATATTTTCATTTTCATGACATGGAATGCCGAATACATCAATTCAGATCAGTGGCAGTGGTAGATTGGATGTGGACATTCCTTTAGAATCGCAAAAGCTTTCAGTGAGCGGACACTTGTCTTGTCAGTCAATCGACATAATTTATTTAGGCACACACTTCAAATTCAAATTGGATCATCATATCATCATCGACATGAATAAATAAACCTACAAACACCGCAATAAACATTCATCTTAGATGTTTTACGAGCCAGTGATGGATTCCGATGAAATATGGTTATAAAAAGAGACATCATTGTTTATGACGCGACTCTTTGGAAGAGACATTCAGTCCTGGCTTTAAACACAGTGGTTTAGGATTTGTTGAATTGGGCGGTCCTTATCGCTATATTTTTTCCCTGATGAAGACAGTGAAAGGATTCACGTTGGTTTATTTTGAAACTTTTTATTAATAGAAGTTGTTCCGGCTCAATTTGTTTGTTGTTTATAACTAATGCTGAAATAGACCGACTGCAAAACTAATATAGTCAAAATTTTTAAACTGCCTAATTATTGGGTTCATATGATTTTTTCGAAATTCCGTTATAACAGAGCTGGTGAGACCGGTACACTCCGTTCAAGGTCTCGAGGTACCAGGTACAGTCGGTAGATTGTTTTAACTACCCCGTACAAGTTACAGGTACAAGTACAGGTAAAGTAACAAGTAGCAGGTTATAATATGCTATTCAGTAAATCAGCTACTTTAAGAAGTCACGGGGTACGTCACGACAATCTGAAAGATCTTGCTGATTTTACGAAACAAATAATGTTCTTCAAATTTGGCGTGCTAGCATTTGTAGGAAGCGCTGTAAACAACTTGATTACTGCTGACTATTACTGTAACGTTATGGGAATTTCTAACATGCAAAATTTGAAGAAAATTTATTTGTTTCGTAAAATCCAGCTAAGATCTTTTCAGGGATTGTTGTGGCGTCTGGAGTAACCTGCCGTGACGTTATCGTAAGTTAGCTGTATTTTAGCGCATAGCATAGTTATACACGGAGTTTTCGAAAAAATCAATTAACCTTAATAAATTAGGGCAGTTTTTAAACAGTCCGTCTATTTCACATAGTTTATAAACAACACAGACTGAACTTCCTATATTATAAATAAGTTTTCAAAAACAAATTAAAATGGACATGCTTCAGGTCAAATTTTTTAAAAGCTTATATCTCTGGGCCGAAATGGAATTTTTGACATGATTCTTTTGTACTGTGATCCTTTTCGCTGTCTTCATTAGGAAAAATACAGCGGTATGAAGAGCCATTTGGATCTTAACACTGTACTGAATCACTGCAGTGGAGTGGTGATGGCAAATATGCATAACTAACAAGGGGATGTTTAGGTGTGACGACTTGAATGCCATTTGCTAGTGCTATTTAAGTTCCGTCTAAACTTATTAACGCGTTAAAGTGTAATTTGAATAATGTTTTATCGCTATTAAAATGTTGCGTATATGATTGTTTGCTAATTTGTATCTTTTAGTGGGTTTGCATTGAATGATTGATTAAATCAACTAATCCACACCAATAAGATTAAGCTTAAGTAAGCTGACCACATGTTGGATGACGGGTGCTTGTGTTCTAGTCGCGGGGTTTAAGACTATAGTGGCGGAGACACACCATGTCCTGTTAGAGGCGCGTGGTGGAATTCTGCTTGTGTATATCCGACTCAACGACGTTTTTGGGGATATTTTTATGCATTTGTTTTGGTTTGATCTTCATTCATTCATTCATCTGAAAGCACCGAAGCGCTTTCTTGTGTAGTCATTTTTTGATTTTTAATTAGTTTTGCCTTGTTTTGTAGTAAATAAGCAGTTATTGATACTAATAAATCGAAATTTGCTATTAGCAAAACAAGGAAGGAAATTTTCCGGCTAAGATGACGTCGGGAGGAAGCTACAACGCTAGAAATTTATCTTTCAATTCATCTTTTAACACCAGGTTGGACAGGAATGGTCGTACATCATCAGTATTATAATCATACACGGATATGAGCGATCGATAACTTACAACTTATTTAGAGGTTGACTTGATCATTAATTTTGAATGTCATTGGCGTGTTTATTGCAGTTTCTCAAATAACAGCCACAACTTGAGTCGAAGCCGTCATGGAAGACTTGGAACTGACTCAGTCATTTACACTAACGACCACAAATTTTCATTCGATCCTTATGGCTCCATGTTGCCATCCATGGTTAAAGTTGCACTAACAGTTGGAAATAGTATGGTTTTATTCATTACTGATGACTTAACTCATTTAACTCCAACTTTGATTTATGTAAGTTGACGAATGTTTTTATTTATTTGTTCTAATTGCAGTTGACGTATCGCACATCTCATGCAGATTGGACCCTAATGGATGGGCTTGGCTGGTCTGTGGAAGAAAGTTATATGTGTGGAAGTACAGCTTAGACCAGAGTAAAAAGACATCAATTGCTTGCCGAGAACTTACATTGCCACCATCTGAATTGGTTCACAGTGCCAATTTAATTTGCATTGTGTCGAATTCAATCAGCAGTAATCCTTCATGTATTGCTGTTAATCCGGAGGGTCATATCACATACTGGCCAAATATTACTAACGGGTCTTCCACCGTCACTGTCAATGCGGACATTCCTGTAAGTGAATGAATCTGGTGATTTGTTGGTAACGTATACTTTATGTGACGTATATGAATGACTTCATTAATACTAATTCTTTATACAGGGTCAAGAATGTGATTCATTAACATCCGTATGGCCGTTTGGATGCCTCCTTACAACTACAAGTTGCACGGTTCTACTTGTAAAACCTATGCCAGCTCCAGGAAACAAGCCGTCTCTGACATGTGTACCGTTGGGAATGCAAAAAGGTTGGTTTGATGGGTTGAAGAAAATGCAAACCATGTTGTTTACACCACTTCCTGCTCTGTCATCTTCTCTCGAGACGGTATGTTGGATTAAACTTTGTTGTCATTCACATTTTATATCGATTACTTAAGAAAACACGCATTTCTTCTAACTTCTTAATCATAAAAATCTTTATGGATTTCAGAAACGAGCTAAAGTTGTCGTTCCGCTGATTAAAGAGGATGATCCGTATAATCCAGGCAAGAATCGTGAGGGAAAGCTTTTTATATCTTGTGGGACATCTTTACAAACTTGGCAAATAAATTCCGATGGAATTAATTGTTTACTCGAATTCAATATGCATGATACTGTAAAACTTCAGTTTTATAACAATGTTTGGGTAAGTACCTGATTGAAGCTGTCATGTCGTATAATAATGGAAAATAATGTAAAAGCATTTAAAATTAAAGCATGTATATCTAATAAATAGGCTACCGAAGAAGAATCAAGAGCTGATGTGCGTGGCATTCAGGTATGGATTTTGGATGTCGCTGCTTTACCTCAAACCAAGCAGATTGTTTTGTTTGCTGCAGCCAAAGGACAATTTGAATCTTCTGATAATTTAGTATATGGACTTGGTAATACTTTCTATTCACTTCGGACACTTTTACATCCCGGACTGGTATTGATGTAAATATTTATTGATTGCAGTGGTATTTGATGCCAAAAATCCGAAACGCCAGGATAGCATTTCCTTTATCAAAGTTGATCGTATTGTTGGTGCTCACAACGAAGATCATCTGTTCGTTTGGAAGCTGCTCTGTACTCCTGATTATTTTCTTATGGTGTCAAACGACCTGGTTGTGGTCGCAAATGGTATGTATTTTTCATTACCCCCAGTCCGTGAGACTCACGGCGTGAGTAGTCTTTTAGAAAATTTTTGGTTAGACGCAGAAATCTCAACTGTATTAAAATGTTATGAAAAATGTTCTCTCTCATTCCATTCTATGATGTTTTTGTCAATGTTAGACTCTGAGGATGAAGCCATCTGTGATTCCACGGATTCGGGATCGTTTAGTGGACCTATTATTGGTCATGGGTTTCTGTCACCATCAGTGGCTCTCGTGTTTTTGAGCAAGCTTGGGATTTATAGCGTGAAGCCTACAGGAGTCTTCAACCAAACGTAAAAAAATAAGACTAGATTAAATTTGAATTTGTTTTGTATTATCATTTGCATCATGTTAAACACTGTTGTTAATCTCTAATTTTTAGTATTGGATTAGACGATACTTTCGCCGAAATACGTGTTCCAGATCATTTAGCCTTGTCAATCACACAACCAAGTAGTATCGTCGATAACTCTACGAGTGACGAAGTGAATCGTTACAAATCAGCAATGGTTAACTACGTCAATCGGAAGATTGATGATGCATTACTTACGTTAGCTGGTCTTTTCCCTTCAAATGTTCCTAGTCTTGCTCCCCACGATCCTTTGGACAAATCTACTGTTGCACTATGCGAAAAATTGGTTGATGACGCCCCATTGTCAGATCCTAGGTGGATGGCTAACTTTGGAAGGCACGGTACGTTATTTTACATCGTTTACAGCTTTACAGCCCACAGTTTACGTGGGTCGAACCTTATTTAATAAATAAAATTATTACGTGTATTTCGTCGCAGGTGAGCAAGACATTATGGGATTGAAATCTAAGATTTTGATTAAGAACTTTCTGACCGACAAGAAGGAGGGTCTGGAGCTGTTCTTCGGCTTCTTAAATGGTGCAAAGTTATGGCCCCGGGTGAGTTTTTAATAAAGAACTTTTTATATATATCCAAATGAAATTATCATTAATGAACTAACTTTAAAGTAAAATTATAACTTGTCTAGTTGAAAGGAATTATCGTTAAGGAAGATGTAATTGCGACAGGTTCGATTCTCTACAACTGCTACGAAAAGATCGGGTTTGCTTTGGCATTGCAGAATCTTCAAACAGAGTAAATACGATTAAATAAATAAACTATTTGAATACAAGTTAGCTCGTCGTATATAAGTACTCTTTTTCCGTTTCAGAGTTTTACACCGGAAGCTAATTGATACCGCTATAAAATCGATTGTATACATGAGATCTGAAACTGAAAGTCAAGTTCGAGGGTCTCACCTTAGTCACAATGACGTATTTTACAAAGACATCAGTCGTATTCAACACATAATACCTGCCCTGATCTCCATTGAAGAAGAAGACTTGAGCAATATGTCACCGAAGGAGATGCCTTCCAGAATTTTCCAAACGAATGAAATAATTTTAAGAGCTTACTTTGAAGCGAATTCAGTGTTCCTAGCGGACAAACTTCAAATGGTTCGGACGTTCTTACTTCAACCATTGCTGGAAACAGCAGGGAATGAGTATGAGGTTTACCCTTGGCTAGTTCAGAGTAACGTTCTGTCGACATTAATGAAGCAACATCAAATAATTGTCAACAGTGGCATACGCAACACTGAAGCAAATTTTGGAAAGAAAATTGATCTCATCAAGCAGCTTGTCCAGTATACGGACTTGATTCTAGATGGTCTCAAAACTAACGCAGAAAGTGTTCATCAGTCTGCAAGATATAGGCCAAAGTACATGAACTTTGAGAAAATTCGAGGCAATTTATTACGAGCTCATTTAAGTGTACAAGATTATGACGGAGCAGGTTCATTAGCTGAAAAATATCTAGATTTCGAAATGCTTGTGACCATTTGCTATGAAAAAAAGAACATGGAGCAGCTAGAGATTTACTTTGCCAAGTATGAGTCAATGAATTTCCCTGAGTTTACGTTCGAATGGTACGTCAAGCAGAAGAAGACTGCTGAATTGATAAATGCATTCAGCTCGTCACAGTTCTCAGTTAAGCTTGGAGAATTCGTGAAAAAATACCCTCAACTTGCGTGGCACCATGCAGCTGTCATTGAAAACTTTCAACAAGCTTCAGACATCTTGAGTGATCTCGCAGACGCGGAGGAAGTATCTGCAGATGACAAAAAATTCTTTCTTTGCATGTCAAAACTTTCTGCACTTGCTAATGCGGAAAGGGCTGATCCAATGGAACAATCAGAAAAATTGTCAAAACTCAACAAAAATCTAGCCTTAATGGAGTTTCAAAACACACTTCCAGATCAGATTTTGAAAAATTTCAGTCTAACTCGAGAAACAATGAGAGTTCTTACATCTAGCGATCTTATTGATATGTACACATCAAACGAAGTACCCACTGATGTTGAAAACTTTTGGCAAGCTAAACAACTAATTGATTTCATGGCCAATGACGCTGTTAAGAGGGAGAAATTGTAAGTGAAGCACTACTTTAACTCATTATATTTTGATGGATTCGTGTAATTGCATGGAGTGGTGAGCGCTAGCTTTAATTGACTTTCCTTTAATCATTAGGCTACTGATTATAAGTCGTCTTATCTTGAGAGACCCTTGGGACACTTGGTCTACGGATCATCCTATGGATTCCATCCAATGCTCACAGCTTTATCAGTTCTTGGTACTTGGACTCGAAAGAGGTAAGACACATTTTAGTTAAGTTTGTTTGTTTTTGTGCAATTCATGTGCATAAGTTTACATTTTTGGAATTTTTCATTAGGAGAAACACTAGAAAGCTTATTTCCGTTGGCGGAATTAGCAACTGTGGATGAGTTACGTCCGTTCTTTGAAAACGCTAGTGTAACATTCCTTTTAAGAGCTTGCCATGAGCATCTGGCCACCATTGTCACCCAGTCCATGGAAATGGACGCAGAGGATTGAGCCATGTATTAATATGTATAACAACGAGCTCGCTTTTTCATTTACAGTTTAATTGTATTGCCTTTGAAGCCAAAATAGGTGTTCACAAATGAGCTCATCAGAATATTGAATATTCTGTTCAGTGTTTTTGGTGAAAGATAACGTGATTGAAATAAAAGAAATTATGTAATAATAATAATTAAATATTGAATTTCGTTCATTTGCACTTTGTTTCGAACAATATTTTCATGCAATGGGTAATGTATTTGACTTTGGAGGATGGCCATAAGCAAATTTGTAAAGCTCCTTTTCTATATCTGAAAGAAGTCCTGAAGCTCCGATTCGGAATAGAGTAGGGTTTAGCCATTCATTTCCCAAACATTCCTTAACTAGGATTAACCAGTTAATGGCATCTTGGCATGTACGTAATCCACCTGCTGGCTTCAGTCCAACTTTATATCCAGTGACCTTTTGGTAATCTTTTATGGCCAAGCACATGATTAGTCCCACCGGCAGTGTTGCATTAACACTTTCCTTACCTGTAGCCATTGTTAGTTTTTATAAATGTATTAAGACCCATTTTCAATTCAAAATGAAGTTACATGTAACCTACCGGTAGAAGTTTTAATAAAATCAGATCCAGCCATCATAGCTACCATTGAAGCAATGTATACATCTTTGAAGGTTGATAATTCTCCAACGGCAAGAATGGTTTTCATATGAGCTTTCCCACAAGCTTTTCGCATTTGCTTTAACTCGTCGTATAAAGTTTCCCAATCCCCAATTATGGCATGTCTTCTGCTAATTACTACATCAATTTCACTTGCTCCTGCTGCAACAGCATCTTCTATTTCAACTAATTTTGTTCTCAGAGTGGTTTGACCGGCAGGGAAACCTGTGGCGACTGAAGTTTAATCCGTAAGTAATAGAATTATAAGTAAGTTTCAAACATTTACCCCTTTGAAGTCATGCGTATAAAATGTACTCAAATATCATTGAAACGTTGGTAAAAATCTTACCCGAAGCTACAGGTAAATCACTTTTAGCAGTTTGAAGTGTGTTATAAGCGTCTTCCACGCGCGCCGGATACACACAAACTGCTCCACATGTTAACAGTATCTCCAAGTTTAGCTTCATGAGAATGTCTTTCCGAATTGGGTTTAGTGCTTTATGACATAATCTCAAAACGTTAGCTTCCGTATCATCCCCTAATTAAACAAATACCATGTAACTAGAATATACCTCAAATTTATTTGAAATGCCATTAATTTTATAGTAGGTACCTGCTAGGGTTGTCAAATCAATGCAAGTGACTGCTTTTAGCAACCAAGCTGCCGCACTTTCTCCTTTCACCAATCCAACTCTGCTAGAAATAATCTGCCCTGCTTGCTTTTTAACTTCATTCTCGAGTATGAAGTTTACTGAAAGATGAACTGGATCTAAAATATAGTCCAACAAACATGCGTAGGCATCAATTTTCACTTTGTTTCAATTGAAACCCATTATTTGCATGTAGTCGATAAAGTGTTTTGCTAACGAAGCTGTAGCTTCAAAATTTGACATACCAAAAGCAATTCCAGGGTTAAGTGTATGACTATCCATTGTACTGGTTCTGTTTCAATAACTTTCACCTATCTTTATCTGTCAATGATGTGAATCAGAGAAAGTTTTGAAAATGTTGAAGAAACACAAAACACAGTCTCCCTTCACTTGTTGATCATGCAAGTTCTATCTGAGCAGCTCAGACTGAGCTCAAGACAGCATTCAAGGTTGTGAAGAATAAATTGTAATCTTTTACCTACAAAGTTGCCTGCATGATGGTATATACATATAGATACCCGATTCAATTCCTTTTCTATGTCCAAGGTACAACCAAAAACATGTGCTTGAAGTTCAGGGGTATGCAATATACATGCCCATTTTATAATAGAAATAGCATATCTTCATAATGCTTGTACATGACTGTTATATAACTAAAACTCCTAGTCGAGATCGAGATTCATGAACGGCTGTGATTGATGGGATTTAATCTTAGAATGACATGTTATATGTCTTTATCAAGTTTTATCAGTCGTGCTCACATATATGAAAATGCGATCTGGAAAACCTTATCCTAAAATCCTTTTTCCATCTGCATGTGCAAGCTTCAAGGTTTTACAGCTTTATAAGCTTACTACAGATTTATGTTAGCATTAGCAGGACGTTTTTAAGCTGAGATTTCAAGAACAGAGGTGATTATAATATAATCATTATATGCTCGATAAAGTTCGATACGGCAAACCGAAATATTATACCGCATCTGGCTGCCTTTAATAGGACAATTAGTATTGTAATAAATGTAAATGGTTTATCAAAAATGTTCTTGTACACCACATTTAATGCACTTTGATTTATTTCACAAGAGAAAGTTCCTTGTCATACTCATGCCACCAGTTGACATTGCGGCACTGCCGCAAAACATGAAGCCTCGTATTCAAAAGAAAACAATCATGAAATAACGCCATTTCGTCTCGAATCAACGAGAAACAACTTTACTGACTTCTATGAGGCATTCTATGGTTATTTAATTAGAAACTACTACATCACACAGGTTATCTGTGTTTATCCCATGAATCCCAATATTCTTTCGTTTGCATTTCTGATAATCGACTGATGGTTCTTTCGAAAGCGAACAACTCTTCCTCGCCTGTAAATATAGATGTTTTAGCCTCGGTGGAGTTCATTTTTATGCCAAGATCGTCCATCAGCATTCTATGGTCATCTGGCGTTAGTTCGCCGTCTCCATTATCAGGTCGGAAAATTTGATTGTGGGCAAATTCGGATGATATTACGACACGGACCTGTAAAAAAGTCAAATTTTCACTACGATCAACTGCAATATTGTAAAACATTGTAGTAAGTTTTTCAAATATTCATTGCAAGTACATACCCGGTTGTCATAAAACGTGTCAATCATTGTTATAAATCTTCTAGCCTGTGACTTCATTTTTAAATTTAACTGTGGCAAGTTTCGTATAAAAACTGTATGGAAGAATTGTGCCATTGTTAAGTAGTCGGATGCACCCAGTGGCTATTAAAAGAATAAATAAAATGGTAATTTCAACTTCGTTTGAAGACATAGGAACCCATCATCATCATCATATAAAATATTCTACACAGTTGTTTCTTTATCAGTACCCTATCGCATAGCTCTTCAAATGTACAATCCACAACCTGTCCACACGTTTTCTCAAAAGTTACATTTCGTCCTAAGATTGTAAGCGTTTTAGGTCTCACAGTGTCATTTTCTTTTGAAGAAAGAAACTTGAAGATTTTGTTCATCTCCGCGTCAGCGTCGCATTCAGATTTTCTATAATTCATTTCAAACTTGTTTTAATTAAAAATGTAACCAATTTTTTGACATTATGTTTTCAAAACCAACTAACTGTTAAGCAAATTACATGAAATAAATGCTGCTTTTCGATCCTGGAAGCCTTCGTTGACGGTAGTCAATACCCGAGTCCAATGATATTATATTACAACGGTCCTTCAAAATCTGAATGAAAGGTATAAAGTTGGACCTCTGAAGTCCATTCTTATAGAGGTCATCAGGAGGGCGATTGCTTGTGGCTACGACTACCACACCGTTATTGAAGAGTTCTGTAAATAGTCGTTTCAATATCATCGCATCAGCAATGTCCGTGACCTATATAGTACAGCCATCCATATCATCAATATTCCTCATAGATATATACATGAATGCAAGTACCTAAGAATATTCTTACAAAACAGACTAACTTGAAATTCGTCAAAACATATTAGCCATGCATCCTCCGTAATTTCATCTGCAACCGGTGGAATAGGATCATAAACTCTTGGTTTTGTTCCAAGGCTGGCATCATGCACAGTTTGCTGTTTCACCTTATGAATCCTCGCATGTACATCGGACATAAAAGAATGGAAATGCACTCTAAGTTTTCTCCTCACTGGAGCAATATCGTGGAACAAATCCATGCAATACGTCTTTCCTCCTCCCACTGCACCATGAATATACAAACCTTTCGGCATTCTTGACGTATCCACCTTTTGTGCTGAAGTACCTCCAAAGAACCCCTTGAACATTTTGGTCATCGCAGTCTGCTTAGGAGGTGGACTATAATGACCTATATCTTTGTACAGGCTATCTAAGGCTTCAATAATCTTGAGCTGGTGAGCATCTTCACTAATTGCCTTGTCACGAACTTTCTCACTATAAACCTCTGAAGGTGTGGCTGTCCCCTGTCTTATCGGAGCCCGTGATGATACCGTACTGCTCCATCTTTTCACAACCACTAACAGGAAGCCGTTTTCACAGCACCCAACATTTTTCAATCTCGTCGGAATCAGAGAAGCTCTTATCGGAGCGGCAGTGGCAAGTAGGCACCTACCTATATGGTGCAGATACTGTTGCGGCATCGATTAATACTGAAAGTCACAAACAAAATAATAATTATTTTAAAGATGACCATCAAATATGAAAGGCAGTCAATCTATTATACCTTTATTTATATGTACATGCGAATCCTCCAAGAGTTTTTAGATAACCAGTATCATATAAGAACAAGACCAACTATTGTTTTAAAAACCATTGAGTTCATATTTAAATCAATTTAACCTAAAAATAAATTAATTGACTAGAAAAATATGTTTTACACATGTAAACCTATCCACACGGTCAACGTAAACACAGTAAAAGATTCTCTCAGCTGATTTGACTTTCGCGGAGGGACGTCATTGAGACTTTCACTTTGGGTGGTCTGGCCTTTCCCCAACTTTCCTCGGCTGCTTTCACAAGATTTTATGCGTACTTTCACTTTTCCGTAACATAATGCAGATGAATTATTAGACGATGAAGATAAATAAAAATTAAGTTGATAAGTGATGCACGATAAGAGATAAGATAAGATGTGATTTGATCAAGAATATGGTTTTATTTGTAGTACCCAATTAATTTAAGTATTTTAGAGTAAAAGTAGATAAGATATGGTAATATATATTATATTTGTTACTTTAGGTTTTATGCAATAATTTTCGCATTGTTACTTTCGAGGCGTTTGTAATATTATTATTATCAAGTAAACTTTGGTTTTGAAGTGGTGGGAGTGGTGGCGGTGGCGGAGGAGGTGGCACTGATATTTGAGACTTTTGAGTTTCATCATTAGCGTTTGCAGCTTTCCTTGCGGAGGAAGGATTACTCATTGGCAGTTGGCAGGAGTGGATGAGTCGAGTACACAGAATGAACTGTGCTTTGAGATATTATATGAACGCATAATACTGTATTCTGGCTCAATTAAGGCTATAGATTTACAGTTTATAAATGGCTTCCACTAAAAAATATGTATATACTTATTTCGATTTAGTGATCGGAGTGAACGCATGTTTACATTTGACACGCCAAAGAGAGAGTATCAAATAAGAGCATAGCAACAGTGCATTGAAGTATAGACTGTTCTCGCCACAAGATTTTTCGAGCAAATCGTGAGTTCTAGGAGATCGCTTTTATCACACAAAGAATTGAAATCTAATAAGGGATTCTCCACTGTTCCATTTGGTTACCTTAATATCACGCGTTAACAAAAAATCTTGTCTGGGTCACACCTGATATTTTTAAACTCCTGACCCATGTATCTCGACGGTACGATGCAGATCACGTATAAAATTCGTTCTTAACCAACCATTGTGAATATATGCTCAATTTAGTGCACAAGAGAATAAATTATTATGAAATTACAGAACATCTGATCATAATTTACGTACTGCATCTAAGGGATTTGTTTAATTTCGAGGATGCTTGAACTTATTATACTGTCGAGGGATTTTGAACGTTACTAGATTTTTCACAATTATTGACACTATCAGCAAAATGATCTTCTTTATACACCAATCTTGCAGGAGGCATCTCTTTGTCAAAGGTGATAGTTGGTATTATATCTATCTAAGTGGATTTATGTCGAGTATATCTGAATCTCACAAAATTACCGGTATTGCTAGCAGCTAATACAATACTCGTTGAGCGCTGGGAAATACTCTTTTTGCATCACGTTGCAAATGTTGCAGTGCTGTAACGAAAGGGCGTTCGCAACTTATGAATTGGATACCAAAATGACCAATGATAAGACTAGGAATACGAAGATGTAATACATACTATTATTATTTTCCTACACATATCAGTAATTTGAGCGGTTAGATAACAGGTGGCGCAATGAAAAGACAGGTTTTTTTAAGATTTTTAAGACTCTGAAACCTGATTCAATGAAGCATAATTTAGGTTGATAAGGCACAGGAGAAATTTTACTGTGTGCGACCACAGTGTCTTTTCCGTTGTCATCTTTCTGTAATAAAACTAGTGAAGTCGGCAGGGAGTCCCTTGAGCCTTGTTCGAGACTTCTTAATCTGTCGATATATCAAACCATTCAAAAATAAGGAGTTTAGCTTCTTGTTCATTGAATGGCACTTAAAATTGAGTGCAAATGCACATTAGATGTTCCTTATGGAAAATTCCTTACCGAGCAGTTCTGCTTCTTGGCCATTGGTTGTTTAAAAGGGTTACTGTTTGCTCGTAATACTCAGGGTATCTTTGAAGACATACAACTTTAAAATCGTTATGATTATGTTGCATCACAAACCACAGCAATTAGGAACATGCTATTCCATTCGATTCAGAAGAAGACACTTTGCAGTGCACAGACTTGGCTGGACTATGCCGCTAAACTGCGTCCCATTTCCTCTTGTCTTGCACCAAAACGTATACGTATAAAACTATCAACGAGTAAACGGTAGGATTTCTTTTTGACGAGCATCAACTTAATTATGTGCAAGTAAATGTTTTATGCGTAAAACCAGAACACCTGATGTGGATCATAGTCACACAGTCCATATTTTCTGTTTTTCCGGTTGCAGCGTACTTTTGTAAGCCACATGCACTCTATATTCCCTTCCATTCTGTGTATCTTTATGTAATGTATAAAACATAATCTCGTTGAGCATCTCTTTCTGTCTGACACTCTTTTCCATGTGCATCTGCACACAGTTGCCAAATGCAAGCTCAGCAACACCTCTTGTACAATAGAAGCTTTGTATGCAGTTGTGTGGCTGAACTGCTTGCAAGTTGCATCACATTAAATCATGATACCTGATTGAAATGGAAATGTGCCATAATTGATGCAATCATGTTGAAATGAAGTCAAAGCAATCATTGTAAACTGCAACTCTTTTTAAGGAATCTCATCAGAAAAATCTTTTCTGGCAAACATATCTTTTACATCTCATTACATTTTTATATAATTTCATCGCACGTGTATCGCTTCTGTATCATTCATTGCCTGCAAAACTTACAAAATAGGCAGTTTTATGCACCATTTTGGTGACAAAGATTCAAGCGTCCTTTTACATGTTACTCAGATTTCTCCCTGCACCACTTTTATGCGAAAAAGTGTTCATGCACAATTAATCATATAATATGCAGATTTCAAATTACATCATCGTATAATGTTTGCGCAATTATTATTTTTACATAAAATTTAACGAGCAAACAGATCAGTTACGCCCAGGTTTTCCATACAAGAATTAATTCCTGTTGATGCACTACTATATGCTCTGGATTAGGAATGAGTGGAAATAGAAATAATGATGTTATGAGGAGATTCTGATATTCATATGCATATCACTGTCGCTTACCACATTTGTAAAAACTTATGCTATACTTCTTCTAGTGTGGGAAATAAGGTATATGGATTTTTTACCCTGAGTGAGTTCTCATTATGAGTTAGACTATGTTCGGAGCGGATACCACAACACAAAACACATGCAATGCATAATATGTACGTGTGTATATGACGTGCATGACATCAGCATCAAGAACTCCAAGAAAAACATTGCATTACAACATGAACATAATACATGCATAATACTATACATAGTGGATAGTTTAGAGTCTAATCTGTTCCTTTATGGACTATTATGATTATGGACATAGGTTCGTAAAGGTATGATGAGTATGAATGAGTCGATATTCCTATTTTTGTGTCAGTCGTGTTACTCATTTACAATACTTAGGTTGTAGGTAGTTTTTACCATTTTTTTGGCCTGGTGCACTCTCCAAATGATGTTTTATGAGATAGACTAGTCTGTGTATGTAGAACACAAATCATCAGATAACTATGAAAATGCTTGCATTTGCAAGACAAATACAATGTTAGTCACAAGAACAAGAGCTGACGATGATGAGAAATGTGTGTGATCAGATCATGTGTTATTCCTTCCTTATCCATAATATCCATTCTCAGACTCAACTGCAACCCAAAAGATTGGAATGGAACTAAATTACTTTATTATATTGTGTTGAGTGGAACGAATAATATTGTGAAGAACAGGAAAAATATTGGGTTTGCAGTAATTATGCATTTTTTTGTCAATAGGAATGCTACGGAATCTTAAAAGTAAAAGTGATCATGCATGTATGCAAAAGTGTTTTTAGTTATTCATAAGTGCAAATCTTATTGTGACTGCGAGTAATCGGTACATATTTTATAATTGCAATTTAGACCACAATTGACGAAAAGGTTTTCCATCTAAAGGGATACGTTGTGCCATGTCTAGTTCCATCTCAAATCTAAGCCACAGCCTGCAAAATTTGGTCCATGTATTTTGAGCAAACTGAACATTTCACAGTAACAGTTTTATCGACTCTTTGTTTGTGGTAAACCGTGAGCACTTTTAATTGGCAATTGGAAACTAGTGCCCGTCACTCTTTGGCGTTTGGACACTATTGGACCGCATTAGTTGGTAAGTCATGTGGATTTTAATGATTCGTTTGTTGGCAATACAATTTAGGTTTCAGAAGGAGAGAACAGTTTAATGTGCATCGTATGCATGCATGCATTTTAAACATTTAATCAATCCTGAAACTCTCTTTTCTGTCTTCAAATTTCTTATGTATGTTTCATAGGCTTAAACCAATTATGTTCACTGTAATGTCATTGTCTCTACACCTTTTTGTAGATAGTTGGATTCTGAATGTAAGCAGCATTGACGTATCGTGTTTTGTTAGCTAAAGAACAGGTACGTGTGAGCATTTTACACTTACCACCTTATAAAAATGTAATTAAAAGCTGACAAGATTTATGCATGAACATATACGTCTAAACTTTAAATTTCAGATCAATCGTTAATGTAGGATAGCCAAATGGTACGTCTTGAATAAAGGAACGGTCTTTAATCTTACTGCAACATCCTTAAAACAGAAACGTCATCGCCATACCATATACGCCAGTTCCAAGTCTCAACACTCTTGACTCCCTCACTATATATATACACCAGATGTGTGTACCTGGTAAACCGGATGTCAGTCCAGTCACGTTTTATCTACTTCCGGATTTCCTATCGTGAAATGTACCAACAGCTGGACCCCATTTAAGCTTCCAGCATTCTGAATTTGTGTTCGTTACCTCATCGGTTGAACTTTGTTGCAAATATAGATGATACGGAATCAATTTTTCAATGTGGCTACTGCATCGGATTCAGCATCGAAACTAACAGTTGCAAAGTCATTCTTATACACAAACGTGTGAACTTCCAATACAAACAAAAGTCCGAGAACCTACATTTGTCAAACACACGACATTTATTAAATTCATCAAGAAAGTTAAAAATGGGTTCTGTGTGGAAACGACTGCAAAGAGTAAACAAACGAGCTGCAAAATTTAATTTAGTCATTTCTTTTGAGGAGCTCTCAGTTGAAGCCACATCAAAATGGTAAATACATTTTTCATTTTTGTACAATCAAATACACATTGGTGTTTCAAAGGAAGCAGATACAATAGTGTTATCTACTTGCATTTAGGCAACCGAAGAAACTTGGTTTAACTTTGTGGAGAAGAAGTCGGAGGGTAACAGTAGAGCCGCGCATGTGGGAGCCAACAATGAAGAATCCTTTGAAAGGGATAATCGTGTGGCCTATTCCAGAGAGCAAAGAAATAGCTGTAACCATTTTCAAAGACCCACGAACCTTTGAGTATGAAGATAAGGACTGGAACATAACTGTCGAAGATGTATATTGACCTCAAAAATGATAGATTTTGTTACAATGATATATTAGAAATGGCTCTGAATTACTATTTGATGTTTGCGGTTTAAGGTGTCAACTGGGAAACCTCGTCCTCTGGCCACAGGTGCTCTAAACGTTAAGGATTACGCTTCCGAAGTGCCCACTCAAACTAGCACCGAACTTAAGATGAAGGTTTTATCAAAGAAGATAGTCTCTGCTTCAGTTAAATTTACTATATCCTCATGTTTCATACGAGAAGGAAAAGCAACGTAAGGCTAGCTTCAAAATTGGTTTATTATTTTGCCCCAACCACATTTGCAATTTATGTATTACTGTAGTATAACAATAACTATTCAATTTGAAAATTGTAGGGATGAAGATATGCAGAGTTTGGCCAGTTTGATGAGTTCCACACAAAATGACATTGCTACAATTGAAGATTTCGAAGGCGAAGAAGATGGTACACTTTGTTTGTTGTATGAAATGATCTTGTTGGACCCATGTTTGATGAAAAATTTACACCTTCTGTTTCTATACAGGTGATAAATCAACACTTTCGATTCCATCTGTTGATAAAAGAAAATTGAGTGAAGTGTCTAACATAATAGCATCACAAATGGACAGTTTGATAAATAGCATGACTGAAGATGATGGACTTTTGGTAAAGAGTCCAAGTAAACTATCTCCTGGTAAGTTAACGCGTGAAAATAGTGCATAAACGTCGTTTGTATGTAATATTGAAATGTAACTAATTTTTTCCAATGATTTTTAAATTTATTTGTTTAGCAAAATCAGATCATTCGGAGAAGGGAGATAGCAGTCTCAGAAACGAATTAAGATTATCAAACGAAAGCATGGACAATTTATCACAGCCTAATTCATTACTGGAAATAACTTCTACACCGGTTTCAAAGCCTCATCCAGTCCCAGTCCATCCGCAACCTGCTAGTAGCACGCCGGATTCCAGAGATTTCGGCTTTGGAATGAATTTATCGCGAATTTCGGAGAGAACTGAATTTACAGATTGGAGCAAATCCGAGTTAGACAAAACTGCCAACAGCACTTATAGACCAGAAATCCTTTCATCTCTGTCTGAAAAACAAAAATCAGTGGATTTGGATAACAAATCTGCATTGAAATTGTCACCGCCCTCAGAAAGCGAAAATATTAAGTCTGGGAAAAACAGGTCAGTATTGCGCATTATCTTCGGATGCCTTTTTCCATTTTGTAAATTGTAGAGTAGTGCAAACAAAGACTAAGCATTTCAAGTCTGTACAACGAAGTTCAAAAGAATTTCTAATACGCTTATTTGGAAATACTATCTGATACTTGAGATCTGTTAGTTTAAATGTCATCAAATGCTATGCATTTAAAGTATACTTGTACAATTTATAGGCAGATCGGCATTAGATGTTTGCTTGGATTATATTGCTGTTTAAGACTAAAGGGCTTTATTTGGGTTGATCACTATGTGTTAATAGTTATGAGCTTTTACATTCAAACATTCCTTACTTCGCTGTGTCTCAAATGGCGTTAGCCCTTAATTTTATAAAGTGACAAGGATTTCGCTTTCGGAAATCGTCAATTAAATTTTGTGTATTTATAATTATAATTTTATTGTCACAGATAAATTGGTAAAGTTTTTGATGTGTGAAATGGAAGTTAAAGTATGATTAGTGCTTTCTTTCGTTGATTATTGTGATGCCAGGAAACGTTCCGTTGTGTCCGTCCGTATTTTATAATTTGATTAACAGTAAGTGTAAAAATAAAGGGACTGCTGCTTGTAATAACGCGTTTATATACCAATTAAACTAACAACTGACTCTTATTTGTTTTTTGCTGCTTTTAGACTGCTTTTCGTAGGAGTATACACAATCCAAATAAGCCAGTGCGGTACAAGAGTCTACAAATAAAATTACATACGCATTTGCTTCGGTTTTAGGTTGAAATTCTTCCATCCGTGTCCCGACTGCTCTTTTGTTAGATCTAGCCTCATGTGTGACGTGATCTATTTTCGAAACTATCATAACGATACACTTGGGAGCGAAAGTATAATATAATGTTACATTGGCAGATATTCGCATTGGTATGAGCTTTCATCAATTAAAAGTTACAAATGGCATATTATGCTTTAGTTGCAACAATTATTTTTATGGTGCATGGGTATGATATGCGGTGTGGTTTAAATATATTGTGCTATGAAAGTAACTCTTAGACCAGTTCATGAACTGGTATCTCAATGTTTCTCCTCGTCAGTAGGACGTAGGACCACAATCAACCATGGCATTTCAAAAATGAATTTATAAAACTTTGTAAACTTTCTTTTAGTCTTGGTTGCAAAAAGTGCCTGTTTGACCGTTCTATCTCAGCGGTTTGTACTAGATCTGGTATCGTCAAGTGTTGTTTGAGTTTAGAAAGTTAGTCCAATCATAGTGTATTGCGGTAGAAAGTAGCAGATTTTTTGGCAACGATATTGAATCACGTTCAGCACACCGCATGATTTTCTACATCAGTGTAGTTTTCTCTTCATTTCAAACTTGAACTTTAAAAGCAGACGCATAGAAACTGCTGTGTATACGATAGTTTTGCGTATTGACAGATGAGTCTGTCCGACTCAGCTAGCGAATAGCTTACGTGCTTCTTTTTATAACTAAATTTAGGTGTATCTTAAAGCCAAATGCTGTAGGAAATATGATACCATTGGGTCTCATATCGACTCTCGCTCTCATAAAATGTTTAGTAGTCTTTATGTTCATTTCTCTTGCCTGAAACGAAACTACACACAGTCACAATTCCATCGTTTGTCTTAGTCTTGAGTCTCGACTTTCTCTTTCTAGGTGCGAATTAAACTCAAGACGAGAACTTTTGACCTACCGATAGACCATGCCGTAATCCATATAGAATAGAACATATACTTGTATACTTTGCATTATAGTTTGCTTCATGTATTCCTACCACGACTTGCTTGCTTTTGGAAAGAACGGTTGACTCAACTCAAGGTTGCCCGTTTATTCATATAAGACCTGATATACACATCGCATGTACATTGTTTTTGTATATAGTATGTATTACCCTTGACAGTGGGGGAGCATCCGTCATATATATCACTAGAATTGACAACTTTCACTATATTGCGACACTTCTTCCCTATATGCATTGAATGCTTTCACTTTTAATATAACTCAACAAAACCGATAGTTTTGGGCATACCGTACATAATATACTTGTATTGCCGGATTGGATCACGTAGTAATTTTGCAAAGTCACGGAATAGTACTGCGATAATGCAGATATGAATCTTTTCATCGACCCAATAATATTATATAGATATGACAGAAGTTACTTCACGAAATTTAATGTTGTCATCTATTACGTTCTTCTATTATATGGCAGTTTACACGTACTTTTAAAGTTCAATCAAACTTTTACGACATAAGTTATGTATCAGTTTTTTGACAACTTCTCATTGTTAAAGTCTAAAACTAGCCTGTTGATAAATTTACATAACCAAACTGGGAAAATAGTTTAAAGCCTTTGATTCGAATGAAATTTATTAGAAAGAAAGAACAGAAGCACCTACTGGTAGTTGGAATCCATAAGCATCTTACGTAACCAAAATGGTTCCATTCATTATTGTAACTTGTAAGTGAAACTTGTTACTGCTCCGACTCACCGCTATTGCTGTAAAATGCGTAGCTATTTTCTTTGAATAGATTTTTCTACCTGAGTATAATGGTGAGTTGAATATTTGTTCTACTTTTCATTCTGACGAACGAGTAGTGTTATTGATGTACTATGTACTTTTTAAAATAGCACAGCACGTATAAAAATTGATGTAGTACATCAAGTAAGGTATGTATAGATATGGCTTTCGGTTTATGATTATTGAGCTCTTTAGCTAGAAGAGGTGGGCAGTTCTTTAGAAACCCTTTTTTTAAGGTAGCATAAATAGTGATTATTCATGAACTGTACAAGACCAACCATATTATTATAGATGGTCACAGCCATAATCATTGTGCTCGGATTTCTGTATAATCTGCGTTGGTAATTCAAGCAGGAAAGACGTATGTACTAGCAAACTACCTTAATGTAGAAAAGGGAATAGTCAGTAGCGGTACTGACTGTAGAAAAAATCCCAAGCTTTATTTTGTGGTTAGAAAATAATTCCCAAAGTAGGGATGAATTGTTGAAAAAACTTCTATCCAGAGTCCAGGTATTAAATCTAAACATAAAGGATAGCAATAGTGATAGCATTATTCGAAATGTAGGGTGATAGTCGGAATTACGATTTGCATTCAGTTCAGAACATACTACTGACTGATGTGTCAGTTGTGTGAAAGTTCTGACAGGTGTGTTCACTTGAAGGCTTATGCTTACTGAGCTCTTCTTTTGAGCAACCCAACTGTTTAACAAAGGTAGGATTTTAAATGCCTTAAATCCCAAAAGGAATTTCCCCGGCTTTAAAATGAAGTTAAGTGCATAAATATACACTTAGGCAAGCCTGAAGCTATTGTTTCGTAATAATATATTAATCCTCCCTAGTTGCGTACATTCACCTAGCCTCCGCATACCTATCTCATATTCAGGAAAAAGTGAAAGCTATGATAAACAGTTTTATTTTTCATTTCCTGTACGGTACGAATACGACTTTTACCTGACAGTTTCTAAGCGCATACCTGTGTGCCTCTGTTCTGTCTATCTTTTCCACCGGAGTACGTTCATCCGATCCTACCATACTCTCTTTCTTTCCCTTTTTAAGCTTTCACTCCTACATATAAGCTGTTAATACAACACGTTCACCATACAAACACGAACTTTGGGGAGAGACGAGAAGAGCAACGTGCGTGTGAGGAGACACCTACAGTTGCGTTTTGTCTGTGGAGCTAAACGCTCATGTTCTAGAGTGTGCAGTTTTTTGTGCTTTGTGAAAATAAAGCTCTAGTTTGTTCCTTCATATAGGTTAGCTCAAGAACTTGCCATGTGAAATTAATTTATTGAACGAAAGGTTCAGGCAGGCCCACATCTGGAAATCAAACCGTGTTAACTTATTTATGAACACTCTGCGTGCTTAAATTTTTCTTCGATGAAATAAGGAATTGGGGGAAGTAAAGGGTTTTATTTCATAGTTTGTGTTCCGAAAAGGAGGTCATTCGTTTTCTTATCTTCAGCCTCTTTGTAATTTCAAAAATAAAAAGTAATAGCAAAAACAAGAGAAAAGAAAAGGAAGAGGTAATTTAATTGTCTGCAATTAAATATGTAAAAGTCTAAAATTAACCTTGCGGAATCCCTGTTGCAAATCAAACACTTTTTAAAAATTTCCTTTAAGAATAGCATGTCATACGGCATTTTCCGTTTTCCTATTCACACTCATATTCAACTTTAGCAAAGCTCTCTCTATCAGTCGAAATTTTACATAATTCACATTTGTGTATATTGCTTGTAACTAGAAACGTCATAATTCATATCGGGCTTCATTCTCTTCATGCAAATCTGCAATAATATGTGCATAAATTACGCATAGTGCGACTCCTACACAACAAGGTTTAGATCGTTCCCATTTGTACTAAAATAGCAATTTGCAGCAAGTACTAGCTTAAGTACCATATTTGGCAGCAAAGGCTCTAGTAGAGAATGAAAATTGGATCCGAGACCAAAAAGTGATTATTGGTTTGCGTGCATTGACAAGCTGTTTATGTACAATCTGAATTAAAATCTCAATAGTATGCAAACGAACGGGTTCTTGGTGCTGCACTTGAACCATACTTAAATCAGTATTTACATTTTATTCCTTTTATTATATAGAAGTACTTACATGCACATGCAAGCTTAAGCTATGGCTATATGTATGTAACTTTTAGTTAACAGCATATTTTACATTCATTGCATATGGAAATGAAATCATGTAAATTCTTACTTTATTCCAAAACCTACAATCACCCTAGTTTTGCTTTAACTTGGTGGGATTTTTTACAACTTTTACTTGTAGCGCGTAGCACGACAAGCAAGATTTAGACGGAAAGTACTTTGAATGAGAAAATCTACATGAGTTTTATGCTAACGTGCACACATAAATGTAAATGATGTAGCCGTGATATTGACATGTTTTCTCACTTTTTCATGTACATATAGTGAAAGTGAAGTCGAAAGCGGTTCCTTCCCGAGGAAAGAAGAGACAACGAAAAAAGAATCACCGAAAAAAGGCAGTGATCGCCCGGATAGAAGTTCTCTGAAGCCATTGGACTTTCATCCCGTAGTGGATAATGTAAGTACAACTTTTCTTCTTATGTTTTTGCTATGTAATGTTATATGATGTTACAAATTTGCAATTGTAATAAAACTAGGTGCGTAGGTATATCGCTTTTACAGCCAAATAAGTCACAATTTATGTCATTTTAAGGCTTTTGTGACTGCAGATTTTGTTCGTAATGAGTTGATGCATTATTCAAAGGTTTTCTTCCTGTTGTTAAATGGTTTTTAGTAGATGAATAGTGTGGAAGAAAGTAAATTATGTAGACCGCCATTTACGTGGAATAGATTCAGAGATGGTATGTAGTAGTTTGAAATACATGCAGCTACTTGCTTCTCGTCAGTTATTTCTCGAAAACCATGTTGGCTAACAAAATGATGAAATATGGCGACTTAATGAGATGTCATTTTTTCATCGTGTTTTTCCTATTAAATGGTTGTCGAAATTTTTATCTAATTTTTAGTGTTTAGTCAAATGTTTTCCGTGCTAGACATTGAACGCCAACTAATCCTCTTTAATGCTTTTATAATTGAGAAGCTGGTTCGGCATCTCAATTAATACTGACTATATACTTGTGCGTGTTCATCCTTCACTGTCAAACTGATGATGATGACATGCAATTTATTGCTCGCTAATTTTTATGCTTAGCAGTGCCATGTTTTTTTCGTTTGCTGATATGTGAGTAAGAACGATGAGCTCGTCATGTCGTTAGTGTATTGAACTTCAGCCTTGCTTGCAAGTTCAGGACTGAATCTATTATTATGTAGCAGCACTTGGTCTGGCTGTGTAGTATGAGGTTCCATACCGGAAATTTCTCATTAATATGCAGTGATATTAAGTCTCCCTTAAACGTCTTTTTATACTAATTTGCCTTGATAGCGTGCTCTCATCTTTGTAAGCACTTCTGTAAAGATTTACATATAAGACATACATGAAATTTTACATGCTGGACACATATAAAAGTGCATCTAATATTGACTGTCATTCTAAAATCCATTTTCCGTTTTACATTAAAAACTGAAGCCAAGGACGCATATCTAGTATAAGCATTAGCATTCTATTTCAACCGCATGATAATCAGATTACATGCCAAAGACGTTTGAATAACATTCAAGGAAGCAATTTCCGTGGTACTTCTACGGAAGTGTAACAGGACAACGGAGAAAGTATAAATTATGGCAAGAAGCTTCCCTTTGGTTTTTCTTCAGCAACTATGCTTGTTTGGTGGTCTATGAATTAATGCATCATAATGATCCCGCAACAACGGAATTACACAATGAAGCCAACAGAAAGACTCGTTTAGCTACAGAAGAAGTTTCTACGTCTAATTTCCAACTTGCACAATAGCTTTGATAACAGGGAAAGAGGCTCATATACGTAATGAGCATCTGTACTAGCCTAGCATATCGGTATATCGCATTCCAACTCCCAATGAAGCTTTGCGTGGACGATTGTTGTAAATAAATTTTAACTCCCATATATCTACTCTAGTTTATTATCGAATGACTGGAAAGGAGTCTAGTGCCGGGTTGCTTTCTCCGGTTACTTTTAATTTATGGGTTGAGATTGCGAAGACTCTAAAGGCCGAACTACGACTTGTACTTTAGTTCTATTGGTTCAGAACTAAACGATGAGTCCATATATATATGGTTAAGATTCTAAGTTATACAAGTCTCAATGGTTTTGAATTCAGAGAGGCGGTGTACATTTGTGAGTCATCAAAGTTGAGTTGGAGAAAGCTGACTCCGATTCTGTGTTTCTTTACAAGATAAGTTTGTTGAAATGACTCTTAAAATATATCAGTGGAATACTTAAGGTGCGTGTGCTCCAACAGAGATCACAGATCACCTAAAAGTTTTGCCAGATGCTTTACCAACTTTTTTTGGATGCTGCATTAGAAAAGAGTGTTACATTTTCAGTACTTTTCTATATTTAGTACATTTGCTTTCACCTCGTTATGCTTATACGTATAAATTGGCTGTATCTGATGAACGTACTTTGAGTGTATCAACTCTGACAGGAGAAAGGTAGGCTTTCTCCGAAAAAGAAAAATTTACAGCTACTGCATGCCTAACAACTATAATTTCTTTATCTCTTCCTCACCCTAGCTGACAGGAGGCTAGAAGCCCCTTTTCCTTTGCTAAACGCAATGTACATATTTTGTCCTAAAGACAAACGAAGCAACTGTACTCACACTCACTGTTGTATTTCTTTTCTTTCCTGGAATCATGGTATATTTTGGAAATATCACCAGCGAACCTCAGTTCCATGTCTCTGTATACTTGTATATATTTGCGTAGCTATAATGAATAGTATATGACCGTAAACATATTTGGGAATAGAACTCGCTCATTTGATCAAATCATGAAGATCGTGATCTCTCTCGCTGCTCAGAATTCCGGATGTTTTACAAAGCCCGCAGCTTCTTCGTCTGCACTAACTTGTGTAGTCATCAGAAAGAAACGTGCACATGGCGCACTATCTCTATTCTCACTGCGTCCTTAGAACCGAAAAAGAAGCCTCAAAAGCTCAAATGGCTGCTTGCAGTTTTTGAGGCTGTGTAATTTGTTAAGATTGCAGACTAAAAGTTCAGCAAACCTGTGACAAAACGTTCCAAGTTACCTGTGTGAACACATTTCCTCCCTTCCTACCAACAACTGTATGCATATAGGCTAAAAATGAGTATAAGGTTGGCTACGTTTACTTTGCATTTTGCATTCGGCACGAGTCCAACGAAATGATAGTGAGATGCAAAGAGAGGGTCTTACGCCGTCTTACTGCATGGTATGACTGTTTCTCTTTAAAAGCATTGGCAACTTTCTTTCTACGCTTTGAGTTCATCAAGGTATATGTCTCAAATGAGCCTGTAGTTTGAGTTTGTTCTTTCTTTAATGCACTTTTACCAGTTTTATTTCCTTAAGGTTGGAAGAAATGAATCTGTGTGTGTGTACATGCCCTCTAGATTTTATACTCTATTATTTTGTGTCAAATAATTTATAATTATAAAACACCCTTGTGATCATATTTTGCGGTGATTTGCAAAGCACGTCCGCTAATAATTTGGAGTAAATGAAAGAAAAGTTGTTGCACAAAAAGGATCGCGGTAGGATAGTTGGCCTTTTCTTCCATTCTATTCTTCGAGTTGTCATATCCGAGAAAAATTGGTTAATTTATGAATGATAGTTATTTTCAATATAAATTGGGTTTTGCTTACAAACTTATAGTACCTAACTATGGGCACATGTATTTCTTCTTACTTTTGAACGTTAATTCATGTGAATATAGTTTCCAGAAAATATGAAAGCATTGTGTGTAATCTGCGTGGTCTTTTGTTGTCGAACAATGTCAGTCGGTTTGATTGACAGAAGAAATAAAAAGGTAGGTATAAGAACAGTTCAGACTCTAATTGGTATTGGTCGTGAGTGAAAGAAAGGATTTTGAAAAGAAAGATTGGTTTCTTTGGAATTCAGGACGAGCAATTTATTACAGACAGGAATTATTTCGAAAGAAAGAACAAAGAAGGTTGTCTGTGGACGAGACAGGGCTATATAGTAGTTTGGAACAGAAGAGCACGAGTAAAGTATTCTTATCTGCACGTCGGTTGGTTGCCGGTCAGAAGGGAGAAATATTGGAGGTTCTTATGCGTAAATTATTTTCTTAATAATTTTCTCCGGGAAAAAGATCTCTGGGTAGATACGAGTTTCTTCATGAGCACGTTGTAATGGAGTAACATAAAAATAACTCGTTTAAGTGGCATGAAAAGCAACAGACTAGGCTTTTCTCATTTTCTCATTTTTACTCCAGAAAACTTTTTCATTTAGGCATTAAGACAAGTGCATAATAGTGAGGTGGGATGGAGAAACAACATGTAATTTCCGCTTGAATGATCCCTCAAAGGAGTTTTCTTTACTTTTGCTATCTCGTTTCGTCTTCAAATATAAAGATAAAATGGCTTTGTTAGGGTAGAACGTGTGTAAGTTGAATAGAGAAAGTAAATTCTCGTTTCTTACCTTCACTGCCGCTCTTTCTACCTGCTTAGATGCTTAACATTTTTGGTATGTAGGTTCTATAACGCTTGTTATTGACTTTCACCGGGCATGGTGTTTACTTGCTTCATTTACTCACACGTTTGCCTTGTGATGAAAAGTTGGATAATAAGTATATTTCTAACACACACGTACAAGAAAGAATCAGCAATATGACTAAAAAAAGTGAGCATTTTACACAACACGTTTTCCAGTACACGAGTTCCTTTTTTTCTTGAAATTCTCTTGAAATACACTGGTTGAATCTGATCAAACCAGAAAACTTCATCAGCTAAACTAAAATGTGAATGCATATATTTAAATACGGTACTTTTATCTCGTCATACAGTTCAAGCAGTTTAAGTATTAAGTTAACATGTTTCGTATTACTATTTGAAATGTTATAGCTTTTGTTAATTAAATGCATTTTTTGTCATTTGCAGGTAGATATGGTTGGTAGAGCAGCAACATTGAGTCAAGATTTGCTAACGTGGTGCAAAGAAGTCACCAGAGGCTACCGCGGGGTAAAGATCACCAATATGACTACCTCATGGAGAAATGGTCTCGCTTTTTGTGCCATAGTACATCGCTTCCACCCAGAGTTAATGTAAGTAAAAAGGCTGACGATAAAGTTGTAATATGTCAGTTTAATATCTACTTTACATGTACTTATTTTACATTTATGATTGAGTAGATACAGTAAACAGCACTACAGGGTATTGAAAAGTTAGGAAGAACTACGGACCTGTCTCTCCAACTTGTTAAAACTTCATTAATTTAAAATCCATGCACGTACATAAATGACTACCATCAAGGTTGAAGATATTGCCAAATCAATACAATTATCAATGTAATGGTACAAAATTCTGCTTAATGTGCATATTACACCCTGTATCGCTCCATCGACTGCGTGGTTCAGAGGACAAACTATTCGACCTACAATGGGCTTTCGAGGTCTCTATATAACAAAACGAAATCTTTGATCCAAACTATACAGAGGCTATATATTGCTCTTTATGCTCAATCCGCTATCTCATTCGGGGACAAGTAAAAAATAATAACCTATTGAATCCATCTTGGGAGAGAATGGATGTGATTTGAAAGTTTTCGTCGTGAAACAAGTACGGAATGACATAAATGACTCTCTCGACGAACGTTGAGAGGAAAATACGAAACTCAAGGATATACTACATAAAATGAAATAGAAAATATAGGACTTTTCTCATGAGAAAACAACGATACGAATACGATACGAATATCAAGAGGGAGCAGCAGGCGAAAGGATCTTTGCGCCTGTGGTTTTATATCCGGTTTTATCTCCTTTCTCGCATTTTCTTTCGACGGATGGCATATAATGTCACTAGCGTAATCACTTCAAAAAAAATTCTCGTGTAAATCGCTTTGAAAAGAAGGTTTTAGAGATCTACAAGATACAATACATTTAGATGGGAGCTGAAACGTGTTGTACACTTTCTCAGAAAACGGGAATTGCTATGTATATATGAATCGCTAGACATGCCGGCATATTATTTGAGTACAACCGTGTATCACAGCTCACATCTCTTCATCGCTGCTTGTTGAAGGGAAACAAAGATTCAGAATACAGAGATCTGTTCCGCTGTCTCCTCCGGTAGCATCCCATACACAAGACTTTAGGGCTGAGAGACACACGACATAATACATTACTTTCTCTTGTTCTTATAGATGTGCTTTCTTTTCTTTTACAGAGACTTCAATAAGTTGTCTCCACATGATATAAGAGGGAATTGCAAGACAGCATTCGATGCCGCTGAATCCCTTGGCATTCCAAGAGTTATTGAGCCATCAGATATGATGTTGTTGGCGGTGCCGGATAAGCTAGCTGTTATGACATATTTATATCAACTCCGAGCTCATTTCACAGGTGAAATATCCTTTATGCTATTATCATGTTGAATAGAATATACTTATAGTAAAACTACTTTTACCTTCCTTTTTTATTGTGGAGAATTTCTCTCCCCGTGTGTAGTTTCTCTCGCTTTTTTAGTTTGCCCATTGGGAAATCTGTATATTTCATTTCTGATGCTATCTGACTGGATTTATCAAGCGTTTTGCTATTAGCGTATCTCATAGCACGGATGCCTAATTTATAATTCATTGCTTGTTCCTTGTGTAGGATGCCAACTTGAAGTCCAAAACTTGGGTGCTACTGGCTCACAATCTCAGTATGTGGTGGGTCAGCGGGAGAATGAAGAAGATAATGCCATCACCAAGCAAATTCTTCAACAGGAAATAATGAATATGAAAAATACAGGAAGGAGCTCCAAAAGCTCCAGTACTAGTCGTGAGAATAGTGTAGGAAAGGATCTCAATAATTCATCTAACCGTCTTGTGAGAGAGGAAGCTGGCTCTAGGAGGTCTACCTCTGTTAGTCATAGTAATTCATCGTCGTCAGTCAACTCTGCAAGAGCACTTACCCCCGAAAAATCTAATAATAATAGCCATAGTGGATCTCCCATTTCAATTCAAAACATTTTGAACAAGTTCAGCAAAGATAGCGATAGATCTTCATCGCCTTCAGCGGTTGCAAAAAGCGACTCAAAGTCTTCATTATTGGATAAACTGGGTGACATTAGAGGTTCACTTTCTAGCAATAACAATAAGGTACTTTTAGCTTCTACAGTTTGTTACAGCATACTTAAAATGTTTATATAATGCATTATTTTGTATTTTCATCTGAATATTAATACTTATAGAGCAACTCATCCTTGAACAGCAGCAATAGTGGATCTAAGCAGGCTCTAATGACCAGGAGGCAATATACAGATCCATTAGGGTCTGACGATGAAGATGACTCTGCCCAATCTCCCGATACAATTAAGCAATACAGTGCACCGGTGACTCCAGCGCATCGGGTAAGTAGCGCTTGCTCTATAGATTCATTATGTATTTCATTCTATTATTTTAAGGTTGGTTTTAATGAATTTAATGGAATGTATATATACTTTTAATAGAGCGCCGCACACACTATCGGTATCCCTGATCCAGATGCACCTGGTCTCTTAGATTTATCGCCAACTCGTCGTGACAGTGATGTAAATAAGCAGGTTAGTAATTATTGCTTATTCAGAAAATGAATGCAGAAAATGGTTTTAGGAGTTGGTATTATTATCTGTAATATCTTAATCACAATGCGTTTGAATTTTCAGAGGCTATTGGCTCGGCATGAAGAACTCCGTGAAAGAGCAAGATTGATGCTAGAACATGCAAGACGAGACGGCTCTCTTAAGAATTCTCCTTCGAAACCATCAACGCCAGTAGGAACAGTGACAGGGACAACAGTTTGCGACTCAATGGTAAAATATTTGTAAACTGCTGTGAAGAACACATTAGCTCTTGAATTTTCACCATACATTTTCTGTATTGTAGGATGAAACTGAGCGTCATCAGCAATTGAGAGAAAGGGCACGTAGAATGATAGCGGAAGCCCGTCAAGGAATTATCAGTCCGTCATTAGATAATACGTCCAAGTCAAGTAGTCATTCAGGTAGTCCAGCCTCGGAACCTCCTTCCCAGCGTAGTCTGAATAGTCCTGCCAGATCTGTTGCTTCTGCATCCGATGCCAAGGAATTTTGTGATAATCTCTCTAATAATAAGGTATACTTCTATTTTTGGCTTTAGTACTAACTGTTGCTGTAATTTGGAATGAACTAATTTTTAAGATGAAAAAATTTCACTTTCAGGAATTAAATGGTAACGTATCGCGCTCGACAAATAGTGAATCCAGTCAAGAAACCCAGAGTAGCAAGACTGAAGCAAACAACAAAAATGCTTCTCAGTCATATTCTGGTCCCATTAGTAGTTCAAAACCCAAGTTGAAGTCTTTTCATACTATTTTGGAAAAGATGTCACCCGAAAGAGATAACCCTCAACATGTAAGCTAATAATTAGATTTAGCATATGGTAGACCAATTGAGCGTCAACCGGCATACAAAATACAACCATGTAAGTAAATATAATTTATTATTATTATTTCAGCCTGTAAGAACTACTAGTATTGAGAGCAGAACCTACTATCAGCATGAGTTGGATCGCTTAGAAGAGGAACAAGAAGCAATCGATGAAAGCGCACGTCAATTGGAAAGGCGCTTGCGAGGTGTAATGGAATCAGGTAAGCATAATAAATTTTAATTTGAACACTATTTTTCTTCGAAATCGAGTTTAATTGGCTTTAATTGATCATTGTAGGTGAAAATGCAGAAGAAGAAGATCAATTGATGTGCGAATGGTTCACGTTAGTCAACAAGAAGAACGCCTTGATACGGCGACAAATGCAGTTGAATATCTTGTAAGTATATTCCTAACTTGTTAACAAAAATTATTATTTATTTATTTGTCGGTAATTTAGCCTACTTATGAATAATATTTGTGCCAAGCGAGAACCATGGTGGCCCATTGTAATTTCTACACCTTGTTAATAAAAGCTCAAACAGTAGATACTCCAACAATAAGGTAGGTACGTAGTTGTTCGTGAGACTTTCCTCCGATAGGTGGAATACGAAAGGGCTTTGTACTTTGTCGGATAGATATTCTTGCTGTAGATGAGTTCTTCCTTATCTCGTTAATATTTTGGTCGGCAACTCTTTCAAAACATTTCAAAATGAATACCTGCTTATAATTCATGACATTAAGTGGTAGCTTATGGCAGTTTTTGTGTACTTTATAATATGTTTGATTTGTTATTTTCAGGGAGAAAGAGGATGATCTTGAGCGAAAATATGAGCAATTAAATGATGAACTGCGGAAAATATTAGCCATTGACGGTAAGCTGTTATTATGCAAAGCGTTTAACTATTCAGATTCATTGGCTTTTGCTGTGCATATTATATGCTTGTAAGGTGGGGGAAGATTGATTACAAAATATATATTCTGCGTAGGTTATTTTCACATTTTGCATACAACTGCAGTATTTTTGCAATATATCGTTTTACTCAACATGCCCAATCTGTCCACGTTGGTTATATTCTCTATCTATAGCCTCTATTACTCCATCCGTTTTACATAAAAAAGTGATTTGTAAGATTTAGTTTTTAACTGCAGATACAGGTTTCCCAAGTTAAGCAATGATTCATTATCGTGTTTTCTGAAATGAAATATGAGCTCACTGACCTGGTACTGGCATAACAAACACCAACGGTTGAATATACGAATGACGGTCTCATTGTCAATCCAATTCATTTGCCAACTCATTGTTGAATAAATAACCTTGTAAATTTTAATCCTTACATGCAAAGAAGCAGAGATGGGAATCATTTAATGGGATTAAATTAAAGGAGGCAAATATTTTTTGCTGGTTCAATTACCAAGAGTATTTTCGTTTAGTGCGTAATATGAATCTTTTCGAAAGTAAGTAACTGTTTTCAGGAATATGCGTGCATAATAATCTTATTGTTGTTGATGCAACAAAGGTCACGAAATTCACTGCCAAGGCAGGTATTAAATACATTGGATTTGACCATCACAATCAATTGAAGGGACAAAATATTTAATACAAGAGGAAAAATTTGTTAATCCCAAATCCAATAATGGATTCCAGTGTTACGCTTTAAGAGTAAATAGAAACTCATTACTCATACATATATTATTTGTTGTACGCGACCGTATGGGATTAAAGAAATTGGTAATCCGTGCACCTTTTTCTTAGTTTTGTAACTTTTTTGTTACGTCTTGCAGAAAGGAATTTGTCTTGTGTTGTGTGTACGGCCTGCTATTATACTTACTTACGATTCATGGATGCGACCTAGGAATGCTTGTTTTGATTCATTGCGGCACTTGTCGGTAATGCTATGCATATAACAGCGAATTGGAACTGAAAGGATTAAGTTAGGACTTCTTGTTTGGCAAATTTTTCCTTTTGTACAAAAATAATTGTCAAAAAGATTATATACCTTTTTACATTTACTTACAACATTTTTGTCCACAATTATGCTCTTTCTTTTGTTAACGTATTGGAATTCCAAAGGGAGTTTTGTTTGCATATATGAAATCTCCAGTTTCTTTCAACAAACTTGTTGACAATTTTTACAGTAATTACTCTGTTCCGGTAAATAAATTGCCCCTTAAGCTCTTCGCTGCAGGTCAGGTTCTTTTATGCAAACCAAATAATATAATCAAATGCTTTATAAGAAAATTGCATAGTATACAGTAGCTTAAAATGTGTGACCTAATGACCCTCGTATTCCACACAAAATGTAGCGAATGAGGATTTCTATAACCGTAGCGTATGCACATTACATAAAATCAAACATTTGTCCAGTTAAAAAACTTTTGCTGCAGCAAATGTAACTCAAATGTTGTAAAGCCCTTACGCAAGTTTCCGTAGGCGCTTTTTGTAAAAATACCAACTCATTTGGTCACGTTCAATTCGACATAAGATTAAGACGAAGACGGAGTTCGGTCTGGACCTGTCATTTACTAGCCATTGCTTTCTGAAGGGATTTCGTTGCTTCAACCAGACTACTTGATCCTTTTCCAAATGTTTTCTTTAGTTCTCAAACCATCCTTTATCAGATTCTTCTACTAATGGATGCATCATGTCGCTCTTGTCCTCATAAATGCGTGTTTTTTATACGACAGGAAGCAGAATAGATTACTAATTTATACGCACAAAATTGTCATTTTGGCCTTTTTCTATATTATTTTTAGTTACATAGCTATTTTGATTAAGTTTGTTGATGAAAATCTTGATCTGTGGGAGTAGAAATTTTGAACGCATGGGTCGAGATTGTAGGTTACATAAAAGTCAAAGTTTTGTTACTACTTTCTTCAAACTAATCAGACAGTAGTGTAATAGAAGTAGCGTTACCTTAACTTTAGCATACATATTTCATTTTTACGAATAAGTACAGATAGATATATTCAATTCATACCGAAAAGTTTTACAAGTCGAGTCTTGTGATGTTTTAGCTGGACTGAACGTAAAGTGCATGTTTAGACAGGGAAATTTTACGCTGTAGATTATAATATGTATAATGTTCCTATATATGCAACGAGTTACCTATTTACGCTTGTACACACACCAACAGCCAGCACATTATCCCTTTCTTGCTTTCATTTAGTGAAAGCAAGCTTTCTGCTTCCTCCTACTGATTGCCAATCACAGAAATGTAAGCGGCTTAACTTACCCTGAGTTTCTGGCCCTTCTTCAAATGTTTGATGTGGGGGAGCGAGTCTGAATTTGAACATGTTTTGAAGTGGGCTCTTTCTTCCTTCCTCCACTCTTGGGTCTTCCTTTCGCTTTTTGTGCTTATTTGCTTTCTTTTTGGTTTATTTCCTTTCCATGTCGGCCGACGATGATGTCAGAGTGGAAGCAAATGCTCGGGTTTTTGTTATTATTGTTGCATGCCATGTTAAACTTTCTCTGTATCAAACCCAAACCACTTACTTTTTCATGGAATAGCTGTTCAACCATTTCTACTTCATCTTCACATTAGATACAGTGATAGTGACGGACAACTCACGTCATGAAAAAGCAAACCTATTTTTATACTTTGGAAACTCAAATCGTAATATGCATATATACTTCGCATTTCTATTGGCATTTACAAATGACCACATGCTATTTTCAGAATACTCGAAAGTCAACTTTTGAACAACGATTTCTACCGTATGTTAATGGTGAAACCATGGGTTGGGTATAAAGCGATGTCAAGAATATTCATTGTAAAATGTAATGGAGTTCGAATGAAATGAAAATCTTAAAAGTCATAATGGTTCTCCTTTTGAATGAAGTCATGAAAAATGACGTAGCATGACATGACCAACGAGTCCGTCGGAGTGTTGAGATTTCGGATGCATACATATACATAAAGAGCATGGTGAAAACATAGTTAGAAATGTATTGAAAGCCCGAGTCAGTCATTATTGTTCCGTATGAGATTTGTGTAAATAAAGAAAGTAGAGTGGGACGCGAAGAATTTAATCCGCTTTTCTTCCTGACTTATATGATGAAGGAAGAGAGGAGGTGCCGTTTCAAGAGTTGGTTTGATACGGTAGGTTCTGGTCTGACGTGATGGTATATAACTCTACACACTGTTGTACTCAAGCTGTGAAAATGAGTTTTGTATATTTGTAAATTACATCTTTCCATTTTCAAGCCACTGGAATTCTTTAGCGGATGATGCTCATGTAACTCATGTTAGGTTAGATATTATAAGTGCACTTGTCAGCTATTCACAATGTAGGTTGTGTTTGTTGTAAATTTGGCTTACTACGAGGTGTATGTTCATTTTATGCTACCAACTACCAGTCAAAATGCTGCAATTACGCTCGCTATGGATTTGAAACACTATGAGACAAAAAAATGCAGTAAACTGTTTAATTAATGGATGGAGAGTGAAGTCGCCGTTCCAGCTTGTTGTTCCATTAATGCAGAGCTTTGAGCTTTTTTGTGACACCAAATGAGCATTGGATAATTTTATATGTAATAATCATGGAATTTTCTTGTGTTAATAGAATTTCAGAAAACGGAAGCAGATCGCGTACGTGAGTCCTTATTGCTGCAGGAGTTAATTCAGGTTGTCAATCAACGGGATGAACTTGTCAGCCACATGGATGATCAGGAGAAAGCGTAAGTCGACTTCTAGCATTGAACATAATATTATACTACTGATATTCACCCAGCACCAGTCGTTTGCATATCACATCCTAACTATCCATACGAAACAGGAAGTAAGAGTACTAATTACATGTCACTATTTGCCTAATTAGAGTTAGTGACACATCATATTTTAGCATTCTGAGGAGTTTGATATTTATAATTTGGTATTCCTCAGTTTCATGAAGATAAAAAATGCCTCAGGTTAGGTTTAACAATGGTCAATTAAATAAATTGTAGTAAAGAAAACGAACTAGGACGCAAAAAGCAATCTATTATTAGTTGTGTCTGGAACATACATACCGATAAACATACATATAAACCGAAAGCTTAATATTTCTGTTAAAGACTGTAATTTCAGTTTCAGAGCTCGTTTGTTATATCAAACTCAAAAGATGTTGAGTGATTTCAATTTTATTATTATAAATGGCAAGTAAGTGGTTTTCAGTGGTTTTGTATTCCTGCGATGGGCAAAGGTAGTCATTTTTCATCAAGGAAGGGTATTCTGGAAATGCATGACATAAAAGATTTATGTACCATGTTAGTATTGGTGGATGCACGTTGATAAAAATCCATCTTTGTTGATTTTTTAAGGATATTGCTGAAGCTAAAAATAGTGTTATTCTTTTTTAATCCATTTTGAGTTTTTATCACACAGAAAGCATTTATTGGTCATTTTCATGTGTGCAGTGCATGTGTGGGTGAATCCGTGCAGGGGCTTTTAATCGGATTATTTCCTTAAACCGGAAGCACATCGTAAATTTTAAACTCCAAAAGGGTACCATCTGTTAAAAAATAAATCTTTGATAATAGGCACCCCTGATAATAATGTTTTTGTGTGGCTAACAATCGTGGCTACAATCCTGGAACTGATATTGGTGTCCAACTTATTAGTTGTGATTTTATTTGTATGTTTTATATCAATGATAAAAGATACTGTGAGGTTGTCGCTCCAGTAGCTTATTGCTTGGTTTGTTACTGTTCATTTTGCAGTTCACAGTCACCAGTGACCATTCATATAAGCAAGCATGATCATTATGGGTAATTTGAGGATAGCAAAGGATGGGTAGTGGACATCTATATAATATTGTTACCCAATGCGCATTGTGTAACCGGACAGTAGGTTTTCTTTTATTTGAGTTGATATTTATGCTTCTCAGCACTTTCTGCCTTGAATTTGTTTCTTGAACATAAATACACAGTAAAGTCAGCAGACAGTCCTGTCTGTCATAGCAGGCGAACTGGAATAGCTTTGGCATTTTCGGGGTTTGTCCCTTTCTATGGCTTCTGGTTCTGGTCTCTGGAAAGAGGCCCCTAAAAGCTCTAAACAGAAATAAATTGCCAACAAATATTCTCAAGGTCTTAATCTTAATTGGCACTATGGCGTGTTGCCTCAGTCGCGTGACAAAGAATTGTTGTATATTGATCGCATATGGTTCACAGAATCCACCTCCGTTTGTGATTTAGATATCGTGGAGATATGCGCGTGGTAGGTTTTCTCATGTCTCAAGTTGCCACTTCCAGTTTTATTCAAGCACTATTTATACCAAATTAGTATTTTATGCCATGTCCACTGAAATAATGCTACTCTTCTCTTATCATTATTTTGAAATTCGATACAAATTATTATAGTTATACATTATGTCAATGTGCTAATGACCTGTCGTCGTTTGACTGCTGCCCATAAACCATTCGCCCTAGCTGAAGCGCTAATAAGGATCTGTTCGTTTGTATCTTTGTTTGCTTATAAACTAAAACGTTTCATGTTTCGCAAGGTATTGTGGTGGCGTGAATGATGCATCCAATCCCTATGATTTTTCATAGAGTGATGAGTTGTCAGTGATCTTTAGTTAACTTCTGTATCTTTTTTATACATTTTTAGCGATGTAACATTACACTTTTCTGTTCTCTCTCACTCGACCCAAATTCTTTTAAACACAAGTGCGGAATGTATTTTACTGACTCAGCGTAATATATGTCCTCATTTCGCTTCATTCATTGTTTCGTTCCAGTACAATATGAAGTAGTCACCCGCCTTTTCAGTGGCATTTATCCGGTTTCAGTTGCTCATTTTTATCTGTAACAATCCAGCAATCTGGCTTATTACGAGCGACGACGTCCGAGCGCGTGGCTATGCTGTAGGTTTGGCAGGACACTGTTTACGTAATTGCTGAGCAAAGCACTGTAGTGCATTCTGCACACACATTTGTGATGGGTGTAATATTGTTTGGTTCAAAAT
The DNA here is from genome assembly GCA_001718145.1 of Orchesella cincta. Taxonomy (NCBI): domain Eukaryota; kingdom Metazoa; phylum Arthropoda; class Collembola; order Entomobryomorpha; family Orchesellidae; genus Orchesella; species Orchesella cincta. The sequence continues at coordinate 169,146 of LJIJ01000032.1, read as the reverse complement.
TAGGACCAAAATATTTAGCAGTAGTGCACATTTTGCGTGTCTTCACAGCGTATATATACATTTTCATTTCAAACAAAATATTGTACATTATAGGTAGAATTTCTGGAGGTTGTGCAGTTTGAAAAGAATAACTTTTACTCCTACATATTCGGATTGAGTATTATTTCATATTTCTGCATGAACCATGCAACCAGTATTCTTGCGCACATTTCCCTTTTGTCAACCAATGTCATGTAATTTACACAACGCATCCCATAACGAGTCGCATATTCGTGTGTCTGACAATATCTCCCCAATTTCCATTCTTTTTAGAAATCACGAAGAAAATCCTTCGACAATGAGAAACTGCTACATTCAACAAGAAGGGTCCAAAAGTACATTTCTGAAATGCTTTTTGGCTTAAATTTCTCCTATGAGCATTGGTTCTATAATAACATGTTACAGGGGTTTCCATCTCCCCTTTTTCACAGCCTTGTGCACATTTTTACTACTCACGCTTCATGCTTTTTACCACCCTCAACCACGGAAATCAATCTCGGCAACACATGTTGTTTTACTAACAAATGAGACTTTAAGTTGATCTCATCTTTCACTTCATTTTATTTATTAGCCAAATGAAGCCTCAGTTAATGGTAGTGTTGATGCGAGCGTGTTTTATGAGAATTCGATTGTAGGGGTTGCGTCATTTTTGACGAGTTCATTGTTGTTTGTAGCAGATTGAATCAGATTATATAGTTAATGCATATATTGGATGGGAATGTTTGTACAAGTGTTTTTAAATATATTTTGGAATACATTCTATGAATTTTAAGTGAAATACATTTATATACACGGAAAAAAATCTTGCTTTTGTTTGATGATGAACACGGATCAATGGAAAATGGTAACAATATAATATCTTTGTTTAATTTCAGGATTGAGGAGGACGAAGAAATCGTAAAGGACCTTGATGTTAGTCTCGCAGATATTTCTAGGAACTCAGCCAACGAAAAGTGTGTCATTCAGTAAAAACGAATTGAGAATATTCATATCATAGCATAAAACGACGATTTTCAGCTAGTAAAAAACTCGAACGTCCGATGGGTATCATAGTGAGGTATGAAGAGAAATGGATTTGCAAACTTGTTTACCGGTTAATCATATCAGTCACTAACTAACTTACTTATTGACTGATAAAACGGATAAAACTAATCTTCTTCAGTTACCAAACAATTTGATGTAATGACGGAGGACATTTTAGCATAATCATAAAAACCATAGTAGGAATACGATAAATGCATTTAGAGTAACAGTGCCATGTGTAATACTATTATTAGTCTACTTTAATAAGTGCGTAGGAGGTGATGCCTAACATAGAAAATATACATTTATGTGCATTTATATAACGTGTATTTATATCATCATGAATAGCAAAGAAGCGGGTCAGTCAGGACATAATTTGTGCGTGCATTAAATAATGTCGCTCTCGGAGAAGAAAGCGTGGAGAAGTAAGCAAGCATGCAGAGTTGAGCAGAAATAATAAGGTTGTGTAATAGCGTCTACAACCATTTCAATAGTTTGGAAGGTCAGAGTCGTGTAGATAATCAGCTTATGGAGTAAGCCACTGCACTCAACTACTTACTCTAGTATTATGTTGCATTTATGCATAAGGATTTTGTCTTTTCAACCGACAAGGCAGAAGCAGAGGTATTTATCAGTCAAAAAGTGCATGGTATTTGCTGATTTGCTAAACTTTGTCATACAGTTGTACCTTGGAGCTCACCCAAGCTAGTTTCACCATAATGTAAACTATAATACCGTTTGCGAACGCTTTTTTCTCTTTACCTTTTATATTGAATCAAAGAATTGGCAATGTTGTATGTGATCTTATGGTGGTACAAGTCTAGAAAACAGATTAATGCTGATTGTATCCTTTCTATTCATGTGTGTTGTGTTAGTTGTAAATCCAATTAACTAAAAGTGATAATTGCAATAGACTTTTGATTAGTAAAGCACTTGCGCAAAATGTATTGTACATCTGAAACCTTACGCACTTTAATTTACAACTTGTATTAATCTTTCTGCTCATCTAAGAATACTTGTGGTTACAAAAATCATTTCCAGTCATACTTAAATTTCGCTCATGCTATCGAATTGTAATTGTATATTACGCAGTTCTCAAATGCTGTTGTCAAATTTTATCCAGCGTACCGGCTTAGTATGAATACACGCATCTTCTGAAGACGTAGCATTTGAAATTCCTGAATATTAACATAAAAGTTTAGAGGAGGTTAATCAACAATCATTACATAATGTGCAATATATATGATAGTATTTTAGGCGGAATTTTAAAGAAGGAATACGAATAGAAAAAGCTCGTGCTATATGGTTGTAATGGTGCATTTTTCTACAGCGAAACTAGCTTCTGAAGCTTTTGTAGGCCGATATTTGCTACTAACTGGGGATACAATAATTGTAGTATATCATTAGAAAGAATGGCAATACTTTGGTTTGTAAATGGAAACGGCAGTCTTGGGTATTACTTACAAACGGCCAGGTAACACTTAGCGCAGTACTTTCGTTAACTAGTGAAACAACACTAGCGACTAATAAAAATGTCCTGTTTTAAGGGTCTCTCTTCATGTACTAAACTAACTTTAAAGCTTAAACAATTACGCAATCATTATAACTTATTTTTGCAAATCTTGAACCGACATGTCTTGTTGTTCATTAACTAATAATTTCAGTTAGTACTAGTTCTAGCTGTATGATAGTCCTAAGAAGTGATCCGCGAATGCAAATTTCAACAATCAATACTACAACATAGTAATAATTTTAAAAAGTATTGTTTTTATTTAAAACTAATTTGTTTTACATAAGTCTTGAAAGTCACAAAAAATGCACTGATCAATAAAACGCATTTAAAATGTTTATAGAAATTACACTTGCTCGAAAAGAGCCTCTATTTCATTGTACTTTATTCCTGCATTTCAATCTCATCAGGATTTTGTTACAGCACAACATGTGGATTCATATTTCCGTGAGTGACACACAATTAATTGGAATTTAATATACGGAAAATGAATGGGTTTTTTGGGTTGAATGCACTTACATATTTATTTCATTTTCCTGATTTGGATCAAGTAAATGAAACTAAGGGATTATGGTTCCAGTCTGTATTGAGTACCTCATTGTGGGTTGTTGATGATAGAGGGGGAATGAAAGACGAGAGCTGAGTGAAAGGGCTCCGACATATATGCATAGTTTCGTGTGTTGTTGGGTGTTTCTGCACATGATCTTGTTTTAGGGAAGTTTTCAGTGATAATATCCCTGCTGACGGGCTGGTTATTGTGGACTTGATTAAATGTATCTATTATGAATGATCTCATCTTGCAAGCAGACCGTAGATACTTTGCTAATCGTTCAAAAGATTTTTTTTCATGGTCTGCATCTCATCTGATCTGTCATGTTGTAATCAGTTTTCCACATTTCATGTAAGCTATTCATTGAACCGTCACCATCCACTTGATAAAGGGAGTCACTAATAACTTTCCTAAATAGCGTAGTTTTCATATTGTTATTGTTCATCTTTTTATTATTATCAAGTAAATCCGAGGTCTTGAGGGACCATCTCGTTTTCATTGGGAAGGAAGCAAGTAAGTACAGCCAAGATGTGATGTATTAACTCGTGCTAGTTGAATGTAGTGTTGGGCAAGGGCGAGGTTGAGTTTTGTTCATCTCTTGCCAAGGCTGCATTTTTCTGTGATCATCAGAATCACATGCATAATATGCATACAAAAGGCATTAAATCCGTAGGTCGTAGTTTCTTTGTATTTAAGCCGAGTGGAGAAAATATCTTTAACATTAGCATACATGGATACTCCTTGCTGCTGTATATGAAAAAAGTTTTCAATAATTGTTAAATAAAAATGCGTGTGCACATTATAAGTACATAAATTCATAAGTTAATTTTCGAAATGGTAAATTTATGAAGTTCTTCAAACCTGACTCCTATACTTTCAAAACTATAGCAAAACGTTTTTTAGCATTGTTATTTTAGGTTTGATTGTAATGCTGCGCTGGAATGTCTGCTACGCCTGTCCTATTCAATAATGCAATGTGTGGATATAAAATGAAAATAGGAGGGGACCGTATTATAAACTGGATGCTTTACTAGAACTTTTGAAAAGGGTTAAATTATTTTCTAGTCGCATCACAGATCTCGAAGAACATTGTATGATGTAGAAAAGCCCCACGCGAATGGAAACTGGAGTGGTTTTTTGGGGGCATACTGGTTTTGAAGATACAGCCTATATATATATATATATATACCAAGCGTATCTTTTTACTTGAAGTAGAGTGTGCTGGAGAATTCAACAACCAAAATCAAGACGACACAAGCAAGCGGATGCTATCTGTTGTTGAGGTTCCCCCTTTTTATTTTTTACTTACATAAATGTACGTCTTTTATATATCTCCCTTTTATAGAGGAAATACTCATCCTTCCTTTTTCATTCCATCTCCATTTCTTCATCTATTTGAGTGTGTCCCCTAGGGATATCAGTAGGAAAAAATCGGAGAACTGGGTTTGGAGTCTACGGTAAAATATCTTTTCTCATTTTTTAGTCCGACCTATCACAAGAAAACATAATGATATGTGCGGTTGATGATGTCCTCACAATGTTCATGATATGGTGAAGTGAGTACTTGTTTTTTCTACACCGGATTTAGAGTGAAAACATCTGGGAAAAAACAAATAGAAATGGTTGATGGTGATTTGCATAAAGTAGACGCAAGGTTTATAAATTCAATTTGTTTAAAGGTCAATTAAAGTTGTAAAAGTATTATTTTCCACCTTGAAGAATACAGACCAAAATTTATTCTAACACTAAGAGCTAAATACACAACTTTCCAGTCGAGGATTCTTAGCTTTTTAGGTCCATTTTCACATTCCTCGTTCGTTTTCAACTACAAACTGTCAGCCAAAATTATATCCCTTGTCGCATGCGAAGTCATAAATAAACATAAACCTAGAATCATAAATCCTTACTTTCCTCGTGGACATCTTTCTCAAACGGAGATGGGGATGTGCGTTGCTCATACATCACACTCCACAACACAACAGACTTACTTTATATGCACATGAGCAAATGAGTTGCGACACCTTTCTAAGCATACGCACATAAATTGCAATTTTGGATGACTGCATGACATAGGTAGAAATTTCTTTACAGTGGATTTATCTCTGATGGCTTCCGAAGAGAGGAGGTTTAAATGCTAGCCCTTTTCGCAACCAACCAAAAATGACTCTTGACTTTTTCTGTTGAATAATTGACAATGTGACCGTCCTCTGTTGTTTGACAACATCTCATACGGTGTGAATCATTCTGAGCATAACCCTTTTGTATGGCAGGGCAAGTGTATTCGCCATGCAGCAATATAGGCATATTATCATCACCCTCATATAATTTAATGATTCATTTTTTTAAAAGTATCATATAATTTCTAGGATGAAATGTTTGGGATAGCTCACAAAAAGAATGCGGAAGGTGCAAACCATTGCAGCAATACATGGCTGTTTGTGAGAGGAGAATGGGACAAACATTAAAAGCATAAATCATCGGATTAGTAGGAAACTTTTGGCCATTTGATGTTGTGCTCACATTCGCATCTGTGGACATTTGAGAGAATATGGGATTTAGGTTCGACCGTTGTTGTTTGCTTGCGTCGTATTGTACCCCTTTGCAGGCATGCAGTGTACCAACTCTTTAATTTATAATGGTGAATAAAATAATGGCAATTTTCAGAAAAGTAAACCTCTATAGGATCGAAAAATGATTTTTATTTGTTGATTCGCATGGAAGATGATATCATTTCATTTGAAGATAATGACGTGAGAACATACATATATATTATGTAGAGCTATCGTACTAACCGTAAGGACCACATAACTATTTCGTACATTAATCAGCGTTTGATGATACAAGAAATTTTTTAAACATTTTTATAATTGCTAATTGTATTTAACTGCTCTTACAGCATTTTATACACCTCCTTCAATATGTGTGGGTATTGTACATGAAATGCTTAGTACTTACTATATATTTTTACAATACTTTTTTAGCCCTTCGTTTTAATGTTCACAAAATACAGAGTAAATTACTTTAAATTGAAATTGTATCCTTCTTAATTTTTTAGTCATCCCGTTGATGACGACACTTAAGCTTCTGTTTTTGTGAAAATGCCCTCGTTTCAATTGCATGCAGGTGAAGTGGAGCAAAATAAATTAGTTGCATTGTAAACATAATAAGGAATATAAACGGATGATTCAGGGAAGTTAATTTAAGTATGACGTGATATGTTTCGTAAACGAAAATTTGATGAAATAACTTTTACTGTTTTAATTCCGCTCAAATATTGCTGAAAATAGAGACATCCAGCTTTGATGAATCACAGATAATCATGAGGAGAAAGAAAACATTGAAATGAAGGAATGAAGGAATGAGGCAAAATAGTAGGAGGGAAACTGTCAATTAGTAGGATTATTAAATGTGTATTTTAAACTATTTTACTTCAACCTAAACCAATATTATTCATTTTATCATTTTGGTCTTATTCTTAACTCGAATACATTTATTTGTATTATACCATCCGCTTTAAGAGACGCGTCCAAATCCAAGACTGACTTGAAGTGGAAAAAGAAGGAACTTTTTATTACTTTTGTCTGAATATTTTATGAAATTTTCCAGCTTACAGCAGCCCCTAACTTTCCCCTAAATAAATGAATTTTTCGGGATGGCTGGTTATCAAAACTATGAGAAAGCTTTCACATGTTCCGTCTAAAAAAGATTTAAGCAACTTGACTGCAAATTATATTATTCCCTCTCTCTCCAGATTCTTCTCGAGTGAAGGGTTCTTTAACGAAAGTTTTTAGAGAATTTGAAAACTTTGATGCTTCCAGCTTTTATCTGGACTACTACAACAAGGAGAGGAGTCCATCATGCTACTAATTTCAGTTGGCACTGGTATAGGCGTAAGACTGGAGAGTGGACTTAATGGAGCCAGAGAAGAAGGAGCAGCAGCAACGGTTGAGATTGAAAGTTGTTGTAGATGTGGTGGTGGCGGCGTGCGACATAAAATGTTGTTGGGAATGGAAGAAGATGGTGACAAAGATGAGAGTGGAGACAATGTAGCTGAGCTCATGGTAGGGATCGGAATCTGTCCGAGATTAGTCATAACAAGTGAGTGAACCTAGTTGATAAATATATTATAATATGCAGACATGCTCAACAAAACCAACCCATAACTCTTGTACACGAAGACACTTTAACGAAAAAATAGGTTGTGCTCAATAAAAATGATATGGATTAAAAATACTGACGTTAAAAGTATATTGCTGTTTAATAAAATGAGGTAAAAACAATGATGGGGTAATGTGCATTACAGTATGTACTTACTATTCTAAAACCACTCTGTACCATCAACATTATCAAAAATCATGGAATGCATTGTAAATCTAGCTGATACATAGTAACTTCTACCGGTATATTATTTCTTAACAAACTGTACAATTAAAACAGGGACTCGATCGCCTACCATAAGTTAAAGTTAATTACATTACATTTCAACCATTTTGTTTGCAGTATACTCAAGTTATCATCTTATACATACATAATACAAAGTACATTGCAAATTATTACTATGCGTATGTGTGCTATTCGGAGTGGAATGTCTAAATTACTTTGAGTATTTACGGGAAACAACAATTTTCATCAATCTTACCTAAAATACTTGCCTCACTTATAAGGTTTACGATACAGACAATACATTATATATGCTGCTATTTGAATGTACATTCTATATATGGGCAACTTAAGACTGGTACATATTTACATCTGTGTGAGTACTTTACTTTACCTTTGATTTTTTCATGTTATTCTACATCTACTTAAAAATATTATTTGTTGTTGTTCACCAAGCGAAATGGTTTACCGGGCCATTAAGCTGAGAGGATGATAGGTAGTCCATATTAGCGTAATAAGATGAGGGACCATAGTTTTGACTGTAGCAAGAGGATGCTCCTTGATGAGCCATTGATGTCGAGTGGCCACTCATGTCATCCCCATCCCACCACTTCCCATGTAGTTTGACCGATCCAAACAATTTGTGGACATCAGCGACCCTGCAACAAACACAAAAAATCATTGGAAATGAGAAGGAGAGGAAAAAAAGATTACATAAAAGTCCTGATTGTTTATTCTGATACGAATACAAATACCAATGAAATGAAGTATAGTAAAGTAGGTGTAATCCATGCAAGAGAGAGAAAAAGAGATACCTAAGATTGAAAAAAGCGATTGATAATCCAGCTTTAGTGGAGTAAAAAGGATTATTTTGATGGGACTGTCATTTGACCAAGAAGAGCAAGGGGTTACTTATTTATATTATGCATATGTATATTAACGATATTTGTTTACTCCAGCTTTTTCCATGCACTCAGAAGATTAAGAATGATTATGGATGTAAGTATTTCGAAAATATAATAATGAATCCTTTGAAGGCTTGTTACTGGGATTACATAAGTGGCCTACTCTAAAAGTACTCCAGGTTTTTTTTTGCATTAAATAATTACCTTGAGACGACATCAAGTCACCCATCGGACTCAAGGACGCAGTTGACCACAAGCCATAGCCCGCTGGTGAGTGGGAATGTCCCGTCCCATTGGAACTGGAATGATGAAGATGAGAACTAATTGCAGCTGCCGCAGCCCCAGAGTTGAGATGATGATGACTGGAGTTGGGAACCCCACCTGGTGCCGTGCTACCGGCAGAGGAGGCATTTGAAGACGGTAGTGGAGGCAACTTGTAGGGAGAATCACGGTGATGATTGTTCAGCGCGGAGTGATGATGATGGTGATGATGTCCAGCTTGGAGATTTGAGGGTGGTGATTGTGAAACGCCGGGACTATTGCCTAAAACTTTTCCTCTCCGCTTCACACCACCGGCACCACCCGCCCACCCACCTAACAGTCGTCGACGTGTGATGCGATGGATGCTAGGTATTTGAGAATTCCGAAGTTAAGTATCTGGAATGCTGGCTTCCACCACCGCTTCCCCCTCCATTATTTTCGCTTGAATGATGGGTTTTTATTGTATCTCATTAGTTTGTTGTCGGTGAGCGTCACGTTTTTTGGAAGCCTTGATTTTGTGGCCTTTTGCCCTTCAAGCTACCGGGCTTCTTCTCAGAGTGAGTGCCTGTTTAGCTTGTTGACGACATTTTGCTCGACGGTTCTTGAACCAAACCTGTTCAGAGGATGACAAACAAATAAATAGGCATTATACTAACGAGTTTAAGTCACCAACAAATGCTTGTGGTCATTAATGATTATACAAATTAATATATGAAGGTAAAATTCTGCTCGATAATCCTACCATGTCCTATGCAAATCATATATCTATACATAATATGTATTTGTACATGTGGAATGAACATTATTATATGGGCAATGTGTGCACAATTTACGAGAACTAGATTAAGTTATAATTCCATTTGCAGTCAACTCTGCTCAATCATCATGTCATTAGGCCCTCTCTCATTCTTGGCACCTCTCTTTAATGAACTCTTTCGGAAAAAAAGAAGATTATTAACAAGTGGATTGTCAATTTTTTCCTTCTCTCTCTCTATTTTCACTATATTAACTCAATCGTAACATGAGGATTTTCGGAGTTAATACCGCTACTCACTGAAAGTACAAACAAGTGATATAGCAGCTTACACAAGAACTTTTGCTACCGCCACAATCCGCAATCCTTCATTTTTGTTAAGTACACATTAAGTATATATGTACATATCTTCTATAAGATGATGATGATATGATGTAAGGAAGTTCATAGTTTATAATAGGCAACACGACACAAGCGTCTTTAAGCTTTTAAGACCACTGTGTAGGCATATGATCATGCATGCGTAATCCTGTGCTGATGACGCTTGTAAAATAAAAATTAAGTCAAGTTTAAGAAAGAAAAGGAAGAAAAAAAAGACAGAAGCTCTTCTTCAAGCCAAAAGCTCTGCACTTGAGCTGGATTTTGAGGGAAAGTTATCCGATTAGCATTAGTGTTATCATTTAAACAAATTTTCGTGGTAGACTTAAGTGATTTGTTATTTTAATTTACCTCTTTCAAGTTCATCTTACTCACGAAACGATATACTCTACTCTTCACCTTAAGAAGAGGGGGATGATGATGATGATGATATCTACAAGATTTTATTTGTCTTGGTACATCATCCCGTTCAAGTTATTTTCTCATATGAGTATACATGCTCTTTTCCTGTTTAAATTCCCGATTCTTCCACAAATAGACAAAGAATATGGAGTCAAGTACAGGCTTGGACTAAGAAGAGTGCAAGACATATTTATTGACCTCCCGAAACAAGAAGAAAAGCCGACTTTGAAAAGAATAATGTTCCGAAATGCATATGTTCATGAGGATTTTTAAGCTGCGTTGGTGCATGAAACTCACGGAATTATCCCGGATTAGGAACACCGAAAGAGATGTTAGCAAGAAATGCTACGGAATGTATATAACGTAACATATATTCATTCCAACTTTGACAATTCTTCATCTTCTAAAAGTACAAGGGTTTTATAACGTGTGGCCATAATACCACTCTGATTGTAAATTTGTTGTTTTTGCTGTAAAGATGACTTTTAATGCATTCTGAACTCAAACTACAACTTATTTCAAAAGATCATTCCTGTGGGAATGTAGAAGTTATGACGCCCCACCAAAATGACACACAAGGGCCAATTTGCTTTTTGGCTAGGTCATCGAAAGTTTATAACAATATTTTTTGCTGGAGAGTAAGTGTGAGTATGTATGTTTTTCCAATTTTAATCCCTTACTCTCATTGTTCACACGCGTTTGATCTATCTCCAATGAGGGAAGTGATGATCATCATTTCAGATCACAAAGAGAAGGAAGAAAGGAGGTCATTTTCTTGGAGATATGCGCTTTTTGTTTGGCTACCTCACATATACTATACATATTATTATCCTTCCTGGCTACTGTCTTGCTGCAAACTTGCCATTCATACGTCACGCACGATTCCAATTTGACTTTGCTAAAGGTTGCCTTCAACGTTAGAGATGGTGACGGTTTGGCACAACGACCGAGTCAATTGTCATTTTGAGAAAGCTACGTAACAAATTCAATTCCAGCAGTTTAGTTTAGAACTCACTCAAACAGTAAACCATTCCAATAGTTTCCATTTCTAGCTTGAGAAAAGCTAATAGGCTGAAAGAATTGTACAATTTTTGGCATGCCCAAAGACTCCAAAAAACGACAGCCTACCAGAACGGAATGCATAATGCAGATATTTGTGTATCCAACGCAAGTTACATAACTTCAAAGGCAGAGGAGTGAGAAAGAGCATATTATACTTTCATGGGGAGCGATTCATATTAATTTTTTATGATGCGAAGACAGCTGCGTTAAAATATGCGGGGTCATGTTCCTTCCCTCATGAAGAAATAACTTTTTATGAAGAGCATACACCATAAATACAAATATACTGAGGAAAAAACATTATACGTCCCTGTGAAATGTACACCACAACACAATTATTTATTGTATCATATTGTATTAAAAACGACTTTTTGCTTTTGGGATGTCATCGTATCCCATCTAAATCGGAGAGATTCCTTTTGTATGCAAGCATGCATGGATGTACTAATGTTAGTGTATGACTAGACACATCATCACAGCTCGGATGAACCCCACTTGGATGGATAGAGAAAGATAAAAAGGCAGGCGGAGTCAGTTTTCCAGAGATGAATACGGAGCCATCCCATCATCTCCATTACTTTTGTCCTCTTATGAATATTGCCACACCACCACCATATATGCAATAAAAATAAAAGGGCGAAACAACTTTTTTTCTGAGTCACTCCATAAGATTTCGTCTTTTAAAGAATGACATTTACAGTCACACAACGGAGACGTCATCTCATGAATATTTGGACGACAGGCATTTTCATTGCATACAGAAACTTCAGTTTTGACTATGCTATTTTGAATCTAAACTAAACTTGATTTAGCTCCACGTTTTTCATTTTTCCAATGTATTTTAAAAGATTTATCATCTTATACAGGTAAAAATCAAACAAAATACATTTCTCTAATTATTATAAATCCAACTCCAAAAAGTTGGTACGCTTGAGATGTGTTATTTTTAAAAAAAATATATTGCTCTGTTCTGAAAATTAAATCCTTTTTGTGAAAACACGGAATTCTTATTAGGAAAACGGGAAATCGCATCATCAACGTAGATAAGCATAAAGTTTAGGGTTTAAATGTCATTTTTAATCCGTAATTTGATACGACAAAAGAAACCCGTAAAAAATTCCTAATTCCCAACGGTAATTACAGCGATATAATACACATGGTTAATTCAGCAACGCGAACCCCAGCCCTCCTCATAATAAGTTTACTTTCAGGTTCATTCTTCTGACGAAAGTCAACAGCAGCACTTGGCTTGACATGGTTAGCAAAATGTGCAACAGAAGTACAAGTGGAATGTGAAAAAGTCATACCCGATTAGCATCTAAATCTGTTTGGCTTTTTTCTAAATAAATGCACTAGCGGTTTTGTACATTTTGTGAAGTGCTAAATGAGTGAAAAGTCCCAAAAATGAGCATGAATCTTGACTTTATCTGCAAAGCAGTTTATTTGTTTATTCAATCTTTCAGTAGATGAAGCTATAACAATGTGCATAAACCTCGTTTCACTCTAAAAAACGAATGCACATCTGGCACTTTGGTATTTTGCAGCTGTATGATTTTCAAAGAGCGCAGAGAGCACTTTAACTTTTAAGATTGTAAAGAGTTTGGGGTAGCAATAGAATACAGTTTTATCGCTTAAATCAAGGGCTGATTCAAAGGTGCAAAAAAGCCACAGAGAAAGCTGTCACAAGTTTTAAAAAAGGATGCAAAATAATGAATTTTTAATGACAGAATATTATTTTTCGGTAAACATCAACTTTCACAGTCAATCCGCAGCTTTATTTACTCTTGGTGACCTTATCGCTCCTTCCAGTCATTTGTTCGGGTTGGGTTGGCCTTATGCCTAAATACATCCTATATTGAATTAAGTGATCAAACTGCTCCGAAAACAGGAGCAAACAGCGATAAGCAAATATGCACCCAGGGAATTTGGGAGCAAGCACCCCTTTCCCGTTTGCAGCGCATGTTGCACAAGCAAACAAACGTCAAACACTACAAAGATAACTAACCGAAACGACTCCTACTCTGCCAAACTTGGCTTGGCAGGGAGAGAGGGTTTGCTTTTAAAGCCAAAAGTACGACGACTCAGCGGGATGTCGTCGTACAAAAAATTGTGAAGAGTGTCGCTTCTGCAACATACTGCTCTCTTGCATGCCTGGTGATTTTTTGGTGTGTACATAAAACCAAAAAGGGATACGGAAATGAAATGGTATTAATGATGATAATGATGACGGTCGCGCCCCAGTGTACAAACAAGCAGGCAGGGAGCCAGCAAACAACCCAAATCTTCCTCAGACTACGGAGTCATGTGTACATACTTGATAGACGCTTTACATGATTAATGAATTTATCACATTTAACACTCGCTCACTTTTGCATTCTAAGCTTGGATATGCCCCTTTATCCAAAAAATCGTATCATGAATTGATTGATATAAATAAAAAGGCTTTATAGCTTAAGAGATCTTTATATGCAAAAACGACAGTGTTTTAATGATCTTCTAACAGCTAATATTATTTTATTTGCATTGGAATGCATATAGGCGGTTCAGTTTTGCAACTAATTTATAGTCATTGCCATTACAATTTTTAGTCCTACCAAAACACGGTAAAATTGATTACATCAATAATTTATGCCTCCTTTATAAAAATGTCTAATAATTTAGCAAATTCTGAGTGACAACAAAAATAGTTGCTAAAAAATTATTAATATGATATGTATTGTATATCGAATGCTTATTTGCTTTCTTTGTCCTAATTTTAAATATGAGCGGATTCTGTAACATTTTGGAATCTGAACTAAAGAATAAAAGTAGCTATTTCTAGACTGAAACATTTGTATTTTCAAATGCCATATATACACCTAGCAGAGTAAAGAACATGTACGCTTCATGAAATGATCAATAATTTCGTTTGTTGGTTGAAGTTATATGGAATCTTGGAAGCCATGTAAATGGCACCACACGACATATTTTTCATTCTCATCTTACACGCAACATATATGCTTAATGTAATTTAGAATGCGAAGTTGATTCCTGCACGTACGCATCAAAATACGAATACGTGGTCATGCCATACAAAATCAGTACTGTGAATTGTCTTTGGTATTTATGTTGAAAATTATAATTTGCATACGAAAGAAAATGAGAACCAGTGACATATTATAGAAAGGTAGAAAAATGCTCTTTAGACAAATTACCTGAACACGTGATTCCGGTAAATTAATTTTGAGAGCAACTTCTTCCCTCATGAATATATCTGCAATGTAATAGTTTACAAAAAAGTTAGAATCCAATACACCTCGCTTACTTTATAGTGTACATTTTTAGTGCAGCAAAAGCATACCTGGATATCGTGTTTTCCCAAATAAAGCTTCCAATACGTCCAGTTGAGCTCTTGTAAATGTTGTTCTTTCTCTCCTTTGCTTTCTGGGGTTGGAACCTGAAAAGAGATGACCATATTTACATGCGAATATTAGTAAAAATTATTATGAACCATTCAAAACTGGATAAACATGAATAATAGTAGCAAAGAAAGGATAGGGTAGAAAAACAAATCATGCAAGAGGTTGCACTTTTGACTCGATCAAATCATATCAATCAATCAATCAGTTTTTGAAAATATCCAAATCCATTTACTCCTTATCAACTCGATCATTGACTGAACTTTTTTTCTCCAAAGAAAAAGTCGACACTTGGATAATCCTTTAAAAATTGTGGATCGATTTGCCTCTCTCATCCAACCCCTTATCTCTTATAAAACATTACGGCAGTTTGCCTTTTCTTTATATGAAGCAATTTCTCATTTCACCACCATCAATATCCACATCAGTGTGACTACATCTATTACATTAGTAGGCTGTTGTGGTAATGTGGGTCGATAAGATCAGAAGAGTTGACAAAAACTAACATTATAGATTTGTTGTGTAGTGGAATGTGTACTTCTTAAACTCTCACTTTAGTAAATCCGCAGCATCCATCAGAAAACCGCATAAAAAATAAGTAGAAAAGGTAGTCAGAGGATTAAGCTGGAACCTAAGCCAGTTGAAGAATTTCCCTTGTGAGGAAAAGAAGGAATATAATTTTTTATCGTGTCAAGCTGACTACACATCCTTGGAAAAGGAAAGAAAAAAACTTTTTGATTGTTGCTTTTTATGTTTGGTTAGCGAGGGAATTGAGTATGCTCCATATTTTTATTCATTTTGGTTGACTGTGGAGAGAAACGCTCTATATAAAAAATGTCAACACTCCTTCCCTAAACTTTTCTTTCTCTTGATTTATCAAATGATACGGTATCATCATGAGGAATGAATAATACTACTCCATCACACGCTCATTTCACGTATAAGAACATCTAGCATGAGAAGAAAAAGTCGGAGAAGCAAAACAATTTTTTTTGTCGCAACCTATCTTTCACTCACATTCATCTACTATCTTGGAAATAATAATATTTTTTGTCGAAGGCAAATTGAAACACTATAAACTTTTCCTTGTCTGGAAAATAAATGCAGTTGGCATGTTGCGATGCACATAGGTATACAATATAACCTGTCTGACAGGAGTCTATGCGTTATTTGTGTCACTCAAAGGGAAACACGTTTTTTAAGCCGTTCGCTCTCTAGCTGATTGTGCAGAGGGGATGGAGGTATGAACGTTACGTAAGTAATAATGATGAATACATGTGCGTATGTAATGAAGTGATGATTACGACAACGACTGGAAAGAGGGTGTACAAGAAAACAGACAGGTACTTTGCGGTTGTACACACATTAGCTGGCTGGATATGTCATCTGTTCCATTCCAGATTAATAAGCAGTGGAAACACTGAAGTGGAAGGGGTGTCGGAATGCATTCATAAACCTAAGGCGTTTTAGAAATGCATGTGACTTCTTCTGTTGTAAAGAACAGAAAATTGTACATGAAGTATACATTCGTGTATTTTTATCGGAGCAATGAGCATTAAACGTGGCTTTTAATGTACTGAGGCGAAAGATGACACCGAAGACAACTTAATTTTTTTCACGTTGACAAGGATTTCATGTTACCCTTTTAACTTGTGATGATGATAACATCTTTTTTAGAGAGACATATTGAGCATTCATGTTTTTATTTTTATTTTAAAAAAAACTGATCCAATCTCTAAAAAAAATATAAAAATTGTCACACTGTCCCCATTTTTTAAAGAAAATTTAGAGCTCCACTGTGAGATTTAGGTTTGGAAGAGGTTAGTCGGGATGTGTGTGGCTTATGGAAAACCGATGCAAACTTCCTTTTATGTCAATCCTATCATCTACTTAACTTTTATTTTTGGGATTATATTATGGTTAGATCTACTACTGCGTGCAGAAGAAACTTTTCATCCATCCTCTGAACAGAGTTTCACAGACAATTCGCTTCCGTTTTTCCGCACACCAAACAATAAATCCAATCTTTCCGTCTTACTTTTTCTTTGTTTCAAAAAAAGGATTAAAAAGCATAAAGTCTAGAAAAGTATGATGGTACGTCACTCACAATCGATAATTCCATAAATCTCACCTGGAGGATAGCCCATGGAAGGATGCATATCCATGGGAGAGACAGCAAGCCCCAAGCCATTCATTGCATATGGTGATGGCTTCAGGTAGGACATGGAGGGGGAACTCCACCCCCTCCTCCATGTCCAGCCGCTCCACTCCCAAAAGATGAGAAAGCCAGGATGTTAGCTATTTTGACGGCTTACGAGAGAACCCACTTATAAAAATCCTTCTAATCCTCCAATATCCTTTTTCGCAGCAAGTCACTTGCACTTTTGCGGAAATCAAAAGTTTCCTTCTTCCGATCCAATCACTTTGACAAGGTTTCACTTAACCAAAAGATAGATCCACACCACTTTTTCCCTTCCTTCTTTGGGTTGACGAAAGAAATGAGAGTGAGAAATGAGGTATGCTTTTCCAGTAGTGGCAGATGATCAGAGGTGTACCTGAAACACAAGGATAAAAACACATATTGTATTGATATATTTATATTTCATCTACATCTGCAGTAAACTTTCGCCAGAAATTTGTATCTTTAAGCCCTATGTGTTATGGTTTATAATGTGCATCAACGTAGCGAGAGCGTGACAAATATATCAACTGTTTTCGTCCACATTAGCGAACAGAAACAGAAGAATCATCAATTTTGTTATTACCAAAAAGAATCCATATTTTCATTCCATACAAGCAAGTACGTACTTTATTAGCTGTACTGCATAAAACACACGCATTAAATCCATGACATATAGTCATTATTAGGATGCTGTACATAAATTTAGCATGATGAAATTGAAAAACGGATTAGGCTCAACTAAACTCAAGCTGCATTTTCAGGCCCTGATTCCCGTGGAGCACAAGAAGAACTTTTCATTCAATCAGCTTCATCCTACACAAATGCATTTCTGTTTGCAACAGATCCATTCAATTCTGTATCTCGGCTTCGGTTCCCGTTGCTATTACATATAAGCATATATGTATGCATCGATCGACACACACAAAATTTAGAAGCAGTTACAATTGGGTTTCATACAACACAACAGGACAAAAAGTGACAATAACGCAATGGTGAATGGCACCCATCCAATTTTGAAACTTTTCAAATCAAACTTTTTTTATAATTTTTAATCCGCTTTTTATCATCACATTTTTTATCAGTCCTTCATTGTCACCTCAGCCAACGCAACAAAAGTAACAATATCGACTATTGAGAGCTCTCTTTCTCTCTCCTTCTGAAGATGCAGGCATGCATATGGTCACATTCACATTTTGGACTTTATATTTGTATTATCATTTATGAATGTTGTGCCTTGTAGCAACCAAACCACGCAATAAAAGCATGTGTCTAGCTGAAGAACAGAACACATTTCCAAAACGTCTCTCTTTAGCTTGTCCATCCAAACCAAGAAGGGAAAAATATTATTCCTACTGTGCTTTTCAGACTTTGAAGTTTGTTCTACTTATTAACCCGAAGAGTGTAGTAGTAGTAGGAATTTAATTTTTTGGGTTCGCATTGCGTTTTATCTGTATGCTTACAATCATGAATGAAGTGTCTTTTTAGAGGGTAATAAAGCTTGAAAAAACAGCTGAAATATGTCATGAATGTGATGAAAAATTGGTAAAATACAATGCATTCATGCTCATGTTTTCTTTTGGCACACTCAAGCAGTAGCGTGGTATAAGTTTAAGAAAAATAGTTTTTAAAGTGTGGAATATGTGAGATGAAGTGCAATTCGCGTCCAATCCTGATCCCATCCTGACTTTTGTCTTTCCCGAAGATTTAATGAATAATGTTCATTGCACAGGAAATGAATTACTGAAGTATAAGTATTAATGTTATAAACTGATCACTCACAATCTACAATCGTTGTAAATATAATGATCAAAAACTAAATTTTAGGTTGACGTCGAATCACGACGTTATTTGTTCTTTTCCAAAGACCTGTAATTAACTAGAATCATTTCAATCCGAACAAGATTTCTTCATTGTCCTCTTCCAATCGTAAGTGCTACCTTTTAGTATTTAGAACAATTGTGATATCGTAGCTAAAACACACTTCTACTTCATCTTTTATACTCTGCCAGTCATTACATAGAAATAATGTCAAACTATATGCGGTAATAGTTAGAATATATAAATAAGAGTATTTTGAGAGCTTCCATTCCTAAAAAAGAATTGCTCAGTTAAATTTGATACCAAACCACACACACACTAAAGGGAATATCAATTACAAATGAAATGAAAGATTCAAATTGATACTATATTGTCGGTGGTGGTGTAGTATTTTCAGGTGAACATTTATCATGATCAAAATTAATGGAAATTCGATACATGTTTTGTACTTGTAGCGTTTAAAGCTTTATTGTTACCGTTTCCCCTAAAGTTCAATTTTAACTTGTTAAGATTCATCAAGTCGTTAAAGATTTGAGTATGCATACAAAGCCGACTGCAGATTTTTAAGTGGTATAATTTAGTATAATCAATGTAAATGCTCACTTGTTTGTTCGGCTATATATATAGAAATTTAAACATTAATAAATATTATTAATTATTAAGTTCGAATTTATACTCTCATAAATGATATCGAATAAATAACATAGTTTTCTCTTATGCAAGGAAAATGAACAGAAGTAATTTTCTTGGCTCACTTAAATCACTCTCTTGAGTTTTCCAAGACATGTTTAGTGGTTACACTGTGGATTTGAAAGGAAAGGAAGATGTTTCAAATTTCGTATGTTTACATTACATCATGTACCGGTGACCGACGACGAATAGAACTTCCAACCACACAAGATCCCATTTGGAGCATGCCCCGTTTGATATTTTTACCATACAATGCATCCAGCCCATTCACGCATAACTGCTACATTACTATAAAGAAAGGAGGCTGAAAGAATACGGTCTTCTATACAATCATCACTTCTCAGTTTCATTTCAACTGATTTTCATTCTCCCCACAAAAACTGTTTCAATTTTCCCAACAACATACAAAACACGACAGGAGCAGCACCTTCTCGGATATCTCTTTGAGCAAGATACTTTATAATTGTTCGTTCAAGTGCAAAAAACGTGTCAATTGCCAATGCGATGCGACAACCTCAAAAGCACGGAGAAGCACAAAAAGGAAGAATGTGTATGTCTATTGTACCTTCTTCTGCTTCAGTTAGGTTTTTCAAACAGTGGAATAATAATGGACACATTACTCAACATACATAAAATGTTATGAGAGCTTTGTTACTTATCATGCGTAAAGTAACCGCATACATAAAGGTCAGTTTGAAGGACTACCACTACCATTAGTATATCTTACACTTTGTTAAACACATCATAATGTACTACACTCGTGAATTGTGAGTGATATGGTGTTGATGTACATATAAAAACAAGAAAAATCTACATTGCACACGCAAATGAATCCTTCACCTTCACCATATTATCGTAGGAATTGGACGCATTCCATGTTTTACTTAATGAGCTCATGCCCATATTCCTTGGATTGGAAGAATGTCTGATGTCTGACTAAACTAAATGGGTATATATACACTTACTTATGTGTGAGTTGATGCTGATTGTGATTGTATCCAATCCAGCGAACAACTTATCATTTTTGACAATCTTCACTTCACTCTATAACAACACTTCTTCTATTTCACTCAAAAGTTGTGTAAAAACTCAGTCGAGTGGAATCCTATTCAGATGGAGAGCAGCCAGAGAAAAATGTGAAGCGAAAGGATATGATGTGGATGCATGCTAAAAGTGTGGAAAGGGTGTTGCTTTCAGCGCCTTGAGCTCATCCATTAAACAACAAATATCACTCAACCTGCCAAACTCCATTCTTGTATAAAAAGAGAAGAGAGTGTGCAACCCAGGGGAATCTAAATGTGTTAGTAGCAGCCATGCTCTTGTTCTTTTGGATGCAATGCGATGAAATAAATAAATTAGGTATGCATGCCTTCACTTAGGTATCTATACCCATTCATGTTTGGATGCATTGCATTGTTGACTGTGTCGCATCCTTTTATGTAGAAATATCAAAACAATAAAAGTCTTCAAGATTTCTTGTATAACTATCCTTTTTCCACTTCCTAAAATACCCTAGTTTTCGCATAGTTGACACAGCCATGTATATCCTTGTCATATCTGGAAAAAATTGAAGCGTTAAATGAAAAAACAGATTATGTGAATTTCTGTTCAAGGCTCACCTGCTAAATCATTTAGGTAGAGGGATAATAATAATAATAATAATATGATGGAATGATGCTTAAAAATGTACGTCACTCACAATGAAAATCAATTAGGTGCCCAATGGCATGTAACATTATTTTGAACATCAGCATCCTTATAAGAAATGGGTGAGGATATAAATATATATGTATCCGAATGTGTCGTTTTTCAGACACTTGACAAGCTTGTAAAAAGGACCTTCAAAAGTGATGTCGTCTATCTGTCTGGCACATCTACGAAATTCCAAAGTCAGCAAGCACAACCAAGTTACCTCTTTTCTCTCTGCATTGCCTGACTTGATCCCCGTCAGTCAGTCAAGTCACTCATTCCGAAACATGTTAAGTGCGTTCTTATTATTATTGAAAACTGAAAGGAATTATCTCAAGAAAATGCTTTTTAGATACAAACACAAAGCACAGTATTGATCCTGAGGGGACCCATGGGATATAGTGGTCAATAAATTGAATATTTTGTAGTTGTATGGGTGAATGAGAAGCTTCCAATCCAGCCATTTGTTCAAACCAAAAAATTCAAGTATTTTAAGAATGCTCAATGCAACTCTTTCAAACTATCTTGGACTTAAACCCATTTTAAAGGTAGGTTTAAGGGTATAGTAAAGGTATATACAAAATAGCCCAGCAATTGGCACTAGCATTGGCTTTTCCATGTCATTCTTGTGTCGGCTTTTATTTTAACGTTGGTATAATGGATGAAGGATAAAACAGTAACCTGATTCACCCTTTTTTCCTCTTCAGTTATATTATTGCCACATGGGACAAGGGATAAAAATAATGCACTTTTTGTAGTTAAATCTATTGGATGTCTCCGCAAGTTTTTTTTTGTGTTTATAGCTCAGGTGTTCAAGCTGACAAAAAGGACATGCCGATATGTCTTCAATCGAAATGAAAGGACAGCTAGGTCACTCTCAAGTATGCACTCATACATTTTCAACTGACTTTTTCCCTTCAGCTGCAACTCACATGCTCAATCAAAATCTATAAGAATTCACAGTTTCAAGAAGACACAAAAACGGAATTATTGTCAAAGTCATCCTCTCTGTCTAGGAAAAACATGAATGTATGCAATCATGGTGACTTGTGGTCTAGCAGAAATATCTTGTCTTTGAAGAAGGTGTCGGTCTGTATATTGTGTCCTGAACTTTTACATCAAATCACTTATAGCTGGTAATGATCATCAAGCATCAGTCAGGAGCACTTGAGAGTAACAAGCCCAAAATATTTCTCGCCTTGAATGGAATCTCTCTTCGCTTCCGTGGAGGAGAGACCTGCAGTCTCAACCTCCCTTTTTTATTTGGTTGATACTTTACTCTTTTTTTCCTCAACGCACCATATCATATCACATCACGGTTGATTGTATTATAACAACTCATTTTCATTGTTCCTACGCGTTCTCTGTTGAATGACGATACGATTTCTGAATGGGATCCCAATCTCTCCGATTTCAGATACAAAGTTATATATGCCCAACTAGTCAACGAAAAGATTGTATCGTTCTTTCTTTCTAAAAAAAAGAGTATGATAAGAGAAAGCACAAGAAACTGGATGATTCAGCAATTTCAGCGAATTTCTATAGTTCTCATTGTATTCCTTCTTCTTCTTTCTGCTTACACGGCTGTGTTGCTCATGCCTTCACAGCTCCTCCGCATGAATACACTTGTTTGTCTCATCATCAGTCATGAATAATAGTTTCTTCCTATTTTATACCCTTCATATTAGGAGATTATTATTTGATGATGAGCAAGCAAACAGAAGAGTGACATGACAAGCGTATATATATACATATATAGCCATGCCATCATGTTTGTAAAAAAACATCCCAATAAAAAGAAACACGAAGGTTTCGACAACGATCGAATGTGAGGAAGCCAAAAACAGTCGTTTTTCGCTCCTGCTCTGCTACCACTACTGACGGTTAGTCAACTCAGATTTTTTTTGCTGCTCCACATGGACATACTTCATTGCGTTGTATTGCCATTTCATGACGGAAGGGCGAGAGATACCATATAAAAATTTGTCTTCACAGAAATTCATCATACCCTCATTTAGGAATATTATGTGTGTACTCATTCTCCCTCTATTCAACCAACCTTTCTCTCGTTTGCTTTGGAGAGTAATAGGAAGGAAGGTGTGCATTTACGTCTCATATTCAATTGAATATAGCTGCGTAAGCATGTTTTATATATTATGTATCGTGCCAGCCTCTTAACCATAAAGTATAATATCACACACTTGAGAGAAAAAACGATACAAATAATCATGCTCATTATATGAGCAACCAAACCATATTTGCCCACTTGTGTCTGAGAATTGAAAGAAACTATGCCTAAAAATTTTTTTGGTACGCCTCTTGTGTTCACATTAAAATGGATGTATTTATAAATAAATATCCGTAGCATGGTTCTCATGCTCCTTTTTTGTTGTGTTCTGTTTAAATAGGTACTTTAACCATTGTAATGTGCTTTTCTTTACGTTTTCCGTTTATTTTTTGAGTTCTCCTCTTCCCATTCTTCGGAGAGGCTCCACTTTTGTGGGTATACAAATATCATCAAGAACATGACTGAAAATGATATGCGGAGAGTGGTGGTGATGATGATGATGAGATGAGATGATGCATCTCTTTTTCTCTCCTATTTCAAAATAGAATCAAACCCCCAAAGTAGTCATTGTGTAATATGATTTTTACATTGTGCTCCTTGTCAAAAATATTTCATGCGCGTTCATCTACACTTCACACAATCAATTGAAAAGGGATGCTCAAAAAGGGTACTCCCTGTTTAGGTAAGTGTACGCACTGCTGCTTCTTGAAAAGGAGCCACCACCGCACAGCAAGCAGGGGAAAATGCTCGAAAAAATCTAACGGAACTCGACGGGAAGTTGACCTTTTGACACTCAATTTGTCGAGTATTGTTTCCTCTCAGACATGATGGAATCATAACAGAATCAGAGGAAGAAAAGAGAGCAAGAAATCAGAAGCACGTCATGTCAATTACCCACCTCTTTTTCTAGAGAAACTGACACCTTTCTTGTTATCTGTGGACAAGAAGGTGTTGCCTAATAGTGACGAATCAAAAAATGATGATTATCACAAATCAAGATCAAACTTGGAGTGATTCTTTGGGGTTTATTATGGCACGAGATATATAAATTGTAAATCCATGAAAAATAAACATTTTTTTCCAAATCCTTTAATCTGGATAAAATGCTTCCTTTCAAATATCAATTACGAACAAGAGGCTTATATCAAAGTCTTGTGTCAAGATAGAACACTTTGATTTCCTGATAAGAATTTATATCTTGGTCCAAAACACGATAATTGCTCAAGTCAAAATATGACTGAAGGGCTGGGTAAATGGAAGCAATATGAGAAATACACATTGAGTTTTAAAAACATTGTTGTAGCATGACTTGCTGGATTAATCAATGTAACAATGATATTTCATTGTTGATAATGGACTATCCTTGTTAAATCGTATCAATCACGAAAATCAACAAGAGTGAATTCATATTATTATGTGAATCATGTACTTGTGGAGCATCTCCCTTGAATTTATATCATGGTGTCAATTTTTACTTTGAATAAAGTATGCTTACGATATTTCCAATTGAAAAGCATAAAATACAGAGTATCGACACTCCCTCGTTGTTTAAATAGATAGGTTTATATTACACCCAAAGCATAAAACACATAATATATTTTACATGAACCAAATCAATGAGATCAAGATTGATCTGTGTGATTAGCAAGGATTAAGTGGCTTAGTAAATTGTAGCATAGGCTCGTAAATATATTGGATTGATTGCTGATTGTTTATCTTGGAAATGACGAGGAAGTCTGATATACGTGGATCAAGGGATAAGTATGCTCGATACTTTTTGAATGGTATAAAATAAATTCCTTGGATTTTTAAAGACTGTAGTTTTGTCATTTTCTTCAATCTACTCAATAATTAAGTTAGTATTACTCGATGCTTTGTAATATGCGGAATTCAAATTTTGCATTATATTGATATTTCGGACTCCCCAAATGTAATTGATCAACACGAAGAAAAATTAAAAAATTAACAATGATGGTAAAAACAACAATTTTGAACCGAACATAACACATTAGTTACATATTCGTAATTTGTACAACTCATCACATATACGTAACCTCTAAAATTTTATATTGGTCAAGAATCTAACTGGTTCGGTAAATATTAATGCGTCACATATTGTACCATGGGAGTAAAACTATTTCGTTAAACTCTTCCGTTATTTTAACTTTTGATTTTTGGTGTACATCTAATCTGTAATCGATGTACCAACGATACTTCAGGGAAAATGGAATATTACGAATATAATTTTAGGTATACAATTTGTGATGATGGAATTAATCTAAGTTATATAAACGCTATACAAATAAAATTTTCTTACCTGTTGCGACAGTTGAATGTTTTGTAACGCTGAAAGTTACTGACGACTACTAATCTACTTAAACATTGAGCAAATTACATGGAGTCACTAATTGCCAGTTCTTTACAACGCGGGAAGAAACCGTAAACAGTTCAACACAGAATTTTTCAATCGTTTAGTTGCGTTTTCATCCAAACTCAGAGTGCCCCAGTCCACGCATTAATATTCCCTTCGTACAGAATAACGCTTACATGGATAATTATGCTCACTTTTCATACATTGCAGTAAGTCTTCATTCAAAGCAAGTTCTTACTTACTGATTATAAAAGATTACAATCGTTCTGCACGGCATATATATGTCAGCTTCTTAAACATTTTCTCCGGAGAAACGGTAAAAAATTGTGGTATTCCAGGTTTTAGCATATACTTCCAAACTTAAACACTTAAGCTTTTGGAAGATTTTTTTGTTTTCACAAAACAACGAGTTCCGTTATATCTTCATCATTTCTCATTGTATTCATATTTTATAGCTCAACTGTAAATACAGGTGATAAATGTAAACTAGGTGGATTCAAAAACCGAAGACACGAGACACGGGTTACTCATTGACTTGCACTATAGTTAGACAGACCCACTGTGTTACTGTTGATCATGATGACGATGATGATGATATTATTATGCCTAATCGCCTTAGCCAACTTTTTTTTTTAAATCAGAAGAGATAAAACACAATAAACTCACCTAAGCTGACAAAAATCTACTCTTGAATGGAGGCTGAGATAAAACAAGTCTTAAGCCTGTTACAGAGAGGCTTAGATCTTCTCAAGCCCGTATTAAATGAGACCAAGAGAAAGAATCGGATGTGTAGGGAGCAATACTAATATTTAGTAGTTTGTAGTGTGATCATGATACAGTGTGCCTTGAGTCAACTACTACTAACTAGGAAGAGGAACAGTTTCCCTGAAAAGTAACAACCAGCCGCATGTAAACTTAAAATGTTCCAGGCACTAGGCACACTCACACACACGCATGAAACACAGGCTGGTGCTGGAAAAGTCCTCCCGAGCTACAAAAAAGAAGGTAAAGTTAAACTAGCTTCCTCCTGCTTTCTTTCTCTTGACTTTGGTCCGTACCACGATGAAGATGAAGAAGAGGAAGGAAGGACGATCTCAGTAAGAAAAAAAGTTACTCCAGACCGTTTTCCCTATATAGTTTGTTGTGTAGTCTGTACTGTGCTATATCAATACGAATCTTCTTCACTCCTCTCAGCTATTCACGTTCTCAGAAGAAGCATTCACTCTATCTGTATTTAAGTTGTGTTTAGAAGACCAAGTCGCTCTCACGAGGTAAAAAACGAAGAGCAGGAAAAAAGATTGATCCCTTTCCCAAAAAGAAAATATCCCTTTTGCTCTCACTCTGCTGTAACTCCACTCCAATGCTTCTGCTGCAGTAAAGATGAATGTAATAGTAATATGGTGTTCGCGTGTTTGAGGACTCTGTATCTCCGCTTATATTATGACTATGACATTATAAAGTAGTCACTACTCACTGAGTTTTCAGAAGAGAGCGTGTTGTGTTGTTGAGTAAGTTGAGTAGTGGCAAACTCGGCAAGAGTCATCATTCCGTATTCATTCGGTTATTCGGCTTGGTTCTGGCTCTATATCTCCAACAACCAAACCACCGTGGCCGTTGTATTCATATATCCACGTTGAAATAAATGTAACCAAAAAAATGCATAGGGAAGGGAGAACCTCGTTTGTTAATAGCATTCTATGCTGCTGCTACTGAGGGACATTATATTATGAGAGCGTTATAGTCACAGACCAAAAGTTGTTATCAAACTGGTACATACATGCATACAAACGTGCATTGTAATAGGAATGCTGCTGTTCCTGGTCGTTTTTCAGGACTTTCAGTGAATCCATAACCGCTCTTCACTGTTTACTGTCTTGTACGTACTCATGAGCATAAAAAGCCTTTAGCTATTATATAGATGGTTGAGGAAAACATATAAATGTTGTTGGTATAGATAAAACAAGCTGACAAACTACCTTCACATATTATTGATGTATGTACAATTGTTGTTGGATTTGTACCTATTTCACAAGGATGAAGAGCTACAATAGTAAATAGCCTCCTGACAAAAGATGCTTGCATTTGATTCTTGTTCTTTCCGACTAGAAATACATAAAGCATACGGACTTACAACAATTCTCTTGCATTTAATAGAGATTTAATGAGAATATGATAAGAGTTTGATTGTGCGTGTCATGTAATTTTTATATGGGATATCGTAAAGTATTCATGCTAATTCATTGTGTACATAGATGGATTAAAAGAGCTCCTATAACTCAAGTGCAAACGAAATACGCAAGTGAAGTAGCCTAATCTAATTATAATACATGGGGTTTAGCAAGTAAGAATCTCGGATTTTAGAACGAGATTAAATCGTAGCCATTTGGAGTTATCAGGATTATTAGGAATTAGAATGTAGCTTGGGAACTTTTATTAAAGTGCAGGCAATTAAATACGAAGAAATAAGCAAAACTTTGCACTAGCAAAGAAAACATGCACGTATGTATACGTGTGTTAGACGAAGGAAGGATAGTGTTCTGGAAGAAAAGCATTTAAAAAATTGTTTGATACTCAATCTCTTTCGAAATTACTTTTTATAGAAAACTTTAAAAAACTAAAAAACACGCCAACCTCAAAATTATGAATTCAATGTTTATTAAATTTGAGTAAAAATGGCGAGTAGTGGTAAAGTTTGGTGTTTATTAACTTTTATACTTGTATTTTATATCACCACGAGCTCTATTAGATCTCTTAAATTCCCCTTTGGTCCTAATAACACCATTTGAGTGTACCAATACCATTCTGGAATATAATCAAATAGCATAATATTGCAATCGTTAGCAAACCTGCATAATATTTCGCATCTTCATTCTTACTGCAATACTATCCTCTCGTTGGCAAGCTGGTCTTTTGTCATTTCAAAATTTTACAAAACTTAAAGGTGCAGTAAGACTCATGCTCAACTAGATTTTAAGGTTACTGAATTATAGAATATATCCAGCGTTTTGTATACCCCGATTGCATTACTGCTTTTATTATTATGAGCCAGAAGGAAGCAATATAACATTCATAATTTGTCAACAGGCAAGGGTGGAAGATGCATATAGTATAGAGAACTCACTGCATATAAAAACATGACTCGTGACGATTGAATAACATATAATATTTCGAGCAGAATAGCATGCTGTTGTATGCCACTGTGTAGGTAGTATCAGGAAACTGCATGTTGTGTAAAGGGTAGGGAATGTGAATAGTACATAATAATGCATGTTGTATATACGATGCAATGTTGAAGAATTGCTCGTACATAAACGTGTGATTCCTCCTCCTCAGTTGTAGCATGAGACTAGCCTACTGTGGAAATGAGCACGAAGCTGATTAGACCTCAGTTGGGCTCACTCCAACCATTCCTGAGTGGAAAGGACGCCCTCCGCCTCCATGGCTGACTGGGGTGGCTGCGAGATTGCGCTACACGATCTGCCTCTTCTCTCTCTCTCTCTGGTTTCACTTCACTTTTTTATGTTACTTGAACAACTCGCTCGTTTCTTTCTCGTCAGTCGAGTTTTCAAGATCAGCGGGATGCCACTACATGAGAGACATGAGTATGCAATATAATAATGGCTTGCTGAACGTATATGGAGAGGCATATAAAAACAGAAGTGAATGTCTTGCTCCTATAGGAATGGAAGCAGATTTAATAGATGTAGTCGCTAGATATAATGTTCATAACGTAGCATTCTCCAACTGAACGATTCCATATCTCAAAAATGTGACAGCTACATACAGCAGCCGTGAAGAGCGACAGTTGCCTTTTTATCAGAAATGTTGCTCCTTCGTTTCTAGCCTTACAGTTGCCACCCCAAAAGTAGAAATAAAAACGTGTTTAGCAGCATTGCATGGTGATATGTGATGGAGTTTCGCTGCTACCAGAACAAAATCCACATCCTACACCATCCATGAATATTTGATTTGAGTCGAGTGGAATTGGGGATGCTCTGCTTTTTTACTTGTTTGCTATGCACAAATCAAATACACAATATTAAAAATCTTATGTCAACTAAACAACGGAGAAGAAGGGGAACTGAGGGCTTATAAACTTCAAAATTGTAGACTCAAATCAAATACTCTGTCATGATTTCCATTCTTTTCCCCTAGTTTCAACAAAAATTCGTGCGTAACTCTTTAAACCGGAAAATACTTTGGTTCACGGTAAAATCACCAAAATCGGGTGACAAATACGTTGAAAGGTAAATGAATGAACCTGATTCCATCCCATATCCCTTTGCTTTTATTCCGAGTTAATTGAGTTTGATTCCAAGTCTACACCTTCTCAATTCTCAGACTATACCCTGCTTTGCTCACTTAATCCAATAAAGTTCAATGCAACAAAGTCACTCCTGATCAGTTTAGCTGTAATGAAATCCTTTATTTTATCACCAGTCTTTAATCTCTCAGATGTAGTTATATAATACTGTTTACATCCCCATTTATAATACAAGCCTATACTATAGCAAATCCGCATACAAAAAAAGGATTTTTATATATAACTGTTTATTTAAACTTTTATGTAATGCGCCATCTCCAGTCGACTACAAAGGAATGAGTGCGGATCAGTTGCCGTTTTTCCTTAATACTTTTCGCGTGCCAAATTGACATTGCACTTATGCTCACTCATCCTTGTCCACTAATCAGGCTTAGCTTCTAGGTATTTACCAGTGTACTTACAAACCTTTTTTTTTACTTACACATATAAATACTCATGTAAAGCTACGTACCTACTTTTCCTGACTCACTACATACTAGTTGTAAGTCTCAAGTTTAATTCCTGAAATTCCATTATTCAACACAAGGAGAATCGTCATCGTCAAACTATGCATGAGTGTATCCATCAAAAATATTTCAACTTCATTCATAGTGAGATGCTTGGAAATCACGCGTATCATTGCTACTCAGGATGATCATCACATCACTGGCATAGGATGACGATCAATTTCTCAGTGATCCCTTTAAAAACGGAATGAATGAATGAGGGAATGTTATGTTGGAATAAAAGCATAATCCTGATTATCCTCATACCTGAAAAACGCTTACAAGGTATAAAAGTAGTATTAAGTAGTGAGCTCATAGTGATAAAAATAAGTAGCTTCTCAGCTCATCCTTCGTCTCTCTCTCTGTTCCTTTTAGCTTATGCATACTTCATTCCCGGATCCAATGCAAAAGAAAGAGACTTAGTTGACTAGAGAAAGAGACTTACAAGAAGAACAGAAGAGCTCAAGTTTAGAAAATAAGAAGCCATGGAGGAAAAGGAGTGGAGTTGAGAAGCTCATTGTCATGCACACATGGGTTCTCTACAAGAAGAAGATACGGCGTATAGTAGCGACCGACCGAAAAGCCCGTGTCGTTGTTGCGTATTTCCGAGAGTTTGAGTTTATAGAGCACTTCGTATATATAGTCTTATAAACATAATCATTTGAGTGGATTTATATACTCTGTCCCTTTCTTCCATCTTCCGCAAGTCGAGAAGTACGCATACGCATGAACTACTTGAAGTTGGGAAAAGACATGAGAAATTGATCCGTCTCATCCCAACAATCCAATATTGTAATAACATTATTGTTATGCAGCCACTTTTAATAGTTTTTGCGGACTACCTCATCCTCCTATATACTATATAAGAAAACTACATATAATATCGACTGAATGAGCTTGATGTGATAGAGACATGCGTTTACTTTGCGCTGTGGTGTAGTAGTAGCTTGCTAGTGATAATAATGTGATGACAATAAAAGCAAGTCAATAACTTAAGACTCTTATGGATGCTTAGCCTATTATGACATTACTACTTAAGTAGGCTAGTTTAAGCGACTAGACGCGCCTACATGGGATATCTACTTACGAGTTGCCAAAAAATCCTAACCAAACAATAAAATGTTTTTATTGTTGAAGTAGAGATGAGCTCCAATATTGAGATTGTCAGCAGAGTATTTAACTTTCGCTAAGTCCGGGCTTCTCCGGTTGGGAGTACTTTAATGCTGTCGTAATATTCGAGCATCTTAATCTTTGACTGAAAAAATGATGAAACCTATGGTTTGTTTAATTTGCGATTTATTTTTCATATTCCAAAAGGTTTGTGATAATCAGTCGTATTACACTAAATTAATAAACTTGGAGTTCGTTCGATTTTTTTTTCATGCTCAAAATAAATTGCTTACCGATTTGGTATATTATTTTCGCAGTTTGTTTAATTAATACTAATGATACACTTAAAATTTGTGTATCATTCAGACTATTGAAAGTCGCCCAAAATACCAAGATATTTGGTTTAACTTTAATGGAAGATGATGTAAAGCTGGCTTTACACCTAGTAAATCTCCTAAACGGCTATATTTTCTCCAGTAATAGATCTCCCAGTGAGGACACAATGAATACATCTTTCTTCCAACATTAAGTACCACACTTAAAGCAGAATGAAGAGTTGCTATTTGTTAGAGAAGTACACTATGTAAAGGCTTAACTATCATGGAGAACTGCTTATAAAATATTATTTTCACTTGTTGATGACTCTGCTAAGATGTTAGGTTAAGTTAAAGTAAAGCAGGGCATTATGTATACTATAGCAAATCTATCTTCATAATTCGTATTTACACATGAAAATCCTCTCAAGTCATATTATTACACAAAATCCATCTTAGGTATTATTGTCAGCTCCCGTTTGTTTGATGATGATTTTTTTCGCAGCATATATTTTTTATCCTCCTCCGGACTCACTCCCTTTAAGTACATGAACGTGATAACATGGCACACAAACAAAAAACGGTAGTTTTTGTACGTACTACTACTTACCGTACAAAAAAAAGTGATAATAATATTATGAAATGTTATATTTTTTATATATAAAAAGTAGGATAGCTTATATCAGTTCATTTTATTATGTTAGTGGTGTGGCACAAACAAAACTGGAACAAACAATATTTTTTTCGCATAAAAAAGTAAATGCTATTAAGTTGGAGAAAATATATGGATTCAATATGATATAACATTTTATTATGACGACTTTTTATTTCAAGGCTTAAGTATAAACGAATCAAGGAGACTACTAATGTAGCTAGTGATTACAATGGGATCGTTTGTAAGCTGAGCTTATTTTCGCTGAGTCTTTTTGACTTTTTTTGTGCACCCTTTTTTGCCGTTACTTGTCTCTAAAATACCGTTTTAAAGATACATCATATGATCAAGAAGACGATGATGGCATTATTATTATTTAGGTTAGGTAAGGCACACACACACATGGCCCTTTTATTCTATCCTCAAGCTTATTTGTTGGAGGAGAGAAAGAAGTGGAGGAACGGAAAAAGCAACAAGCCAAAGATCGGATTTTTTCCTTCTTGTGCAAAAAATGTAAAGCTTCCAGAAAAGCGGCTTAAGCTTTTTTCTTTCTCTGACTCTCTTTTGCTAGTTTTCCATTCTTTTTTGTAAAAGCTTGGGACTGTAGCCTCCTCTAGAGTTTTTGCTACTAGATAAATTCGTTTGATCATCATCATATAAGAAGGGAATGATGAGGTTTCTGTTGTTGCGGATGATGGGGAATAATGGAATCAAAGAATTTGTGTTTTTGTAATGTTTTTGGAGCTCCCATCACCATCTTGTTTAAAAATAGATTATATCAATTAGATCTGCATAGAGTGACTCATTCGAAACAAGTTGAGAGTTGGGAATGTTGTTGAGATTATATTTAATTGCCCAAAAAAATCAGAGAAATGATGCATTCATTATCCTTCCCTAGAAAATACGCAGAAGAGGACTCTTTGAATGGAGCAAATCCTCTTAGGTAGCTGCTTTGATGACTTCAAAATAATGATATCATTTTAATCAAAACATAGCATAACTTTGCTGGAAACGTTTGATTTGGAACCTTGTTACAAATGAAGACGAATCTTCACCTGTTTCTACGGTTTGGTTACAATATGTCTTTGCATTCTATAAAATTATTCCAACTCATTTTGCCCCGATTGTAATAATTCACGGTGATAGCCACGGCGTCTGGTATCTAATCAACTTACACATTGTTTTAACATTGTCAAATACAAATTTGCCGTTTAATTTAAGCAATTTATTAGGCCTTCGTTCGTTAATTATTATCATAGACTGGTTTTGTTAGATTAGCATTGATGCATACATGCTTACACACACGTAGTCACTTTGAAGCTACAACTTAACTCATTTAGTAGATATGAATACATACAAAAGTTAACTGCCTCACCTAGTCGAAAATGACGGTGTTGACCATTTCTTTCCCCCTCATCTCAAGCCATTACCTTCATCCATTGCCATTACAGTTATTATTATTACCCCATCCCAAGCCAGCATAATCTCTTAATTAATGTGTAATTAATTCAGCAGTAAGTCAAGATTTGGAGTGGCACTTTTTTCTGGTACTTTTCTGCTGTCAAGCCACGACATTTTCTGTACCTCGAAGGATAATTCAAATTAGAAAGAAAGCCAGGTGAACATTGGTTTCGTGTGCAATAAAGGAATATAATGGTAGCTAGCTAGTGCCTGAGTGAGAAATACATGTCCTCTTGGCAGCAGCAGCATCTTTGAGACTTGACACATCATGAATGATTTTTATTAATGTTCCTCTTGCATTGTGTTATTATTGTTTAGATTTCAAAAGACTGTATCTCTCCACTAGCAGCAAGCGTGCATACTTTTTTATTTGGGAAGGGAGGCCAATGGCCATTTTGAATGTGCTGTAAAATAGGCGATTATAAGCTCTCCTTCCTTTTCTGATTCTCTTTTGACTTTTTTCTATCCATCATCCACAATGATAGTAATAATAATGTCCATTGTAATGCTTATTTCTTAACGTCGTAGTAGATTTTTTAATGGTCATCCTCAAACACACGGCATGGCAAATCCCATTCAATTTTTTTATATTCTTGTGCCCATTTCTCGCTTTCTTTCTCAAAAATTTTATGTCTTGATGTGTTCTACGCGGTGTGGTAATATCCGGAAGATGATACAGCGAGTAACTAGCGCTGAATCAATTTATACAAATGGAATCGTGCCTTAGAAAGCTTGTGTAATCACCGTAAAGTGAGCAAAGCAAACTAGGTAATTCCCTGTGTGTTTGTGAGCGAGCATTTCAAAATTGAGGAGAAATAATGTATAAATTGAATATAATTACAGCCAACATTTTCAGCTTTAAATTATACATGGCTGACAAGAAAATGGGAGATTAGAGTCTCAAAATCATTGCTGGCTTATTGTTCACCTGTGATTTTAATGTAAATTTTTTGCTTGGCTCCACCAAGAGTTAGATAGGACTGGCACCATTAGGCACAAAATGAATATTTTACACTTTGCAGTACCTTTTTTATTGTGTACTTTTATATTCAATAGGATTAAGTTTGATTTGTTAAAAAAACTGTAAAAGGCGGATGTTTCTTATCCCTTGGTAAATATTCGAGTAAAAAACACAAATTCAGACGGGGTTTCTTTTTAGCCACATCAACTGAATATCATGGGGGTAAGCCGTTAATGAGTCCTCCTCCCATCACGAACAGCCTTTAATTAGGTACAAATTGACGGTGAAAATTATTTTAAATTATTGTGCGTCGCAATGTGGAATGTAAATACTCGTATGTCTTAAAATGTGTTTTTCTACAAACTATCATTACGGGGGTGAGGTGAGAGCGTTGAAAAAACAAGCCCCAAATACATAGATTCATCAATCACAGACGCCAATTAAGTAACACTTGCTATTCATCATTGGTCACATGACGGTATTTCCTACAGACCAATATTTCACATCAAGGTCGATCTGCTGAGAAAAGTTAACGAGAAGCTGTTCAGATATTAATAATCCTAATTAAAGTATGAAACTAGCATTTGAATATTGCCATCGCGTTCAATACCATTCCGTCGATGAGCCGAGCCCCTCTACGAACAGCGTACTATTTCTCGCTAATTATCCAATCAAAATCTTGCATCACAACACAACAGGATCATATAGCCCACTAGCATGCATCAGATCTGAATCATTACATATGGCATGATAATATCCATAATCCGTTCTGATCCTTTTTGGCTTTTGCATATTATATCCATCAAAGTAATCATAACTATTAGCATCACATGTTTTGAATGCTGAAAATATCACGTAAACAGAGGAAAGCGACATGTTCCAACACATGTGTGCGTTGCTGTTTAGTTCAAACATTTACATGAGTCATTATATTGCTCATTCTAATCATCAACAACTTTCTTTGCTCCCGTCATTTCATTGCTAAGCTGATACCAGCAAAAGGAGAGGAAAGTTGAGAGAATGACTGATTTTGATTTTGAGATTGTGACATAGATATTATATGTACATGCATTTATTTATGCGCCTTATCGGCACTTCTGGCAATCTGACATGGTTCTTTTCGAACGAGGTAGAAACATGAAGAGAAATAGCAGATAAACAAGAACAATAAAATGCTTTTTGAGGCTTTCGGCAAAATCACCAGTCAGGTGAAAGCCAATCATGATAATAGTGATGATCACAACAACAGAAGGAAATTTGTTACACCAGATTTTCATTTCTGATAATTACCATCATGGATATGCTGATCAGAGAAATCAAAGGGTTTTGGTTATGAACAACTGGCGAAAAAGATGGGATGAAAATAATTAGTGATGTGCATCTGTGAAACTAAAATTTGTTGATGCAATAGATGCATACATCATGTTACTATATGATGTTGTGTAATATCACAAAGTGATCAAGCTATAGCTGAGTGGCACAGGTTTGTAGGGGCTGTTTGACACATCTGTGATCTCTGCTCGTGCTCACCTGTGCAGATGTGGCTTCAGGCAACATACATTTGTCCATTTAGCTTCAGTTGTGGCTTGCTGTTTTTGAGGGTGAAAACTCAGCATTAGTGTGTTGATAATGTAGCCATGTAGCATTGGCATTGACGCAATGTTGATGATGATGCGATGAAGAGATCAAAAATTGTTTGTGCGACGAGCGAGTAGCAAGTAACAAAAGCATTTATGGCCTTATGTGTGTATTGCTGTAGGGGGATTATGATACAAAGGATACAAAAACATTGAAGCAAATTTCTGATTAATTTCACTAATAGAATGGAGTAGTATTTGACCTGCATATATATTGAGCTTTGAAAGTTACATCGCTTTTATACTCTTGGCAGTCATTTTTGTACTTGTATGACAATAAAGCGTTTTCTCTGCCAAGAGAAAACGTTTAAATTCTGCGCCAGAAAGTTAAGTTGCGTTTTCAAAATGCTTCAAATGAAAGCTTTCATAAAAATTGAAACCGGATTCAATGAAATTACTAATTGCTACACTTTTGAGACAAATAGTTTAAATTCGAACATCTAAATTAAATAATTTAATGCTAGATGGAATCTACCCTTGCCTTCTCGGATCAAATAAAAATTAATGTGAACAATTAAACACATCAGAGGAAACCCGTTCACTTAAATGATAAATAATTATCAATATTATTGATTAACCGTCCTTTAAATTCTAATCTAACTATTGTTTCATGCACTAACTTGAATAGTCACTGGTTAACCCTATGTGGCGACAAGTGACAGTTGCAAGGGATTTTAAAAACGTATCAGGCTTATATCTGCTACAGATAAGCCAT
The DNA here is from genome assembly GCA_001718145.1 of Orchesella cincta. Classification (NCBI taxonomy): domain Eukaryota; kingdom Metazoa; phylum Arthropoda; class Collembola; order Entomobryomorpha; family Orchesellidae; genus Orchesella; species Orchesella cincta. Next base: position 132,007 of record LJIJ01000032.1, on the reverse strand, counting down.
TTTTGCATCGTCATCTTCTTTACCAGCAAAATCCTACCACTGGCCGCAACAAACGGTTGTCTATCATTATTCTTATTTATAATGATCATCAATCCAGATTTCAATTTTTTTTACATAGGCAAGTAAGTGTAGTAGGCAAGAGTTAATTACAGCTTTTGTATCAATATCCATCCTACAACTACGCTAGCGTTTTTATATGTTGAAAACTATCAAAATTTAGGGTAAAACGTGTCATCAAGACATCTGATACGCCTGTCCCATTCCCGTTGCACAATTCAACTCCCAAAATAAACTTCTTCTGAACAATTCAGCAGTGAACAGACCACTTGCACTTCCATTTCATTAGGAAGTAATACAATTTCATGTTAAATTTCTAACATGTTCCCATTCTTCTGATTAATAAATGGGTGATGTGAGCTCGTGCTTTGAAGATTACCGTCATGGTGTGCCAAGCAAAATAAAAACTTTCTGTCTTCCTTTCTCTCTCTCATAGTCTGATCAAGATGATGATATTTCATTTGAAACCTGACTGTTAAATATGTCATTTGTGTTGCTTCGTCGTGATCATGTTTTATAAATAGGTATAATCGTGTTCCATTTCGTATACCCTCACAAAAATCATCATGCCAAGCAACACAAAACGAAGCTGACAGAGATTGAAATCGGAATGCATACGAGCCCTTTTATTGTTGCACTACCCACACACATACGTTTGCATATGAATACATAGTTTCATAATGATGATGAAGATGAGATGCTAGCGCAGTTGCAAAAGTAACAATGAATGGTATCTCTCAGTTGTTGCAACAGAAAGAATCAAATTACTCTGATGGATGCAAAACTGAATGTGGATTTTGTGGCATACAGACGTAGACTTATTCAATTGCTAAGCCCAGCCAGAAAAAATGGAACCAGCGTGGAGGAATCAGATTCTCTAAACCTAAAATTATTAAGCCAGAATTTAATTCACTCACAGAGGATTACACTTTCTCCTGCACTTTGAAACCTCCCTCAAATGAAAATTTTATATTCATATGCGTTGTTGATGGTTTAAGTAGTAGAGTATGATGCATTTAGATCATCAGGTTGCTTTTTCTATATTATGCACATTTCAAGTAGGAGAGAGTGAATGAAATGAAAAACTGATTTGTGACTTGATCTCAAAATACGGTAAAAGTCCGTCACGTGCCAGGGCGTGTGTTTTGGCTTAGCTTTGAAGGGGCTTGACTTGCCGTCTCTGTGCTATGCTCTTATCTATCGTATCATTAAAATCTCATGTGCATTTCATTTCATTTCAATGTTTGCCTTTCCCCCCAATTTGGAAACCACAAAAAGAGTATATCTTTTGCTCAAATTAGCCAACTGCAAAATGAAACTTTGAGTCTGCTTTCCATTGATACTGCGAGCGTGTGACGTGACGTTACATTGTAGAAATCAAGTATCCTCTTATAAACCAGCGGCAGACTCCAGAGGATGCACAATAATGTGGCGAGCGTCGATACGGATTTGGAAACAAAAAAGTAACTTGTCTTGTTAGCCGGTGAATGTAGTGTTTACGGAGATTAGCGATATATTGCTCACGTCCGCCCATGAATGTGCGTTATGCCCAACAAAACAACTGTTTGTCTCCTGGCTACTTCTCCAACCGACTGCTTTCACGCAGTAGTGGGTACTGTCTCCACCGAAGCTGTGTAATGCTGCACACGGACAACTGTCATGGATTTCTTTTAAATCATCAGAGGATCGCAACTCATGTTTGCTTACGGAAACGCTCAAAGTTCATCTAGTGGGTAAATGCTGTTTTGTTAATGGAGACGGAAGCTGTCATGAATTTAATCAATTTAATCAATCATAAACAAGAGGCTCTCAACAACTTATTTTGGGGAGGTTGTAATGTAATATTGCTCCTCAAGCAAATATTTGCTCTTTAAAATACTGGAACTGACCACCAAATTGCTCTGAAACTTGAAAATCGTTTAGAATGGAAGAGTTCTCAATGAACTCATCTGGAAACAATGTGAAGAAATGAAATTCTTCCACTTAATATTTGATCGCTCGTGAAATTTTCGTTGATGATTCATTTCGACATCGACTTAATATAGTCTTTGCATGGCTCACTGCAGACGATGTTGTCGGTTACCAAAGGGCGTGAATAAAAGGGGATACAAATTCTCAAAAAATGTTACACATTTTCAACTTGAAAGGGAAAGAATGAATTTGTTCCTTTAAAAAACTCTTGTGTCCACAGGATTCTACACCACGCTTGTCTGCTCGAATAAAACGGACTTACGATGAATTTCCAAAAACTTTTTCACGATTCTTGGCTTGGCCACGTGAATTCCCACAAGTCTTATCGCTTTGATCTCCCGTTTTGGAGAGTGAACATGTGAGGTGAGTGAATGAGACAGGTTATTTCTTGAAGAAACATTACATCAAGAAACTCTTTTCTCTTCGTAAATGCTTGTTTCTTGCATGAATGAGTTGGCCAATTTAAGAAGGAATCATTTTGTATAAGCACATTTACTTTTTGAATGGAAAGGAAACAAAAATTCATTCAAAGAACCAAAAAGGGATATTCCAAACTGAGGGCCTTTTTTATTGTTCCTATACCTTCGTGGGCGAGTGGAATATAAAGTATGTACGAATAAAATATGAGCAATATCAAAATTTTGATTCCCTTTTTACAGAGTAATTTCAAAGGGCTGTTTTCCCATTACATTTTGATCGTCCAGCCCTCCTCTACATCTTCAACATATAAGGCCTTTTTTTCTTTGTAGCAAGTTAACAAAAGGGTAAAGCGCTACTGTTCATTTTTATCAAGAAAAATACAACCAGTGTACAGGAAACAGGTTACAAATTTACTGTATACAATTTTTGTATTCTACAATTTATGAAAAATGAAATGAAGGTAATAAATTTCTTTTCTTCCTTTATTCCCCATCTGAAATTTATCCGTCATTTTTCAATTCAGAAGAAAAAAATATGATGAATACAAATGTGTAAGTTGTTGTGTATGCATATACGCGGAACTTTGTGTAGAGTTAAATGGTTGATGGCAATAATTTTATTTGGATTTTCATTTGTCATCCCAATTTTTATTCGTTCATATAAATGTACGTCTTCTCTTCTATTTTTATCCTTTTTCCCTCACGCCACGCCGCATAACACCAAACCAAAGTAAAAGAGCCAGCAGCAGGTTTTTTCCCATGAAGATGATGATGATGAAAATGATACTGAATCCTCAAGATCCATGTAGGTGAAGTGAAGTAGGAAGATGAAAAAAGTTTTTATATTCTTGTAATACTTGTGTGGTGTGCTGCGTTCTGTTACTGTTACCTTTATTTTCTCCTTTCAAATCAAAATGATTACAATAAGAATGATATCCAACAGTTTACATCCAACTCGGGAGCTTGTATTTCTATATGTCTGTTGACGCTTGATTTCTTTTTTTGCTCACAGAGATTTTCTTGAGACATATCATTTTAATGTAATGAAAAAAGCTCAAGGGAGAAAAAAAAAGATGAAGGAAGAGAGAAGCTAAAGCTAAATGTAGGGAAAAAAGGGGACAGAATCTTCACGATTTTTTCCTCTCTTCCTCTCCTTTTTACGTAATTTGTAATATCAAACCACATAAAAAATTATATATATTTTTCTTCCCTTTCAATTTGAAGATGAGCTCCTGGTGTGAGTCGTGTGTTCCCCAAGAAAATGAAAAGAGGAGATGAGAAGTTTGGGCTTCGTGAGAATGAGCCAAGGAACGCTAAGTGTGACTCAAGTCAGTCACACAGGCAAAGTATATGAATTCAAATGGGGATGATGAAAATAGATATATGTTGTGTATATAAGGCCGGATCTTGTGTTGAGTAATATCTTTTCTCGCCTCGATTACCATTACCTTTATTGCATTGTCATTTTTATGCTCCAACAAATTGTGATGTACTGTGTGAATCATAATGTTTGTTTGCTTTTCAGAGACATCTTTTTGCCTAAAAAGCGATGAGATGATACACACATTCAAGGAAAGGAATTACTCAACGAGGAAGCAATAACTTACCTCTTTTGCTGCTACTTCAATAAGGAAGGGTACTGTACGGACGGAAGTAATAGGAAGGCATTATGGAATGGATATGAATACTGGACATTTTTATTCGGTCAACAGTCAACACCTGTTTGCAATCATGTAAACGAAAGATTTTATCAAATCAGATAATAAATGATCTATAATGTAAGACTTGCGTGGGAACCTCCATCTTTCGCAGCTTCCCATTAAACAAGATACTTTTGTGATTTTGCAATCACAAACCCTGAGAGCAAATACAATTTATTACAACATCCGCATCGGGTTTACGGATTGGTTCCACTAGATCCTTAATGACAGTAGAGTATTGATTTTTGACCTTATCATTAATTAACTGTACGTTGTGGTCAATCAACTTACCTGCTCACATTAAATATAGTTTCATTCGCAGATATATCTGAATACAATTGGGGAGTACAAAATCTATGTATTAATATAATAATATATTAATTCAACTAAAATCTTATTGGCATACTTGTTTAGCATAAAACATAACAAGCAAAACATGTAAACCATTTTTTCAAGAAGAGCTATCTGTATGAATACATTTGAAATTGAGGTCTTATTTGTACATAACCTATTGACCATCATTGTTAGTGGCTATCTATATCTGTACATTGAGGCACATTACAGCCACATGTGTGAGCGTCTCTATTTGAACCTCTGACTCAACTCAATTTATTCGGGTATGATTTGCACCCATTCATAAACGTTTCATTGAAATCAGTTCTCTGTCAAAATGAACCCAAAGAGACTCCCCACAGAAAGGCACACAATCCAAATAGCTCTCTCTCTCTTTGAAAACTCAAACATTACCTATTACAACCGAACAAGAGGCATATATTACCGAGGAAAAAGAAGTGTAAACAAAGTGCATTACTATTTATTCGAAAAACTTTGATGATTTGATACTAAATGGAATATACAAAGTTCAGTTCATGATACTCTATCCCATTCCAATGTCAGTCATCAGCGGAACAGCAGCAGCAGAAGTAACAAACACGCATGATGATGATGATGAGAATATGGAGGCAAAATCTGTCCCTTTTACATTTTGATTCAAATCTGTAATCCACAAAAACAGACTTGGTTCGCTCGTTCACTATGATCATTTTGATCTTTCCATTTTCATGCGCCCGTAATTCTAAATGTTGTGGATGTGCATGGATATACAATATGTATGGTTCTGTTCTGTCACAAACCTTCTACTTTCAATTCCTTTACATGTAATGCATATTCCTCGTCGGCATCCACCTCTCCACCACAAGGAAAAAGAGTAGCTGCGAGTTTGTTCAACGAAAAAAAATAATATCAATGCAAGAATTGAAGTGTAATGAAGGTGAAGTCTGTTCTCTTCTCTTCTGGTCTGCTCCGTTTTCCAAAAATGATTGACACTGGGTTTTTGCCATGTGCATACATTTGTATACGTACCCACTATGATGACGGTTTGAGGGATTAGCGTCCACAAATTGAAATGAGATGCATGCATCAGGCAATCTATACATTTTTTCGGTAAAAATTGTCACAAATGTGCATACACAGCGTGATATTATACATTCTGGAGAAAAAATATTGGCCTTTTTCTCACCGCTTCATAGTATGTACACAGGATGAAGGGAATGTTGCAATAACCTTTCTTTGTCAACACACTATTCTCGCTACTCCCCATTATCAAAGTCGGTTATCATTCTATTTCTCTTCGAGTATATTAACGTTTTTCTGGAAAATAGGCGATGAAAATGAGAGAAAAGCACTGGACAATGAGGAAACTCAGAAAAATATTGATTCATTGTATTTTCTACAATATTCAAATCTCATTTGCATTTACGTACCTCCGTATGTGACAGTTGACTATAAAGGGAACTGAAGCTATTGTTAGGGGTTTTTGTAAACTTGTCAAATTTGGTGGTCTTCTTTGAGTATGATGATGATGGTCTTTCTTCAAATTTTTATTCAAATATCTAAGATGACACAGCCAAGAAGATGATGTTTCCTTTTTGGGCTTTTCCTTTGATGAATTATTGTGAGACTTTTGCTTTTTCTAACTCAAAGGAGAAGGCAAAGTGAAGAATGTGAATGCATGCATATCCGCTCTTATTGTTCCCCTGTATTTTCATAACGTTCACATCACATGTGGATTTGATATATCATATTTGTGAGGTCAGGATCGGATGCGGCATCTTAACTGACATTTTATATGCACCTCCGTGCGGTTTTAGTTTGGTATAATAATGTCATTTCACAATGCCACCTTCCTCGTTCTTTCCTCCGTGAATCTCGGATAATTGAATTGACTAACGTGGTTTACTCCCCATTGTGACGGGGTTATAACGAGAAGAATGCATACGTTTCCCAACACAAAAATATGTATGACGAAGGGTTCCGCCCAGGAAATTAAAGGGAAAATGGCTAGCGGAAAATTCAACCATTATTAAACAACTTCTGAGTGATGATGATGACGATGGTGATATCACAGTTGAAATATTGAATCATAACAAGAGCCCCACTGAAATAAATTCTATTTGATTCTATACGTGTAATAGATTTCCACACATTTTTGTTCACATGTCACCACAACTGCCCTGCATTATTCTATGGAAAAGACCACGCACAATGACATCTCGCCTTGTTAGAAACGGAGCCACGCAGTCTCAAGTCGAAATTTTGATGACATTTTATTCTAGTATTCTGTCTGGATTGTTGTAACAAAGTTTGTCAATCAAAGCTGCTCACAACTCCTGTCAAAAAAGTGAAAGCGGAGGAGTAACTTTGCTCGAAAATGTAACTGTATTTCATTTATTCATCATGTTTATTCAACCATTCAATCAATTAAAGCCTTTTTCACTACTGAGCGTTGTTAGAATACTCATCATCATCATTGCACTCTGTAAGTAAAACATGTGTGAAAAATAACACGAATCATTTTCATTCAGTTTTTTAAAGAGCAAATGGGAAATCTCCCACACTAAAGTGTCAAGTAGGGCGCATATAAATGTCCCAGTAGATCTCAACTTCGTTTTGGCATGCCTTGTGGGCTTGAATAATGTTTGAAACGCAAATAAACTGCAGGATGCAAGTTTACACTGTAGTTAACACATGGCCAAAAGTGATTTTTAATGGATTGATGATTCTCCAGGGAGAATGATAAAAAGAGATGTGCGATGTGATGCTGCTACTGCTTCATCATCATAATCATTGGCATTTCATTGAAGGGGACCCGTTGGGCAGAACTAACAATCATTAAATGGTTCTGCTGCTTCCCCTGAGTTTATCTTGGACTACCACCACTATACTTTGTCCCTGAATGTGTGAATAGGTTGGTGTTGTGGTTATGAGATTGCACTTTAACGAATCCATCCTCAAATGTATCTTTTACTTATCAAGACCAAAAACTTTTTTCCCTGCCGACTTTTGTTTACTCACTTTAATTTCATTGGCTTCTCGTTTACTTTCTCCGCTTTGTCACGCCATCCCTGTGCTTCCCATGTTGTGCTTTTTACGTGATGGTGGTGGTGCAATGGAGACAATTTACTGCTTTTATTTATGGACATGGTTAGTTTGACTTTGTTTGGATTGAGCACGTAGCAGGCTCCCTCCATTTCATGCAAGTGTGAGTGTGCGAATAACGGAACTCTTATATTTTGATTTGGGTTAATGCACCAATGTATTTACTTTGGTTTGATTTGATTCGATTTAGAGCTCCCCTTCTCTCAAATTTTATTACTTTATACTTCCGAATCTCCGTTTTTACCGTTTTTGTTCCTGGCACGACAAAACTGGAAATAGTTTTATTTGAGGTAGAGGTAAAATACAATATTATGTGCAACCCAAGTATTCATGTTTACAAAATCACATTTCACAGTATAGTACGTAGTAAAATACTGAAATAAAAATAGGGTTTTGCAATATGCAAACAACAACGTCATTATTTATATATTTTATACCATTTTATATTTAACGCCTACTAGGTACTGTGTAATTGTTTCAATTAAGAGTTAAAAATATCAACAAAACTTTAAATTAAAAAGTTAAGTGAAGCATGGCTAATCAACTACTCTCAAATTAATAATGCATAATACTGTGAGCCGAATCGATTTCACATTTTTTCATTTAAAAGAGCATCATTTCAAAGCTGTGGCTGCTAGTTGTTCTGCTGGAGCACTATCAATGCTGCTTTACACACTGCAAATGTGTGATGAAAATGTGGTCATCTCAAGCCACTTGTGTATTCATTCTATTATCGTTCAAAAAGTACTTACGCTACTCATATATATCCTTCTTGTCAATTCACTGGAGCATGTAGAAATTTCTCTCAAGTAGCGTAATATTGAAAAAGGCAAACCCAAGTGGAAGAACGTTTTTGATTTGAAGAAGAGGCACGTGACGTTGTTCCTTTTATTGTGCAGTTTAAAATTGTTTTCTTGTATGAAATGAGAAAATGGAGAATTCATGAGATTTATGCATATTAACAGTTGGACTGTGGTCATAACAGGACAATATTTTGTACCTAATCAATAACATCTGAAGATAAAAGCAAATATATACTCACATTGGCATTACATCATGTATCATTCAAAAATACGGAACCGTTTGCGTTTATTTGAACTTCCGCTTTGCTTCTTTTTGTGCACTCTTAAATTTCATATAGGATATTGTGTATTTTATATGCATTATGTGTGTATGGCATTAAGCCTCGTGTTAATATTCGACCTAGGAAGAATTACATTTGCTCGATGAGATTTTCTTTGAATGCCAGCAAGGACGATTGTCCTCGGCCACGCCGTAAAATAATCCCCTCGCAATAAGAACACATTACAACTGCATTTGACCTAGAATTGAATCCAAAATGGACCCGGAGACTGGAAGTTTTTTTCTTCTGTAGTTTGCTCATGCCTCAGTTCTTAAATTAAATCTCTTGGATTTATAATACATATTATTATATGCTTATAACATGATACGTTGAGATTTATAACATGATATGTAGTGGTAATCTGTTGTTTACACTATAAAATTCTGCTATTAAACTAAACAAGACTCCACTTCACTCTTGTACTGCTACGGATGTGCATTATGTATATGTACGCTACATGCAAGTAAATCCTTTTTTAATTCCTGGTGCAATCTTAATCTTTAACTGACTTTTTTTGCAAGTCAACTTTAAGTGTAAAGCTTATTAGCTCGTTTAAGATATAAAACTGCAGTTATGGTGTAAATAGTTCCTTTTTCAATTAGCACAGGCGACACCCTAAATCAAAACAAACTTAGGGAACAATGAAATATGGCTATAGTTTATCTGAAGCATTAAAGTGTGAGGTTATGGGAGTTTTGGAATGCGTAATGACAGTTTTGGACATTCAAGCACACATAATTGTTTTGAGGTTACGATGACAAAAGTGATTTTTAAGTGCATTCATCCAATGAGTTCGGCGGCAACGTTTTAGATTTTATTATAAAATTGCAATAAACCCTAAATGAATAGAGTTACACACATTCATTGCATTTTAGTTAATATATAATTTGTGTCTCTTACATGTATACAATACAACCCACAAGTTTTTATTATATCATCAAGTCAAGCTTAATCTAATGTTTAGGGATTAACCTAGATAGCTAACCTAATTAAAAGTTTATTTTCGAGATTCACATGGAATAAACCTCATCCCTTCCAACATCAACTTTGAATATATTTCTAAACAACTCTACCGTTCAAGGTTTCTACGTACGTATACAATCTGCATTTATACATATGCGGATTAAATTATATAATTACGATATATATTATATTTTAAACAATAACTACACACTACAAAAGTCAATAATTTTTTTGATTTTTTTATATATTGCACTCGTCATCTACCTCCATGATTCATTCACGCATGCATTCATACTTGATCACGTTTTGCTTTAATCTCGCGCATAGTTTGGTTTTGGCTTTAGGAGACATTGTTTTTTTGCACATACACACATTCATAAATTTCATCATTTACATGACATTTCAAAAAAAATAGTTGTTGGTACATAAAACTTGGATTAAAAATTCCGTTAGGACATGCAGATGCGTATTCACACTTTAAATTGCATTGTTTATTGTACCAGTTTACGTAGTGGCTATATTGCAATAAGTAGTAGTAACCTATCAAAATGAGAACTTAAGTATTCTTACTACAACGGACAAGCTAAAATGAGAACACTGGCCACGTTCGAGAATGTAAATGTGTGGTTGGTTGAGAGAGATATAAGTAAAGGAATGCACTCGGTATGTTTGGAAATGTTGATGACATTTCAATTTTTAGTATACTAATCTTAACCTCGCTTATTCATAAAAACTGTTTTATATTACACGTTTTTATACAAGAATGAATGACATTTTTATATCCACATTCATTTGATATGAAGCAAAAAATCTATTTTCTCCTATTTCCCCTGTACCTTGAGTTTGTGTATTTAAGAGCTCATAAAAAGTATCCTTTGCGAGTGTTTGCTTACGAACGAACGACACTAGTGAATAATCTATCAATGATTTTTGACACGCGAAAAGTATTAAAACCCGAGAAAAATGAGTGTTGTTTCTTTGAGTCATATCATATTATATGACGCTATTTATATCCTTTGTTTTTTAAGCCTATTCATTAATGCTCTGTGCTATTACTATGAGTGAGTTTTTATAGAACTTGATATTTTTCATATCCATCCATACACTCGGCAGCGGTCCTCGCATTGGCAAAATGTTGTTGAGAGTGTGCTGCAGAGATAGCATAATGATTGGTCATCTGGGCATTGTGTGCAGCAGCAGCCGCAAACTGGTGATGATGGTTCGAGTTCAAGTAATCTACAGCCATATTGGGGTAAAATGAGGTTGCAGCCGCCGCAGCCGTCGCATAACTTGAAGGATAACAAGATCCATTTTTATAGCTAGCGTAACCCATCGGACTCGTCCGCTGCACTGTGCTTCCCGGTGGATACTCGGAAATGGGTGTATGCCAAGGAAAGCTGGCTGTGGCGGATGTGATAGAACCGAAATTATGATGGTCCATTACTGACGTCGGACTAAAATGTCCTGTTTGACTCCCATTATGTCCACTTACAATCCCATAATGGCCATGCCCATTTCCTGATGCGGAGCTACCATACCCTGTGGAAAGATGACTGGGTGAGCCCTCGCCCAAAGATGAGTGTTGCGAAGAGCCGGGTGGACTACTACTTGTGGGAGATGTTGATTGCTTTTTGATATACACGCCAGCAACGCCACTTCCCCCGTTCCCATAAGGACTGGAGGGACTCAGGGGATCTTGGCCTGGCTCTTGTTTAATTGAGTGGAGCGAGTCACCACTTCCGGGATTTGAGGTGGTCATATGATGACCTAGACTAGGAGCTGTACCATTCCCACCACCGTTGCTCGTTACACCGGATGTTCCGTTTGGATTGTTGCTCCCGCTATTTACATTGCTTCCGTTGTTCCCACTTGGATTGTTTTGCTGGGAATGAGTGGATCCAGAGATGTTGGGTGGAGGAGCTCCAGAGGCACCCAGGGCACCTGGTTGAGGACTTGGAGAACATTTGATTGACTTGGCTACTCGACCACGCTTTCCTGGTGTACCTGTGGTGCCTGTAGTTTGCTGATGTTGGGATTGCTGACGGGCTTTCGCTCTTCTGTTCTTAAACCAGACCTAAGTAAACAAGCAAAACAAAAGAGAATATTTTTATAAGTTTGTTCGGTCGTGACTGGATAATATAAGCATTTTTTTGGTCTTTTCTTGGCATTGTGTAGCAAAGTATAAAAGCATGTTGAGGCAAAAAACGAGTATCATTAGCAAACAAACGACGATTCAAAGAAAATAAAGTACGTCCGTATGGAAAGTCCCTGAATAGAATGTTCATGCGAGGGAAATTGAAATGCCAGTGGAAAAATGTTGTACAAAATAAACTTCTAACGTATTATTATTATTCGTACTCATGAACTCATTTCGGGGTTCCCTTTGAATTTCCTTGGCTGAATCGAATTGAACTGTTTAACAAAATCTGTTAGCATATCACAAGTTTATTTGCTATTTCTAGCTACAACAACGTTTGCATTCATCCCCTTTAATTTGGATGCATGGTTATAAGGGAAATGTGAAGGTAGCGATGACATGATCCAATCAGAAAATCGAAATGTGATGACATATTGATAAATGAGTGAAAAGGAAAATTATGAAAAGTCACAGAAAACTGGTTTATCGCGGGGAAACGGCAAAAGTGGTGTCACAAGAAGTGTTGTCCTATGTACATTAACGGAACTGTTTAATCCTCCAAAAACGAGAAACGGCATGCTTCAAGCATCAATCAATCCTGACTTAACATACATATTATTAACCAAAGGCAAAGGGAGATCAGCTTTGGCGTATAAAGTGGTGTGGTAGCTCATTTAACGTATATAATTTCACTTTCTAAGGTAAGTAGAGGAAGTGTAAAATGTAGTTTTCCTATTTCTGGAGGATCTTTTTTTCATCAAAATCAAAACGAATCAGGTGTATCTTGACTAAAACTTGCAGAATCTCATGAAATGCCAACTCTGACGTGCTTTGTATAAATGACGTATTTTCTAATAATGTTATAAGGGTTTCACAACATTTATATCAATATAGCACGTACTAATTAACTAATCCTTTCCTATTAACTATCGCAATATTCTTGGAATTTAATCAGAATTTTAGGTATTCATCATTTTACCATGATACTGATATTACATATATGTACTGCTACTTGAGCTTCAGTAAAGCGCATGTGGTGGTGGTTGGAAAGATGCAGATGGAAAGGATTAATATGCCTCCCAGCACAAAGCAAATTTTATTTACATTTTCTGGTGACTGGAAAGAACTATCCCTCTAAACCCAAAGTTATCCTGTCCTCCAGCAAAATCACATCAAGCAAATTAACTTTTCCAATTCCATTACTCCAAATGGTTTACACAACAAAAACAAATGTGTTTGCCATGATAATGAGATATAAACGGTATGTGCCAAGCATCAAGATAAAATTTGGGGCTATGTGATCCAGCCTATTTTTACTATACAAACATGTAATTGACATCTCGCTACTCACATATTTTATTGCTATCTCAAAAAAGTTATGAACATTTTTCTTGTTCAGTTTCTTGAACAGTTTAAGATTTTAAAAATAAAAAGCGAAAATTGTTTTTAAATCATGAATTTCAGCCCGTATTGATTTTTAATCTACTTTTATTCATCATGTGCTGTAGTATTACAGAAACAGCATGAATTCTAACCTTTTAAAATCTATTTTTACTATTCGGATAAAATATGGGATCTTTCTTGAATCATTCTGGTCCTGCTGTTGCAGCTACTCTTCATTGTGCAAGAGTTTTATGTATTTCGTTTTTTAAAATCAGGCTTTCCTGGATATGATTCAGTTTCTTTTGATATCACACTTCGATTCGTCTTGAATCCTCTGAAGGAATAAAAAATTCCAATCTCTTTCTGATCAGCCATACGTTATGAAATGGGACAAGACAACCGCAAGTTATATAAATACGGTATCGTCACACATGAGAAGGGATTTATATTTTCTTTTCAAAATCTGGACTTCAAAAGGAAAAAATAGAATACTACTACAACATAACGTATATCCTTCCTTTGCATCTCAATACAAGATACTGTTTCCGAAGCACTATTAAAAAAGCTGATACTTTTCGTTCCTCTGATTTTCAAGTTAAATGCAAACTGTAAGGACATTTTGGAAACGGCTTAAAGTTTTCTGATTTTATTTCTCTCCTGTGATATCATTTTGTGCATGTATGTCGTGTCCTGTTCCAATCTCCAACTCTTCTAACAGTATAAAACGTCACAGTGTGCCTCATATATATTTACAATGGAGAATTGAAGAAATATATTCGGCTTAGCAGCAACCTTTTACTTGTATAAATGTGTCATATTATGTACATAGTCTGGTCTGCCTGAAGAGGAAACCCGAAAAAGAATAGTAGAGCGGAATCGTGTGGGAATACAACAGTTGGTCGCGCTACCCATCCATGCAAGCAAAAAGGAAGCAAACCGAAAGGAAAAGGACTTGAATCGGAACGCATCTCGCTATTTGAAGAAGTTGCTATTCTAGCGAGCAAGCAAAAAAAGTAAAGCAAGTGGAAAGAAAGTGAGTTATCGAGCGAGTGACAACACGGGAATAAAAACGGTTCCTGAAGAAAAGTGACTGCGAGTATGTAATTCAATGTACATGTTATATCTTTTGTAATATAGGAAATAAAAGAGTTATCAAGTTAGAAAACCGAATTTCCCCACAAATTTTTCTATCTTCAGTCATATTTTTATGTAAGATAACTTACTTTAATTTATCTAACATTCTATGATATTAAATTTAGATGGAATTTATTATATATCAGAGTTTAAATCATTCAAATAAACAGTAGGCTAGGCGGCAAATGGTCAAAGACAATTCTTGAGAATTGATTTACTTTCGTAAAAACTTCATCATTTACCATATCATCAACTAGTTGGTTGTACCTAACTTAATGAAGGAGGCGTACTATTTAAGCTGAGCTAAGAAAGCACACAATTTCCCATGGTTGAGGATGACAACATTCTGGCTAATACTGATTTTGACAGCAGTACTAAAAGAGCTTTTTGGAAAGAGTTTTTAAGATGAGTCTCCTACCTACTACTACTACGACGATTCCAGCTCACATGCCTACATAATATACACAAGTCTAAATGTGACAGACGAAATTTAAGATGAAGACGGTGTGAACTGAACGGATGATGAGAAAACTTTCCCGTCCTGTTGTCGTGTCGTCTTGACTTACAAAAACTTGGTACTATATTGTCATGAACCAGTCAAGTTCCATCTTTTTCTTGTTGAAAACTCTAAAGTAAGAAGCTAAGCTCCATATAATACCGAGCATATATTTCTATCATCTTACACAACTCGATATGTAAGTATGTACGGAAAAGTATTAAATACCATGTGACAATGACAGACTGGAATCACACAAAATGAGTGTTGGATGCTTGCCTACACTTCTCGTGACAATTTATTTGAGAGAATTCTCCAAAGGCAAAGGATAGAAAATGATAATACTAAAAGTTAAGATGAGACCGGTTGATGTAATGTGATGGTTGGTGGTGAGAGAGAAAGATAGAAGATGATCATGAGAAAAGACAAGATGATGAGAGCATTTTGAGACTTAAGCTACAACAGTTTGCTTAGGGAAGCATTTGGTTGGATGTATTTACAGCATTGAAATGATATGTATGTAAAAAGTTTTTCGAAAGGCTTACCTGGACTCGAGATTCCGGCAAATTTATTTTGAGAGCAACTTCTTCCCTCATGAAAATATCTGGAAAGAGATGAAGAAACAGAAAAGTTGCCAGGGATTAGTTGAGGATTGTAAAATTTCAACTTGGAGGATTGTCATTTAGTAGGGAAACGGTTCACTTTTCTTGAGTGGGATATTCCGTTTTAATTCCCATGTAATCAGGAGCATACACCAATGCATATTTTTGTATATATAATCAAAATTTTAAAATCAACTCGTATTTATTTACCTGGATAGCGCGTTTTGGAAAACAGAGTTTCGAGCACGTCCAACTGAGCTCTGGAGAAGGTGGTTCGTTCCCTCCGCTGCTTTCTCGGGTTGTTGGGTCCACCTGGAAGTGGAGAGCAATACCTTATCATTTCTGATTTGGCATTATGATTTTCACATCAGACAAGTCAATGTGCAATGTGCGTACAGTCGATAAACCATACACATGCTTAAACTCTATCTAACAACCCGTCATCAATCTTCCATGAAAAGAATGTGAAGTAAAAAAAAGTAAACTTGCCATACGCACCAAACTCCATTCCAGGTCCAAAGCCAACAGCCGTGACAGAGTCCATGGGTGAAGATGACATTCCCATAGCGAAGCCAATCCCATTAATCGCTCCAGTAGGATAAGCTGACGGCTTGAGATAAGCCATTCCTGAGAGTCCAACCGGAGTGGTCCCACTTGATGAGGAGCCACGGGAGGGTGGTGGACTCGGGAAGGAAGGGGGAAGAAAGTGGGTAGAACCCGATGAAAATCTTGAGAAATCCAGTATGGCGGCTGTTGGTTTACTTCACTTTACACAAGAAAGAAATTCTACGTCTCCCCTTCTTCGTATAAACACACAACACCCCAAAAACCAACAACCAACGTAAACAATAATTTCTGTACTGCTTTGCTTGCTTTTCTAAACTTTCCCTTGAAAAGTCACGGAAAACTGTTTATTGCGTACTATTGCTAATATAACACAGTCACTATAATATTTCTTTACTTGTTTGGTTGAACACTGAAATCCGTGAAGAGTTTTTGCCTTTTGAGATTCTCAAGTAAAACTGATATGAGCATCACATAAGGAAGGTCTGGTACAGCCTCAGTCTGGATGATCCACTGACGAACTGATTGTGAATGAGAATGATACTGCACCAGTTTGTGCAGTACTGTAGATAGATAACTAGCCACAACAAATGGTTGCCGAACCGGTTTTAACCCTTTTCCACTCAGCTCAAAGGTATCATCTAGCTCTGTGCATAATGTACCACAGACAATAAGCTTGAGATGCTTTTTCTGTGTATATTGATGCTGCTGCTGCTCAAGCGGGTTGAGAGATTGAGAGCCTATACGCTCTGCGTGTTCTCCACTTGCTGGTAGATGAATAAATACTGGCTGACCAGTGGAAACGGAGATATCCAACCGCAAGAGTTTCCTCTTCTTCCTTCCGCAGGAGTGTGGAGAAATGAATGAATTGATGAATGAATTTATATGGATGAGCCCTTGTCGCGTCGATTATATGTGTTGTGTCAACTTAGAGGAGATTAGGCGTGTGAACTTTTTGAGTTTCCTGAAATCAATACATGTACAAAAATGGAATTAGATTAGACTTAACCCAATGAAAAGTTTTGCCATTTCCTACCAAAAAATTATTCCCATAAAAACAGTGTGTATTTATGTGAAGGTGATTCTAATGCCTGGGAAAGGAAACGCTTAACTAAATGCACGAGTAATCATTTCTAAAACTGGAGTAAAATTAAGCCGTTGTCGCTCTCATTTCCTTTCACTATAAAAATCAATGTTAAAAACAACTAGCGACCAAAGTCTATCCGGTTTCTTCTACTCACCTTTGTTTTCATGTAAAAACATTCTTAAATATTTATTTTCATTCATGCAGTAATTGAAACTAACCTACTTAAATATTTTGCTTAAGAATCATTCATTAAAGCTTCTACCTTGAAGAGAATCTATAAATATATTGCATTGACTGTCTCCCACTCGTTTTACATGGAAAAAAGTGTCTAGCCCTTAATTTGGAATTGTTCTAGCCATCGTCTACCCCGTCTCGACTTTAGACTACACTCCACCTTCTCATATTGATGTTATTACGTGTGTAGACGGAGGTGGAACAATGAAATCAATATTTTGGATCTGTGTTTTTCCATTTTTCAATTCACAAAAATGTTTTTTCACTCTCGAGAGAAACAACTATTTATTCTTAACACTTTTCCGTTTATTTTAGCTAATGTGGGATGCGCCAACAATATAAGATTATCCAAAAGATACACACACTTGTCTCCAGATCATGATGATCATGAAACAATGAAGGAGAAAAGGAATGAATGAAAAGCCAGATTGAGTCGAAGATGGCCAGCTATTTTGACTGACTACAAGTACATTACCAAAAGTAAATGAAGATGTTATTACCTGCTTACGCATTTGTATTATCTGGGCTCGATATCTTCAACAATTTAACATCTCCTTTAGCACTTTATTGTAAAGCCGTGACAAAACCCCACTTTTCCACAGGTAACACATCAACACATCAACTTATATCCTTGTTATTAGAACCTTTATAGTCAGGAGAGCCAATGTGACAACAGTTTTTGTTTAAACGTAACTTGAGACAATAATGTAATGTGCTCAACTCAACAAGCAAAATATCTTAAAGACAAAAAAGATTGGAGCCAGAGATTTACGACCAATTTTAGTGCCCACTGTACAACTATTTGCTTTGGCAATACGCACGTACACCTACGGAATGAGCAGGGAGCCCTTAGACAAATGTGTCTTGCTTTTCCTGAAGCTCGTGTGAATTTGACAATAATCTTGGCCCTTCTGCCTTCTGAGTTTGATACCTTGTGTATACAATAGCTACGTAAAGTGCACGCAACTTGCTCCACTCACCCGTCCATATAGGTATACACTATACGCCTTTTTGAGGTTTATGTCACTGGCCAGACCACTGCTTGTGTAAGTGAGTAAGTATGAAAGATGATCGTTTCACTCCAAAAAGTATAAGGCGAGATGGAATGGTAGAGGTATCTCGTCTGCTAAGTACCTGTGCCCCAAGAAGATCTGCTATTTACCTAATATCAATATAGCTATGCATGATTGCCCAGGCCAGGAAAAACGTGCTTATGTCCGCACATCCAAAATATTCTGCCTGATGATGATGATGAATAAAATGCATAAACCAAGGCCTAGTTTTTGTTGGTCCTTAAAATGTCCAAAATTGGAATGTTCACCATTTTCATCCCATTACCCAAAATATTATGCATAAAATTGACCCTTGTCTTCTCTCACACTATATTTCATTTTAACACTAGCCCTGGCCAAACTTACATTCATTTTACACTTCTGCTCTTTGATTGACATGTGTCTTGTTCTGTTTTTTCCCCTTGCTGGCGCTCATCTGAATAGCTTGTGTACCTTATGATAATGAGATTCAAGTTGGGTTTTGTTTATACATCAAAAAGAATGCTCGTTAACCACAACTATTTAAATAGCGATCTGTCTGTCTATATCCAAAAAGACCCTTTAGAACGATATCCATATATTTGTATAGGTATCTGAAGACGACTGGCTTCATGAGAAAGACGAGCTACTTCTATATAGAGGCGTTATCGAAGAACTGTTGGGGAAAAAACTGAAGAGCACCAACCCAAAAGTCTAAATATAAACTTCACAAGAAAAAGTCATAAACATGGAAAAAGCAAGATTCTCATGCTAAGTGCATGTAGTTCCGAGTATACTGACTGACATATTGTTCTTCAACTTCAACCCAAAGTAAAAATGTCAAGAAAAAACTTGGTCTATTAAAAATCAATGCAATATGGAATATTCATATTTACAATGAGTGTGTGTATGTCATCCTAACATGTATGCACGTATGTGTGAAGTGTGAACTTTGAACACTTGGCATGAGTATGAGTGTGTAGATATATTATATTATTACTGTGTGAAACGTTATGGACAATTAAATTTAAGGGTCAATACATATTTGTATCAAAGAATCCTTTTTCCTTGTGAGAGAATCATTGTATTTCCTATTTGTTTGAAAAAGGAAGGCAGTACCATGCTCTTTTTTAATGAATGCTTTGGTCAGTTAGCTGAGCATTGTACGAAATTTCCCAAAAGCATATTTTTAGGACAAAACATTTTTATGATATCACTGTAATAATGTCGCGGCATGGTACACACAGTATAGTAGTCGTTTGACCATTGCTATTATGATATGTGCTTTCCTTTTCACAAAACAATATAAAAGGAATATGTAAATCCATATGGGAAATTGAGAATATGGGATTTGAATAGGCTTCATTTAAATTACATGCTAAACCGTTTTCTAAAGCTGGGCTTTGAAAAGCCAACTACTGCCATGCAGTCTGGCATCGTATAAAATGAAAAGAAATACCAATTGAAATTATCGTGGAGGTCCACGAGTGCAGGTGCACGGGTGTAAGGTAATAATAATAACACGATAATAATACGTATCAATCAAATGTATCTATTATTATTGACCAGTTCAATGCAATTTCTTGAGTTCTTGGTCAAGTTCACTCACACAATAGAGGAACAGCAGTTAAAGTACAGTTTTCAATATTATCAACGAAACATTACAAGTTGTTTCATCATAAAGAAAAAGAGTTATTTGTATAGAAGTGCTTTAACTGCACGTGCAGTTGTCGGAAATGACTAATGTAAGATTAAATGTAGTTTTATGTAACTTATACTACTGTACTAAAAGCACGCATGGTGTAAAGCCGCCAAAGAAATCTCTACGTATGATAAATTACTGTTTTATTGAACAGATTCAGATAAGGTATACAGATGTATAAGTTGAATGTATGCTGAAGAATACTGGATAGAGGTTTAATTACGGATAGAATTAAGTGTATGCTAATAATATTTTACAGAAACTTCTTATGAACAATTTTGCATTCAAAACTTGTCATGTCTGTTTTCAATTATTGACAAACAAGGGTTAGCAAACTTCAATGAATTATTGTATGCAAGCAAGCATATACAAATTGTTTCTTGAAATTAGCCATCAGAAATTAGAAATCAGAAAAACGGTATATTATACAAGACGAAAGCATCTGATCGCTAGATAAATATTTCTACTAACTTTTAACCTTTAAGCCCTTACTTCTGTTCTGACACAATTTCGAAAGAGTAGTTGCTTAATATTTGAATAAATGACGAATTTGACTTTTGTACTCGGTTTTTAGTTTGCATGACTGCCTGTTGTATATTTCATGAACTGTTTCTTTGTACTATTAGAATATTTTTCAAATACAATACATTTCATAGAGCTTCATTTGGTCAACTTTTTTTACTTAATGTTAGTACCCCGTTTGCTTTTTAAAAAATCAACTGACAATTCCATGAAATCATAACTTTACTGACGGGGATTAAGCCTGGTAAAAAACAGAGTCCGACTTCTATTATACTTTTTGACGGATGATGACTGACTTCCATTCACCGTCAGTCGCCTCCACGAGGGTGGCACCAGAGACACGTACCAAAATAAGCTTTCTTTGTTTCAATTTTATGCATGTACAACTAACTCCAACTCCACTAGCTTGTACAAAACACATTGAAATTAGAATGATTCATCCATGCAACCATAAACTACTGCAAGTCCAAACCTGCACCAGATTTTTTAGGTGGTTCATACATATATTTAGTCCAGAAAATTCCCGACATTCACAAACAACAATGATTACATACAAGTTGGCCAGAAAGGGAGATAGGTATGCATGCACACATACAAATTCACTGCAATATACATTTTACCTTCAACCTCACGGCTTAAAAAAAGGAGATCGAAGTCGCAATTGTAAATGTCAAGAAAAAAAGGCTTTAGAGGAGATTAAGTCAAAATGCAAGTTACCTTTTTCCTTCCTCTGTTCGGTTCCATACGCAAAGCACAACCCTTTTGCAGTGTTGGCTCCGACTGTTGTTTTTTAGCTCAAGTTTTCAATATGCACCAAAACACAAACTATATGTACTTCTCTTCTCTGTAGATTGAGTAGAGAAAGAATGAGAGAGAGATGGATTTTTATGAATTCGTGTGTGCACTATGAAGTTTTGTAATACAATGTGTTCCTTGCATCAATGAAATGGTACGTTGAGCTTATTAAAAAACAGAGGTTCTGTTCTGCAGACAAAAACCTTGTGATAAGTATGGTCTGTGGTGGTGGTAGCAGTAGTTCCTACTCACAAGAATCAGTAGCACACACAACTTTATAATGTGTAATGTGGCATACGAAAAACTTTTCCAAACGGAGATGTCGAGCATACATACATACACACATTCTCATTTCTCTTCTTTTTTATTCACGAGCAAAGTGAAATCATATTGGGCAGCTGGTTTCGGAGAGTTGAGTATAACAGGAAAGGAGCAGGGACTTTCTACAAATGATCAGGGCTTGTGTGCATACATACATAATAGAGATGAACGTTTTTAGTGCACTACTCATGACATGATGATGATACTGAATGTAAAAAAGTAGAGGAAAGGGATCTCTTTCCTCAATTTGCTTTGCACTGACGACGAGGTAGTGCTAGTATATCATATCACAACACACTACAAGCATCATCATATCATAAGTAATGCATACGAGTTCGGCACAGGCCAACGGAAGGCGTTTACATAGGCTTAGGGGTGGAAGCCAATGTGGTTGCAGAGGTGGGTTCTCGAAAAAAACAACACAAAACATGAGACAGGGAGCCAGATAGATGGGAAAGTAGAGAGAGTGAAGAAGAAGCTTGCTTCTAGATGAGAATAAAGGATGCTGATGTTGCTAATGATGCTTCTATTTCTATTAACGATCGCTTGTAAACGGTTACGTTGGTGATATTATGGACTTGAATTTTTTAATCAAACGTTTCAGACTGAGCAAAACAAGACGGCTGCGATCTACGTACTTTATAAACTTAAATTGACCAGAATAAAGTAACATAACAGCGATTTAGTAACACACGAATACATACACAAATTTTGATGCAGAATCGCTAGAATTTAAAAGTTGATTTACGAATAGCATAATTTGGCTAATACATGTTTTTATATTGCATTTTTAAGTATAAAAGGCTTCATTCTGTACGCATTAGACAAGATAAGAGTTCCCAACGTCTTCCGGGATCTGAAATCACTCAACTCCAAACTCAGCCACGCATACTGCTCCAAACATATCTTTTGAATTTGACGTTAAAAGCATTGCGTTCGTTACATTACTCCGTTCAGAATTTAATGTATTTCCATCAAGTACAGAAAAACAAAAAAAATCCATCATGATGAAACGGAACGTGAAGAAACAAGTAGACGTATAAACAGCCAAACATCATCATGCGGATTTGAGAGTAATTCGGTTCAAAGATGCGTGGGTCGTGCCCTCGCCTTCATAACATTATTATATATTAACAACATCATGTTTTTCCACATCATAGTTCACATTAAGAGAACCCAGCAAAAAAAATTGAGTGGAATGGGAAGAAATATGACATGCCGACAGCTCAGATATAAACAGACGGGAATATAATATTGCGAGGCCTGTACACGCGTACACATCTTATATGTATAGCATTTTTCATGAAAATATGAGTAGAAAAAAGTAGCTAAGCCTAGCTAATGGAACAACCATCAAGGGATCTAAATTATTAATGTCAGCTATTCCATTCTGGTGCAGCCGATGTCAGATCCATTGGAAATGGAAGGAAAGTAGGAAAAACGAAACCATCAAATAACTTATTGTGTTATTATTGCTCAGACGTGGATAAATTCAAGAAATCCATTGTGTTCACTATTACATTTTCTGTTAAATTTCATACCCGGTTTTGGTATGTCAGCCATTTAATAACTATTGCGGAGCATCTGGCAGGCAAAACTTATCTACGTATTCCGTATATATTTTATCCCTTAATATGAAATATACTGGCGTTGAACTGCATACGTTTGCGTCAAAGGTATTCAATAGGAAAAATTTCTAATACCCCTATGGTTTGCGTAGATTATTGCTAATTAGTCTTAATTTTGTGTACTCGTTAATTTGCTAGCGTTTAAGGATCTTTAGCGTTCACCTAAAAGCGTAATAGTAAAACATCATTAAAAGCTGTTAGTATTAAGACCACACTTTACCTTCAATTCAAGCGGATTTGTATTTGATGGAGGCCGGGATGTTTTCGCATTATGCAAATATCTCTGTCTGAACTGAAGGAATGCTTAGAGACATGGTTAGCTGATTAGCATGTGATTTGCATTGTCTTACTGTTTATACAATATTCCACATTACGTCACTGACTGTGTATTACTACTACTGAAACATCTCAAATATGTTATATCCACACCGAATCAATGACATCAAAGGTAACAAGGGGAAATCTCATAATTCTTTTTTGCTGACAGCAGAATAGGACTCAGCAATTTCACAGATTTCCTATTATCAATTAGCCATCCAATCATGAGAGTTCAAAAGGGTTAGGAAACGTAAGGAGAAAGACAGGGAGATATGTGCTGAAGCAAAAACTCTAAATGATTTGCGTTTCTGCTATACGCGCATCTCATCATCTCTATCAAAGTTTCAAGTCATTATACACACGAAGAAATGTGTGAGGAGTGAGCACCAACTTTCAACCCAAATTCTGAATAAAAGTGAGTTGTAATGCTACAAGCTATACAAGTCTACTTCTCGACTCTGATGATGATGTGGATGAAAGGGAAGATGAGCAGAGAGAGGGAAGCATTCATTTCATTCAACATTTTTCATGCCTTCAAAAACTCAACTCCCTTGACAATTAGCCACACAGTCGTCATCAATTGAGCCACCCCAACACATTTTATTCTACTAGTTCTACCACTTCAATTCATTATAGATATATGCATATACGCTCACAGTATATATTTATCACAATATCAAATCTATCCAACTCAATTTTCCATTCTTCTCCTTTCAACCAAGATCACAAGATGAGAAATGGGCGAAAAATGAGAGGCAAAAGCATGTCATCATCATATTACGCAAAAAGCGACAAGAGTAATCAGAGGAATAGGGAAAATTGCCTGTTTGAAATGTAACATGTACTTATTGAATTTGTTTCAACCCAGTTGTTTTCCAACCCTCTCCTTTCTTCTTCTATTTCAAACATTATAATTTGACACGCAGGCATAAATACTCTCTTTTCTCTTTCTTTCTCCCTTTCCTAATCGGAAAATTTGCCATATTGTACAGTTATTGCCGTTTAAACAGAAATAAAAAGCCATCACCATAATTCCGAAATGCTAATTACCGGTATTTTCCCCAATGTTTATACCAAACGCGTTGTAGAGAGTGTGGTGTGGTAATTACAGTATTTTCCTCCCAGAGTTAAGTACCAAATGACCCCTTTCTCAAAATGCCCACATCAACATTTACTAAGCATTTAATTATACAATTTAAAAACGTTTATTTTCGAACAAACTCTTCAATTTTTGGGTTAAAACAAGAAAATTCTTCCTTAATTTTTACCAATGAAAATATTTAAGTTTTTAGGTAAATTCTAGTTTTGACAGTGGTCATGGGTCTGGTTGGTGTGCTGAGAGTAATTGAAAAATTAACTCCTTTTCACCTTCAAATGACCACTTGTATCAACTCTGATGCATACAAGTTATTATTATTATTATGGTGGTGTAGAACTTGCTTTTTAAACTTACAAGATGTTCAAGCAGCCAATGTGGTTGGTTGGCTGGTGGCTGGGCGCTGTTGACCAACAATTTATTTTACGACGCAATATCAACTGTCACATTATTACAACCCTTTCGCTTTACACTGTGTGGTACGCGCAGGTATACCTACTGTCCGTGTAAATTATAACTATGGCCATACAACGAGCAATTATCATAATCATCAAGTGAAAAACATTTTAAAACAACGCAAAGATGTGGCCATTTAAAGTTTAACACACGAAAAACTAATGTATACCACCACCTTTTTATGGGAATGTGGATTTGAACAGCAAAAATGTTTTATGGGAATGACTCCCCTTTGAACGAACATTAAAAGAGTTGCAACGGACAGAAGAGTGTGGAAGGAAATACGGAGTGGCTACATGACCGGTATCTTTCTTTGAGGGTTGACCTCATTAACGTTAATGTAAATGTACATAGCTATACATGGGTGCGCTCTCATATATTTTCTGTTTTTACTTTAAATGACCACCGGAATGGTAAAAGATAAAGAAAATGATGAACCCCGTATGTTTTCTGCAATACTTTTATCTCGAGCGTGTTACGGTAATTCAAGATTAAGATGCAAGATAATATTATTATTATTATGATTTCATTTTCTAGCATGAAAAATAGCTGTCTAAGTTGCGGTAATTACAAGCTAATAACATGGTCGTCAATGAGTCGGAACGAGCTGGAGTATCAAAGCTATGTCAAGAGCAAAGGGTTCAAGAAAACATTATTTTTATCATTCCTCCAAAAAGCCTGCTCTGGATATCGTTTTGATTTATCTTGATAAAATATTTGGGCTGAGTAGACACATTCACGTTATGCGAACAAAGACTCTGCATTTTCCTTATAGGAAAAACAATCACAGTTCATAAATTGGTTGACATCATATCACATCATCAGCCAGCAACGTATGAATCCATTAAATGTGAGGAGTATCAATTATTAGAAATTTTTGCAGACGCTTCATACGATTAGTGGAACAACGACTCCTAAACTTTTATCAAACTCTCCCTTGTCTCTTCTAAAAGGGTAATGTACACATCACCCATTATGTGTTTTTTCATGCAGTTACAATAAAAATGAGTTTTTATAGGAGCATCTTTCGTTATGTGAATTTGTCTTGAATTGTGTCATTTCTTCTTGACTCGCTTCAACCATGGCATTGTGTAATGTGCATCACTCTTAATAATTCAGGTTTTTTCTGTCACGCACATTTTCTTGTAAACGTACTGGCTCCTTTTTGTCCTGAAGCTGACGGTTAGGTGACATCAAGATGCATTAATCATCATCATCATCATCATGATCACATCACACAGCGCAACGTCTTCTCTTGAAGACTGCTCATTTTCATAGATTGCAGCTTTATAAACGTAAAGGAGCATGACCGACAACAATAAAATAAACCAAAAATGCTTTTAAACACTGCTTTGTAAATGGTTATTGTATTGTAGTTTGTGGTAATTTTTTTTGCAATTTACACATAGTTTGTTGTTTGTTTTGATATTTAATCATTGCCAATTTTCATTTTGAAATGCCAAATCTGTGAGGAACGGCCATCCATTTTTTATCGTGGACAATAATCCCTTGAAGACGTTGCATTTATGAGAATTCTTGCGGTACATAATGGATAATAGGACTTGAATGTGTCACAAAGAGATGCAAAATGTGAGAAATTAAGTTAAACATGTGCGTGCTTGATTATATCAACTTGATAAAGAGAAGGCGATTCTTTTAAGTTGATAATAAAAACTCTTTTTCACTCTCATTCTTTTTGTGCACTTTTCTGCACGTTGCAAGCATTCGATAAAAATTGTCGCTAATCACAAACCATATGAAATTGCATCTGTGAGGAGTTATGAGCTGAAACGGAGCTTTTAAAATTTTACGATAATGTTTACATGAATCATCATGTTCGAGATGCATTTACTGGGTCAGTTGGTACACTACCAACTCTTCACAGCTGCAGTTTGTAGTGTTTTCTCGCATTCGAATAATGACTATGGAGAATATTTTCATAAACTATCCCTTTATCACTCTATGTTACAAGCACTGCATTTGGACCTGCGTATTATCATATATATACCCTTATAACCTAAAAAATCCGACTTGGGTGCAGGCCGAAAGCCAGCTGCAGTTAACGACAACACATATGACGGTGACACTTAAAAACTGGATAAACCCATTTAGAATACGTACCTATATCAAAATTTGAATAGTTTTGCTTTTTACATCATTGCTCGTAAACATTCTTCTTTCGCAGAACTATTATTACAATTTGAACGTTGCATCTTGTTTGCGGAATTTCTAACTGCATTTAAGTTTTTATGAGACAGGAATTTTTATACGGTGGATTGACATGCACACACCAAGTTCACCAAAAGTTCAAAAAACCATGTAGATTAGTCATACGTAAAAGGTGACCAGCTTGCATTGCTCTCGCTACCTAAAAATCTTGACCATTGGAAAAGTAGCCAGGACTCGAAGTATAAGGAGCAAAGAAGAGCACTTGAAAATGTGTAATAATAGGCTTATCAGGTTACAAATTCCTAGTAAGCTGATGTAAGTTGATTTCACACTTTTCGGACAAATAATTCCTTCATTCATGCCATAGCTCAAGCCAAGCTCCTTTTATTTTTTTGCTGGGCTGCTTGTTTCCCTGCTTCTAAAGTCGTTGCATTTAATTCCAAGGATATTCTAATGAGATTTCGGCTTAGTCATCACAACACAACAACATTATCATGATATGATGACTCGATGACTGACCAACGAGCCATATCCACAAGGTAGCATATATAGCTAATATACAAAGCTTGATAATAGTTGAGTCGTGCTCGTACTTACGCTCTTCAAAACTAATATTTTTCTTTTTAACGTGTTTTGTCATAATTTGTTACAATCTGGTTCTATTCTTTTTAATGCAATTATTACATGATTATATGCATGAGTTATGTCCATAACCTATCCGTTTAAGTTTTAAAAAGATGAGACGAAACCAAAGACGATTAAAGTGGTCGGGGGGTTGTAGTAAGTTACTCTTAATATCATTTGTACAGCTGGCTTAATACAAAATAATGCTTGCAACTGCACCAACAGAGCCTTTGGAAAACATGAAGAATTTAAGCTACTTTTTTTGTAAGAAAAGCATCCGTATCCGGAAGTCTTGACAAAGAGAGTATCTTGTTTCTCAAGTTGAAGTCTTAATAAGAGATTCTTTGAGCAACATGATTTGACAAGGGTCATCGGCTTTGCGGCCTGTATTTGACCACAACTACAAGACTGCTTAGTACTGTCAAAAAAAACCACTGTTTACAAAAATACCGAAACCGACCTAGTAAAATAAAGAAGCTGGTCTGGTTTGTGCAAGTTGGATTTTAAAAATTTCGAAATTGAATTTAAGTCCGTAGGAATGTTATAATGCTGATTTGTCGGTGTAATGTTTAATATCATTGCGCTCTGTTTTGGGTAGAAAATTTCAAACATTAAACAGTTATAAAATCATCCTTGCCAGTTTGCCAGCCATCAATCTAGGTTGTACTTTGTCGTTTTTCAGTCAGCCCAATCACATCCACCTGGCACAACCATTCAAAACTTTGTAGGATGCAAGTAGTTAAAACGCTAATAAAATTTGTTTTTAATTTTTGAAGTAATAGTTAATGAAATAGTTACTTTATCTACACGGCATTTGCGATGCTGTATTCAAATGGAAATGTTACCCGCATAGTAATAATGCAAATACGACAAACTGACTTGAGCAAACAAGTCAATGTATTTCCTCAGTTTCGGAGATGTCACAGAAGCTGTCACTTTTGACAGCTTACCAGCTACTGGAAAAAATGTCAGAAGATCCCGATACAACTTTGTTTCCAATATATGTAACTCAAGACAGGTCATGTCACTAAACCAAATATGAATACGCATAATAAGTTCCTTGTTCTTAAGTAGCGCATACAGTAGCCGACATGAATGACAGATATATAGCGTACAAACACACTCTTCATGCAGCTAGAAAAGTAAAGTACCCTTCAATATGCTATTGGGGTTAGGTAGGGTGCAAAGAGCAGAGCATGGACATGAACAACTCTCAGCGAATATTTATGTGCATGTTTTCCCGTTGGATATGCCATTGTCACCGAAATTGTTGTTACAAATTCATCTCTCCGTCCGTCCCTTCTTGTTTGCGGTCATTTAAGGTGTAATGGCTCACCACATTATGCATGCACGCAAACATCCCTTTTTCTCCCTTTTCCAGTCTTTTCTGTTTGCCTCTGTTTAGTTGTAAATAACTTTTTTTCTCTTCACATCTTGCCTTCGCTTGGCCCTCTTTCACAATACAGAAAAATGAACTGGTGGAAATGGAGAGGAAAGGCGAGAGAAGTTTGAGTAATGTTCCATTGTGATTTGGTAAGGCTAGCCCTTTTAATAAATTCTCGTATGGTAATCACAATATATATTGTGGCTGCAATTTGCCTCCCTCTCATTTACATCTCCCAGTTGCGTACAAACATAGATACTCACACTTGGCTACACAAATTGTTCTCTTTTGTTGGGACAGCAAACTCCCAAAGATTTCATACCAAATAGCAAAACAAAAGTATGAATCGTATGAAATGATACGGTTTGTCAAACCGCTGCGCTGACACACACACACGTTTACTGACCAGCGACCAGGAAAACATCACAACAGAACGGAATGACAATAGAATCTGGAAAATCAGAGCACGACATATAATATGACTCTGGACAGCAACATTTACTATTTCATCTTTCGTAACAGTCGCAGAACAGAAAGGGTCAATTTTTTATTACAATGAGCTCGCACACTGCAGCAATTATGGACTCCTGATATTTCATGCATTCCAATCTCCATACTCTGACCCCGCTTCACACAACCATGACATGGTGCTCAAAGCGGAGCTAAATCGATTTTATTGCTTTCAAGCTCAAAACGATATGATATGCATTATGCGAGGAGGAAGTTTGAGCTGGGATGGAAAAAGTTTCATCTCAGTGACATAAAAATTGTGTTTATACTTTTCTATGTTGATTTATGACTCATTATCTACATCTGATATATTCAAACGTTTTTATATAGTGACATTCTTGTCGACCCCAACTCTCCAAAGTGTTTATTGTTCATGTGGCTTTCTGATTACGAGTTGAGTAATATTAGATATGCATAATATTTAGAGCTCATTAGCTAAAGTGAGAGCACATGTTTGATGAACGTTCATGAAGCAAGTTCAGCGAGGAGAATAGTAGCAAAAAATGGTTAATTTTGACGAAACGTAAAGACCAAGATAAAATGAAAAGATGATGTGACTACTACACACAAATGATACAAGTGTGCAGAACTTAGAGATGCGAAGCGAGCAAGGAGTCAAAAGCAATAAATATTATTATGACGGATGGTTACAATTTCAAACTTTTTTGTATGATTAAACAATGAAAAGATGTAAACGTGAGCATGAGCACCCACACGACACCACGTAGGCATTCAGTCGGCAGCCAACAATTATTGTTGCATTTGAAACTGTCATTCTTATTAATATTTGTCCTTTACAGCAGTTTGCCTCAGTTTTTAATGGGCGCTATTCACATTAAGTGAAATGATAGTTTTTTTTTGTATAAAAAGTAGTCACGTCTCATATCAATCTACCTCTAGCAGCTCCTTCTTCAGTTTGTGTTTGCTTTTGTGAGGAGTACAATGAGAAGTGTGAGGAGCAAGGAGTAATTACTTATGCATGGATGATGTCTTGAAGGAGGAAGAATAATGAGACTGGGCTGTAGCTGTACTTACTTACTATTGAATTCAGTTCTTTCTTTTGAAGTATTGTGTATGTATCCTTGTAAATGGACGTATACATTTTAAGTTGATTTTTGAGTCTGTTTCTTCAAAAATCACAGAAAAAAAGATGGGACACGACCAGTTGGACAGTCGTAGTTGTTCCTGACTTTTTGCGAACGTTTTTGCTGGCGATAATGGTTACAGTTGCCTTCAAGCGACGTGATTTATGTCATTTATGCAACGTAATGAGTGAAAATTTTTCAGTTTGTATGTGTTTTATATTAGCCATATTATATCAGTCTAGTTGAGTGAGGTACATATTTAAGGTAGATATCAAAACGACGTAGGTCTGTAAATAGTATATGACCAGTAAAGTATTTAGATGTTTGGTTAGAAAAATAGTTTGCATGAATTTCCTTTATATTACTGTCGCATAATGACTCACTTTTGCACATGTCTTGGCGTAAAGTAAAACTATTTACAAGTTTGAAGCTGATTTGAATTCCATCCCCGTCAACATATATTATGTAATAATATTGTCATTTATGTTTTAAAAGGAGTATAGAAGTCATAACTGCTTGCATAAAGGTTAAGTGGAATCTTGAATAAATGTAGCTGCAACAGAGAAGTAATTTGTAGCAATAATGACCTACCGCATGGATTCTTGCACATTTATGGGATGGGGGTTTCCTGGAACGAAGAGACTGCTCTGCTAAAAAAATTATGAATTAATGTTCGCGTAAAAATGTGCCGATCCACTTGAAAAAAATGGTAATGCACGAAGTACATTTGTGGAGCATATGAGTATGACATGGATGGACACAATTTCAACGACCTGCCACAGCCTTTTTAAATTTACGGCAACAAATGACATGCCCGTCAAATGTCTGTGTGGCAATGTAGGTTGTCCAAATATAGGGTTGATACATATATGTTTTTTTTGTCTAGATGTAATTAAAAAAGTCTTGAGGATTAGCTATTCGAGCCAAGTTACTATTCTCAACTACTCTGACTGTCTGAAGTGAATAATTATATTTATATGGTATACTATGATGGTTCACAATTGCTTTACTTTAATACTAAAAATACTCGTCTTGATTGTGTAATTTTTAACCTCTTGCATCTCGGCTTCCCTACAAGAAAAACTCCTGGATTATTTTTAAGCGAAAGGAAAAGGAGTAAGTGCTTATTTGTAGTGGAGCAATTTCTTCTCATTCTGCTTTTGGAAATTGTGATTTCCTTATGGGCATTGCATGTTTGTTTACTTTTAATCCTAAAATTAAAGACTAAACGATACCAGAGTTTCAGATTCAGAAGGTAATATTATTTATGATCCTGATTTTCAGTCTGTATATGCTTGCATTTTATTGTAACAAATTGGTAGAATTTTCGGTGTCGGTACGGTTCTGTTTGCCCATTTTCTACCTGACAAAGTGGGAAGGTGAGTGAGGTTAAGAACAAAATTGCATGGTATCATGGTATGTAAAATAAAAACTTATAATAGTATCAATTATCAACTTAGGAAACAATCTGAAACCCCATATATCATCTAGAAACTCAATGTTATGGATAGGTGTAAATTATAGCCTCTTTGTATCATAATTATGACCAAGGTGGTCGTCAGAAAACTCTATAGAAGAGAGCATTCATTCCATCCTTTCTTTTTAAAATATAATGCACGTTTTGTACGTTTAAAAACTTGACCACACCTACTTAATAAAACAGGAAGAGATCCACCACAATTATATGATTAGCGGTTGCACACGCTCATGCAAAGTCGTCAGAAAATTAGGAGTGTTAAGTATATGTGTTTAAACTTTAAAATGTAAAAAAATTAATTATTACAGATTGAAGTTAAAAATGTTCGTTTAGATGCAGATGCTATTGTTTTGAAGGAGTAAAAATGACGCATATATGTACATTGTCTGCGGAATTTTCATACACACTAGGTCGTCAAATATGTAATGTAAGATATGAACCATAAAATTAAATCAAAATGAATATAACTTACCACGAGATCCTGAAATGCAAAAATGTGACAGCCGGTTCACCCAAATTCGACAAGAAGTTGGTGAAAGCAGCAAATCGACGTTGTTTGATGACACCAGGGAAAGAACTTTCACGAAATGTTCGATTCCAAAAACCAGTTCTTAGCTCTTGTTCAGAACACCATGTCCGCCAAAGTCAAAGACACGTGTACAATGTCAAACTGTTTTAATGCTATGCAGAATCTAGTAACATTGAGACTGTACACCTTTACAGATTTCGTGGTACAGTTTGCATTAAACAGTAATGACTTACTATTTCACTTGATGAAGAAGCAAGGACACACGGCAAAGCTAGACTGACGAAGAGCTGCTCATCATATCGCACGGAAAGTCTTTGTGTGCTTGATGTTTGACTGAGCCAGTAAATAACTCGTATGGAAGATTTTTGGATATTGTGAAGCAAGAACAACCAAGCATACATACATACAAAGTAAAAGACCTTCTTCTCCACCTCAATGTATGAGATGTGTACATTTGGTGAAGCATTTCAAGCTGGAACGGTGCTTGTTAGCAAAGCCACAAAAAGCAGGCAACATAAAAGTAGAGATCTGAATACGAGAGAGAACAAAGCTCTTACATCTCTACCAAACCAAACCACCCTATTTTTCTACGATGCTTAAGCCTACTACGCCACAATGAATTATACAGTGTCATTCCCTATAACGATACATATCTGATGGCATTGATATGATCTGATGAAGATATATATAATATATTTGTTTGATGCATTATCATTATTCCCCAACTCCCTTAGCCAGTTAGTATCCATATCCATTCTGTTTGCCGATGCTAATATTTGCTACACAGGAAGCGATGTATCGATTCGACCATATTGGGAAGCTACATTATAACGCAATGTCTCAAATTGAAAGTCTGCAAAAAGGGTCCAATTTGGCAACACGTTAATGAATGAATCTAGTAAAAACTTTTATAGAACTCAAAAGGGCAAGAGGTTAGATTGGGACGTGTTAATAACTAACTAGAAAAACATGTTACCAAATTTCACAATCTTATCATTGCAGAGACAGTGGCATCAAATCCCAAAAAGCTATTTAAGCCAGTTAGTTGGCGATGAAAGGGTCCCGTGTCCTGTTTGTAGTTAAATTTCAGTTTGATTGTCATTCGTTTAACAAAGTGAGCATTGGCAGGAGAGGATCTAGTGCATTGTGTATATCATATTTCGTCTTAAATGAGATTGAATAAATTCGTGTCATTTGAGCCGCTTCTCTTGTTTGGTTTTTTCGAATCCATTGTCAGCAGCATCAGCAGCCATCCCTTCTTCCGTAAAAATGAGCATTCTGGTGAGTGCCAGCAGATTTGAAGTTGGTTTGGTTGGGTAGTATGTGTGTACATGGGATGAGGGTCAGATGTTACACTTTTTGTTTTGTTTTCCTAGACTAACAAGTAAATCGCATTTTCACACAAGAGCCAAAACAATAATGCCTGGAGAGAATTTGAATAAACGGGTGAAACATTACCCCTTTGCCTTTTGTCAACTTGCTTTTATATTCAATAACATGGAGCGCCCTTTCCAACACAAACCATCCGAACCATTCAATATTATTCGATTCTCCATTTATTTTTACAAACAAATAGTTGACAGTGTGGTGTTTGCCTGCATATGTATGTATAACTGTCGTGCTGTCTTCAATTGACGTTATTTACATGATTTCAATAATATGAAAAACTAGAATGCATATGAATGAATGAATGGATGGAAGCATTGGGTTCAAAGCTCATATCATATTATAAGCTTTTGCAGCAGCATATAGAATGCTAATTTTCCAGCAAGGTGACAAATAATGTGTATTGTGTAATGTGAAAAATGAGAAACGGTCCAACTCGTGTTTATGAATTCTGAAACTGGAACCTACTAATAATATTTATTCACTTGGTACATACAATGCGCTTTATGGACAGGGTAGGAAAAAATAGGCATGTAGTACAAAACCCTTTCCTTCCGACCCGTTGTGAAAATGTTTCCTACCTGTCAACTTCTCTTAGGAAGGTATTTGTTTATCAACAAGAAAATTAGTCTAAAAGTCCCAATTTCTAATATGTGTGATATTATTTACGTAATATAAAATAATTGTGGTAGCACTAAAGTGACACAGCAAACTGGTATCTTTCTATTTCTAAAATAAATCAGATAGCAAACTGCTCCACTGATGTCAAAGCCAACCTTCGAATATCTTCTCGTGACACTGGAGCATCTGAAAAACAAAACAACTCTTGTTAACAAAGTCCGTATGCATTCAGTTTCTTCCCCTGGTAAAACAAGTAATTTGAAATTACCCATTCGATACCAATCCGAATTTCCTGCATCCTTTCGTGCGGAATCTATGGCGCTTCGGATGGCGAACATGACACTAACAGCCATGTTGAGCGGTGGTTCTGCGGTAGCTATATATAGAAATTAATGCAATTTTAAACTTGAGTTGTTGCTGACAGGTTGTTAGTCATAAAATCATAATAATATGAACCTTTGGAGGAAAGAACGCCAAATGGATTGGGAGCATTTTTAAGCATTGTGATTCGAAAATCTTCTGGGATATCAGCAGGAAGCATAGGCTTGTACTCCCATGTGTTGTTAGTCAACAACTCTCCGGTCTCTTCATCATAAGCCAGGTTTTCAGTAAGCAGCCAACCTAATCCCATTACAAATGCGCCTTCGATTTGTCCTACATCAATGAGTGGACTCAAACTATTTCCGGCATCTTCAATAATATCCACTCTGATGATCTATAATTAAAACTATAGATAATTATTATGTACATTGAAAGTACATGGTCAAAGCATTTGCATGGGAATTTTTTGTTGTACCCTGTAGTCTCCTGTCAAGACATCTACTTCAACCTTAGGTATTTTTTTTTGTTTTAGTTAAATTTTTTGTACTTGGTGTTGTTTTGGTTAGTTAGAGGATTCTTTATTTTAATAATTTTTACCTCGGCTAATGTTAGACCCCAAACATCATATGCAATAACATCGCCTTGCAAATCTCTGAAAATCAGACGAACCAATGAATGAGCTAAGTATTATATCGATGGAAAATTCGGTGGAAGTACTTGAAAACTTACTGGCATTGGGAAGTTAGCAATATTCCTTTAGCATTGCATGTAGCTACTAATCGTTGCCAACTTGGGTTTCCCAATTGCTCTCTGATTGGTTCCATTTTCTCCAAAAGTTTAAAACATGCTTGTTGGGCAGACTTGAAATATTTTTTTAAAAGAGTCATTTTTTACAATCTTGCAGCAGAAAAATCGCTTTTATATCTAAATTAATATTGCTTACATGACAAACAAGCTCGCTTGTGACAGAGGCGGCAGTTAAGGTCGCATTTGGTGATACAAAGTTATTAGTTGGTTTGACCTTAACACTGTCGATGGGTATGTTTAGTGTGTACGCAACGACTTGAACAACCTACATGGGTTAGCATTAGCAATCGTAATTTCCTAATGAATCTGTTGACATAAACTAAATCCACCACTAACATATTTTGGAATCTCACTTTTGTATTAATTCCTTGTCCCACCTCAATACCACCATGTGAAACGCTCACCGTTCCGTCAACATAAACAGATATAAATGTTGGCAAGCGAAAATCTGCATAAGGCACCGGAAATCTTTGGGGTACAATGGACAACCCCCGTTTTCTCCACCGGTTAGCCTAAACGCAGTAACAGTAATTTAATCATATAAAAGCAATAAAGACTAACCAAAATAGAAGAATGTGGTCTGGAATGCCAATATTTTGGCTACTTTGTGCATGAAATTCCACAAGACAACCCTTTTACCTGATTAAATGATTCAACAAGCTCTTTCCTTGATTCATAATCAGAAGATTTTTTCAGCTCAGCCAACATTCCAGGTAGAGGATTACCTGTGGTTAACTTACCACCAGGTACACCAACCAAGGAATCTCCTTTCTGAATAAAATTAACCCGTCTCACTTCCAAGGGATCTTTTTTTACTTCGAATGCAACGTGTTCCATTATGTTTTCTATTGCAGCCACACCTTGAGCTCCTCCAGGTGATCGACAGTAAGTGTTTGGTGGAGTATCTGTGACAGCAACGTGCGGAGTCAAGTCCCACTGTTCAGCACGGTAACAGCTACACAACCCAATTTTAATAAGCAGCATATATAAGTCCACATTCAATTATCTAAATTGACTCTAGCCTCCGCAATCCAATTCATTATTATTGCTAAACCTCTGAAGGACAACTGTTGCGAATAAAGATGAGGGCTCATTAGGAATCGCTCCAGGATCGCAGTACATGTCGGATATAAGCTTATGAATTTTACCAGTGTCATCCACTGTAGCCTGAAAGAATATGGAAACCTCTTGGCTTGAAATGTCAAAGCCATTTGTATTCTCGATTAATACAAGCTTAAATCATTGCATACCTCATATTTTGTTAAATACGGTAAACGTTTCCCAATCATTTTCATATTCGTTTCTAAATCCAGAACAACCCTTACGCTCTCGTGTGTCACAAACGCAGCTACAGCACAAGCTGATGCTATCAAACTGGCCTTTGAAAGTTTACCACCGAACCCACCCCCGATACGTCGAACGTTCATATTGATACTATAAAAACAGTTTGTACATCATATCATGAATTTTAAGAAAAAATATAAAATTGCTCAGAATCCAAAGTTTACCTGTTATTAGGTAAATTTAAGCAGTTGGCAATAGCAGTTTGAACATGATCCATGTGCTGAGTTGAAGAGAATACATCCATGCCATCTTCCCTTGGAGCACAAAGACACGTTTGAGTCTCCATATAAAAGTGGTATTGTCCCCTTGTGATAAATTCACCCTTCACCGTTTTCAAGCTTCCTTCTACTTTGTTGTGATGCTCATTTGGGTTTTGTTGTGCATTTTGTTTCATGTTTTTCATAATGCTTTTCGCTGATTCAGAAGAAATCCCTCGGCATGGGAATCCCATGTCTACTTCAACTTTGGTGTTTGTTTCTAACTGAAGATTAACAGAGTCTTTGATATCCAACAAAGGTTTTTGGATATTCTCATATTTTACAATGACTTTGTCTCGAGCTTGGAAAGCTGCATATCTGTTTTTTGCAACTATTAGTCCAATCGGTTGTCCCGCATACAGAACTTTATGACTTGCAAATATCTGCAGAGGAAAACATTTCAAAGACAGGAATTAGGATTATGATTTATTTTACCTTTCACTTTCAATTTAAATGAGAATATGGTGTTGCCTCTTCTTGTAAAGTTGCAACTGATGCATAATTATTTGTCCCTGGTATATCTTTAGCCGTGATGAAAGAGACAGCTCCTGGGACTAGCTTAAAAAGGCGAACAATCATTAACACTTTTATTGAGTTGAATGATTAGCTAAAGTCTTTGCTTATATTTACCATTGCTTGAGACGTATCAATTCGTGAAATAGTTGCCTTTGCCACATTACTTATGACGAAGACTCCAAAAAGCTCGTTGAACTTTGCCTGGATATCATTAATGAATTCGGCTTCTCCTAAAACCCCAATGGCAATTATTTCAATTATCTGGCCTGTGTTTTGAACTGTTTTAATAGTAGAAGATACCTGAAACTTGAGGAAAAGACTCCAGCTTTGGAATTGGCTGGTATAAAGGCCACTTTGATTTATCTGTGTCATAAGTTTGGGTGCCAATGTTGAGTCCTCTCTCAACATCATCAGCACCAGTTCGAAGACGTGGTTGTACAGTTTGTCGGAGCACTCCCAGAAAAAACTGTCAGCATTGGAAAATTCAGTTTCCAAACATGTTTTACTTTTACATTATTATTTTTTTCAAATAACATGTTTAGCTGTACTTTATAGAGTATGGATTGAGCTAAACCAAGACGATGCTCCGGGCTAGTGGAAGGCGGGCTTAAATTTGGAACTGCTTCACGTGTCAGAGTTTGCAGTGAGCTCTGTAACGCATTCTTCAGTTGCTTTCCGACTAAATGTTCTTCCGTTGCTTTTGCATGAACCTTAAACACAAAAATAAGCCCTGCTAGTACCATTCTTTATTCTACATACTATGTTGGAAATTGTTATTTACAAAATTGGGATTAATTCCTCCGTAGCAAATGGATGGTTTGGTGGAAACAGTAAAGTCATTGCCTTTGTCAATATTAAAGAGGAATGCTGCATTGACATCAGCATAAGAATTTTGGTACCGTTTTGCAATCTAAAAAATATTTATAAAACTTGCTTTTATGTTAAGATTATATAGAGCATGCAATGTATTCAATTTGAGATTTATTCACCTTGAAGCAACGAAAGATATAACTTTGTTCATAGGTGGGCAAATGTATAGACATGATTATTTTCCCTGTCATGTCCAAATCCAAAAACTCCATCAAAGTATAGTTTTGGTAAAGAGTTGGAGACGATCCTATTTAAAACATAAAATTGCATGCAAGAAATACTCGGGATTTTTTCAACGAAATTTGCCTATTCACATATTCCTTACCTATCCTAACTGTAGCTCCAACTGACTCAAATAGCAAAAATACGTCGGAAGTAAATTCGCGGTGATCATGTTTTAGCATTAAATTCCCAGCTAATGTTGCAGACTTCAAGTTTAAAATTTATAACACAGTATAATAAGCTTAGTTAACGCTAAATGAAAAAAATAAATATCGAAACAAGTATGAAATTACATTTCGCACGGTTAAACTAGCCACTCTTCGGAAATGTTTTGCAAACTCAGATGCATACACATATCCGTCCATTTTTGAAGCTGCCATAAACTGGTCAATTGCCGTGGTAAGCGTAGTTGCCCCTCCAAGAACCATTCCAGTTTTGTCCATTGCAATTTCATGAAGCTCTGGAACATCAGTTATATCTATATAAGTTGAATATGGCCCATCTCTCCCTTAAAGACACCCATTCCAGTATTTCCCGCAACAAGCCTGTATCTCTTTTGGACGTAAGATAGACTTTGAAGTGTGTCAAATACAGCTGAAAAACTTGCAACTTTAATCCATTCTTCACTAGAAGTGTCATTTTGCAGATACAAATTTCTTGGAGTTGTCAGGATTTCGAATGATTTGTCCTTAGTTTCACTGTCAGTGGTCAGGGTGAGTGGTGGCAATGGGCACTTGTAGCAGTCCTTTGCAGACACATATGTAGCACATGGAAATTATTATACGAAAGGAAAGAAACCACTATTTTGTTAGTTTAAAAATGGTTTTAGGAATACCTCAATATCCTGACATTTACGCAAAAGTTCTTCCGAAGCCGTGCTCGATAATGATTTAAATGCATCAATTATTGCTAGATACATTTTAACCAAAACAAAAATATTTTCGATTATATACTTATTTATTTTGAGCACTTGTTATGGAATCTGTCACAAGCTACACTTGAAACCGGTATAATCTTACCTCTATATCCAGTACATCTGCAAATATTCCCATCTAGAGAGTATTCCACATTGCCCCCTGTGAAACTAGGATTCACTTGCGCATACCTTTATAGAATTCACATTACAATGCATTGTTTAGATCTCAAGAAATCTTTCAAATGTCAATTGAGCAAGCTAAAGTAGATTTTTTAAACTCACGCAAACATATTAATCACAAATCCTGGCGCACAGAAGCCACATTGCGTTCCACCAAACTTTACCTGTAATATTTGATGAAAGCATGAGCTAGTCTGAGCACACACAAGTAAATGCTTTGCCTCACTTTCAAAACTCTACCCAATTAAACACGTTTTAAGCCAAAGGAACAGAACAATATTAATCAATTCTCTGTACTGTCCCAAATCCGATATGCCAGTCCTGTATGGTTACATAACACCACATGCCAAAAGCAAATGGATAAAATTATAAGAATCTCTGCTAGTTATATATTAAACAATCGAAAATTCGATTCTGTATCTAATCAAATATGTAATGACCTAGGCATTCTATTCTCAAATATTTGTATACATACGAAATGGTCTCTTTTGTAAACTTATATCACTTCTTTTAATTAATCTAAATTTTAATGACAATCGATAACAATGTATGAAAGTCTGCGTTTTAAATAAGTATGTATATAATCAATTTGACAAATGTCGATGGTGTAAGACACCTCGAAGAAGGGTTCCATTATGACAATGTTTTTAGTATTATTATTTACCAGCCGATCCTGGATGGGGTGATACCCAGTTTTTGCATTGCCAAGTCCTTCTATAGTTGTTATGTTAAGCCCATCACACGCATACAATGGCAACAAACACTGAATCAAAAATACAAACCCGACGTCACAAAACTGTAAGATGAATTACTTTTTATGTATGAACCAAATATAACTGAATAACTGACCGAATTAGCGGACCGTACAACTTCTTGCCCAGTTTTGGGGTGATGTGATTTAATCATTACCTACAAGAGCACATTGTTAATTAAAAACGACTTAATGTCGCAATTAATCCAGTTTGTTACGATAATTTCTTACAGTACAGGCACCACACCCTCCCTCTCTGCACATGTATTTTGTTCCAGTCAGTCCAATTTTATTCCGAAGAAAATCTACCAGTACATATTTCGGGCTGTATTCTGGATCCCCATCCAGTTGTACTAGTTAAGAAAAACAACAGAATGTATTATATATTATTCTAGAGACAAGCCTCGAATATGAAATTGATAAAGTCCAAACCATTATACTCTTTTCCATTAACAAAGAAACTGATGTAGCTTTGACCGGTCCTCAAATTCCTAATGAACAGAAGGATAATATACTTGATAGACTCCCGTTAAAAGTGAATGACAAGGCTTATACTTACTCAAGCTGTGGTAAATGGCTTTGATCCGCCCCCATTTTAACACAAGTACCGAAATTAGAAAGATTTCAGTACTACCGAATTAACTAAATAAATCTTTGTTCTTTCATGTTTTGAGAGCAACTTAAGTTTACGTATGCAATGATTCTGTGATCTATGACTTGTCAAGGTGGTGTAGTAAAGCGTATTACATTACTGAGCATTCGCTCATTTGTATGACGAATTAGTAATGCTTGAAGGCATGAGTACAGCCTTATAGGTAAGTAGTGCATATTCCGTGTTACTTTTAATGCATTAAAATCACCCTTTAATTGGTATTGCGCCCCAAATGCCTAATGCGTATAATTACATTCATGATCAATAATTGTGCATTGACACCGTGTCAAGTTTAAGTCTGAAAGCCAAGCCCCCAAAAAAGCATCATTCATCGTCGACTGATTTATACACGCCTCTATATAAGAAAATCTGACTGTGAGACCAACTAGATCAACTGAAATCTTGAGTTAAGTTGATTATTAGATTAATGGCACAATGCCAAACTCATGTTCATTGATGGTACTTGCAGTAATAAAATTGATAGGCAGTGATATTGTCTGCGTTTTAATTTACTCAATTAATTTATATCAAATGGGAATTAAACTATATTATGTGTTTATTCTTGCGCAGAAATTTATACTTTATGTGCTGGTTAAACGGCATTTGATGTGTTTGTTAGACACACGCATTTATATAGCATCTTAGGTGACTAATTATGGATAAGGGACATCAATGTACAAATTTTTATGCTATCCAACTACCAACAAATCAATAACTCTAGGGATTTTGTTATACTTTAGTCAGACACAGTTAGTGTACCAGTAAATATGATTTCCAAGTTGTTCCCAATGTCATTTTGGCTTAAGTAAAAGCATTTATAATATAAAAAGTAGGTAATGGGATTTTCAACTGCAACAGTAAATTGCGTTAATTTAATAAGTACGATCCGGATAAATATGCTCTTGAAACGGGTATTCCATGTATGCATGTAATGTTCTAAAAACTAGTTAAATATGTTGTAAAAACTCTTACTTTAGGGATAGTTAACCCAAAAAATTTTTGTAAATTCTATCTAGTACCCAGTTATCTAGTGATAACTGAAAAATTTAATTTAAATGCATATTTAAATGCATTATGAATTTAAAGACAAAACATTTTATTAGATACATGTTGACTACATAGCGGTTTAAAAATTGTTTTTCGGGTTTCTCAGTGCATTTATGCATGCTTAGACCTAAAAAACCATTTAAAATTTGATTTTGCATACAATATGCTCTAAAATGCCAAAATATAAGAAAAATATGCCATAAAACCCAAAATATGCAAAATATGCTGCAAAAACGTTGTCTCAATCTCAATCGACTTGTTTTTATGCATATTGGTCACATGCAAAACGACATATCTGTCAGTTCGCAAACAAAAAGTATGCAAAATCATAACAATCCGGACCGTATTAATAAGTAACCAAAGAATATGGCTAAAGTGGAGCACCTAACTCCTTCCCTTAGGTACTCAGATTTATAAATAGTCACTATTATAGTCACTAGAATCTAATGAATATAATATGGGTTTAATGAATTGAATAATTTCTCAGGATCAACTTTCAACTTCGCATCCTGAAACGTCGAGGATATTGCGTTCTTGTTTTTACAACGTTAAAACAATCAGTTTAAAAATACCAAATCTACCCCCTTCGTAAATTGTATTGCATAAATGAAAAAACCCGCAAGTATTAGCGTAAGACTAAATATTTTTTCATTTGATCTCTTAACTGCAAACTCAGAAACATGTTAACGGCTGCTATTAATTCATGCTTGACAAAAAATCAGCAATAAATATGTAGTTACATAGAACAGTACTCTTATCAGAATGCATGATCTTGAGAAATGCAGCATACAACATAGAAAATACTGATTAGTAGATACAAGCAGTTGCAACTCCAACCATGAACCAACGAATGCCTATCAAATCAATCTTTAGAGAGTTTCGACTTCGACCGTAGTCGTACTTTTGAATGCAGTAATGTATAGTTTACACTCTAAACTCAAAACTGAAGCTGCAACTATACTTAGGAGCTTAAGAATGCGTGAAGGATTCAATGACAATTTACGTTATAGATGCCAATTTGTAATTTTTCATGATACAAAATTGCGAACTATTAAAATTATTTATTTACTTTCAACGTATGAAACTTTTAAAATTTTATCACATCTACTTCCCAAATGAAATTGACATATACTGAAATTAAATTTTTACAACAAATTAACTCTTTCATATTCACATATTAAACTATAAACTGTTCCGAGGAGGTCAAGCACAAGCGCCTTATGACTTCCCGAGTCACAGGTCCATCTACAAAAATATACAAATTAGATATCTCCAAAATTAGTATGATTCTGTTTGCACGTCTTACCCATTTGGTACCAACTGTAGTTTCCAACTTCCCGTCTGGCTGAATCAATAGCATTGCGTAGGGCAAATATGACACTCACACTCATATTGAGTGGTGATTCGCCAGTAGCTGTTTAAAGTGAAACACAACCATTGATTCAAAACTTATGCAGTGTAGTCTGATAAATTTGATTTGATTTCGTTAATTGAAAATTACATTTTGATGACAGCACACCAAATGGATTGGGAGCATTGCGGAGTAAAGTTACGCGAAGGTCTTCGGGAATATCTGCTGGCATCATAGGTTTGTATTGCTGGTAAACCAAAGGATCTCCAGTTCATAATGCTTAAACATTTACCATTTTAAAAGTGTACACTACTAAAAATAAATACCCATGTGTTGTCAGTCAAAAGTTCACCGGTGTTCTTATCATATATGAGTTCTTCAGTTAACCACCAACCCAGCCCCATCACAACTGCTCCCTCTATCTGACCTATGTCAACAAGTGGACTTATACTTTGACCAGCGTCTTTAATTATGTCACACCTAATAATCTAAAAACAAGGTTAAAATTAGGGTTAAAATTATTAATTATGATGACTTTTAACCTCTTTTCATATAAATTAATATGCAAAAGTACACCTTATAATCACCAGTCAGCACGTCCATCTCAATTTCAGTCATCATAACGCCCCACACGTCATACGATACCAATTCTCCTTGCATATGCCTGTTAAATAAACGAATTTGCATTGTAGATGCATTTGAGAAGAAAGTAAAGTATTAATGACTGTGAGTGAAAGCTT
Source organism: Orchesella cincta (assembly GCA_001718145.1). Classification (NCBI taxonomy): domain Eukaryota; kingdom Metazoa; phylum Arthropoda; class Collembola; order Entomobryomorpha; family Orchesellidae; genus Orchesella; species Orchesella cincta. Next base: position 87,071 of record LJIJ01000032.1, on the reverse strand, counting down.
ACTGGTACTGAGATGTGAGGAGTATTTCACGACCATTCGCTGCAGCTATCAGTTGCTCCCAGGAAGGATTTCCTAATTGCTTTCTCAGTGGAGCTAATCTTTCCAACAACTGTTCGCAAGCCACCTTTGCTGACTTGATCGTCGTACAAAACAAAAATTAATTTCTTAAAACTGCACTATGATGATCGAAATCATTCCAGAGAGCTTGTCTAGTCTACTCCATTCAATGCAGTAGTGCGGTTAACTTACACTGCAAACCAACTCGCTTGTGACAGATGCTCCAGTGATGCCTGCATTAGGGCTGATGATGTTGTTCGATGGCTTTATTCGAACTTTCTCCAGGGGAATTTGGAGTGTATAAGCAACAGTTTGTGCTACCTGTATAAATCATGAATAGTGATCATAAGGATTTTTATTTGTTGATTGTTTTAGTTGGTATTCATTGGAGTTTAAAATTAGACCTTTGTATTAATTCCCTGTCCGATTTCAATACCACCATGGGATACATTCACTGTAAAAAAATAATTAAAGCTTTAATAAAAAAAATTTTAATTTTAAAAAACACTTATAATCTTACCAGTTCCATCAACATGGTAGACGGCTATAAATGTAGGGAATCTCATATCCGGGTAATAATTTGGATACCTTTGTGGGACAATGGATAAGCCGCGCTTCTTCCATCTATTGTTCTGTGAGTGTGTGAGTAATCTTGTTACATGACATCACTTGCAATCATTTTATCAAATTTCAAAACTGATTGATTACCTGATTAAACACTGAAACAAACTTTTTCCTTGCATCATAATCGCCATTAACTTTCAACTCAGCAATCATTCCAGGTAATAAATTATCAAGTGGTAGCTTGGCTCCAGGAACGCCGATGAATGGGTCACCCTTCTTCATAAAGTTAATTTGGCGAACTTCCAATGGATCCTTTTTCAGAATGTACGCTATATGCTCCATAATGTTTTCTATCCCAGCTACCCCTTGTGCGCTTCCTAAATAATCATGACTTTTAGTGTATAGCACCCCATTTGCACACTCTACATATAAACATTTGTTTTAACTGACTGACCTGGAGAGCGACAATATGTGTTTGGTGCTGTATCAGTGAGAGCAACTTCCGGTTTTACATTCCAGTTGTTTGCACGGTAAGCACTTTGCATAGAAAAGTTATAAAATTTTTAATTATCAGACTGAAGATCTAAAATAAGCTAAATTACTTAATTGTTGTGGAATAATATACCTTTGAAAGCAAAGTGCTCCGTATAGTGACGTTGGCTCATTTGACGTTGAGCCTGGATTGCAATAGACACTGGTTTCTAGTTGGGCAATTTTTCCAGAGGAGGTCACTTTCACCTATTGAGTAAAACGTAGTTCTTTTTAAATTGGTCTTCATTAACACTAATCCATGCAAAATATTGGCATTTTACCTCATATCTAAAGAGGTACGGTAATCGCTTCCCGATCGCATGCATGTTTGTTTCCAAATCTAAAAATGATACAAAATCTCTGAGTTCGGACAGCCTCTTATTTTCAAAAAAAAAATCTATTTTCACACTAATTTTTTCCAAATCTAACTCACCAACTGCGACACGAACTGGCTTGTTTGTAACATGCGCAGCAACAGCACTGAACAAAATTTTTAAAATTATGTACCATTTATAATAGGAAAGGTTCCTCTGAATATATTAATTTTACCATGCAGTCGCGACATGAGAAGCCTTGCTAATCTTGGCCCCAAAGGCCCCTCCCAAGCGTCGGACGTGAACGGTGATACTACATTTTGGAAAAAAAAGTCATTTCAACTTAACAGATAATGATCAGGATATAAATGTATGTTCATCAAATCATTAACCTATTGTTGGGAACAGCCAAGCAGCCAGCTACAGCAACTTGTACATTATCCATGTGCTGAGTTGCAGAAAAAACGTCCATTCCATCCTCATTTGGTACACAGATGCAGACCTGTGGATTATTATTATTATTATTATTATTCTCTTATTACCCATCACCAAAAAACAATAGAATTTTGGATTCGAATTTTACCGCGCGAATTATGAATTTTGAAACTTTTTAAAAAACTTTTATTCTCATATGTAAATACGTTTTTTGATTTCTATTTTCATTGTTGCTTCTTATCAATTCCTGATAAAGTTATCAGCTCGATAACGAAAGCTCAAATAAATATTTAATTTTGGTATAATTAACCCAAGTGTGCCTCATGCTGCTATATATATATATATATTACATGTAGTCCACAACATGTCATTAGGTTTGGTTATGAAAGGTTGGTTATGTTAAATCAGCGAAATTGTGTACAGGACATTGGTACCCTTTGGAGTCAGTATCTCCCAAACCCGATGTGACCAGGAAATGAAACCAACGCCAAAATGATCTACATAAAATTTCCTTTCATCGATATATCGCTTAATTTGATAGGACAGGAGGCACACTTGGGTTAATTTCCCCCCGAAAACTCATTTTATTGCAAACCTGTGTCTCCATATGAAAATGATATTGGGCAGGTGTGTAAAATTCCCCTTTAATAGTGACAAGATCATCATCCACCTCATCATCAAGTTGTTGAGGTGAGCTGACATTCATCAGCATATTTTTTGCCGTTTGAGCATTAATGCCTCTGCAGGGGAATGCAAGACTTGTTTTTTCCTTTCCTTTCGCGTTTACTTCCGCATTATCACGAATTGAATCCCGCATGTCTAAAACTGGGGCTTCTACGTTGTCATATGTCACAATGACCTTTGAGCGAGCTCCAAATGCAGTGTACTTGTCAGTTGCTACTAGGAGGCCTACTGGCTGGCCGGCATAACGAATACGGCTTTCCACAAAAATCTTGAATTAAAAAAATTAGATATGCAAAGGAAACAAATTATTCATTCACACTTTTTAAAAAATACGAATCAGATCTGTGCAAGTTTAAGGGCGAAATATTTTTCCAATTTCATGCAAAATACATACTCTGTCGGTAGGTAAAATACCTGAATAAGTATACATATGGAATTAATTGTTTTACCTCTTCTTGTTGAGTAAGAAAAACGGCATGATTATTGTTCCCCGGTATATCTTTAGCTGTGATGAATGCCACTACTCCAGGTGTCATCTATACAATGATATTATTATAAAAATTGTCTGCTAGAATCAAACAATAATGCAAAGATTATAAGAACATACCAAAGCCTGTGATGCATCAATGAATTTAATCGTTCCGTTTGCAATAGTAGTCAATACAAAAACTCCAAACAGTTCACCCAACTCTGATCTCATATCATTTATATATTCAGCTTCCCCTGTTACAATAAATTATTAATTCCAAATCGATATTAACACTGATGAATATAATGTTAAATTGCAAATAATTTTTAAAAGCGCACCTGAAGCCTGTGGAAACGATTCTAGTTTTGGAATAGGTTGATTCAATGGCCACTTGGTTTTATCCGAATCATAAATCTGTGTTCCTCTGTTATTTCCTCTTGGAATTTCATCAGCTCCCGATTTTATTCGAGGTTCAATTGCATTACCCAGCACTCCTAGGACAAACTAAAATTGAGAATCTCAGCTATTAAATGACTGGTGACGATATTCTTAAAGGTTGGATTTTTATAATTGTTTAAATAAGTTTACCCTATAAAGATAGGATTGAGCAAGACCACTCCGATATTCAGGACTGGCATCTTCAGCTATGAGATTCGGAACAGCTTCATGTTTCAGACGCAACATTGCTCCCTTTAAAGTAGCAGCATTGAGTGGTTGTCCTTGAAGGAATTCTTCGGTAGCATTTGCATGCACCTGTTTGCAACAAATTTTAAGATAATAATCATAATCCCTTTTTGAAAATGATGTTTGAAATTTTAAGGTGAAATATAAAGTGGCATACAAAATCGGGGTTAATCCCTCCGTAGCAAATGGATGGTCGTTCCAGAACTGTGAAAGTTTTTGGGTCAACGTTGAAAAGGAATGCAGCGTTTACATATGCTTCTGCATTTTGATAGCGTTTACCGACCTGAAAAGTGTATATTTTCATTTATTTCATATTTTGAATAGGGCAAAAGTCAAGTTGCAGCTTTGAAAATCGATGTTAATACTCACCTTAAAACTTTTGTAGAAATAACTGCCCTTATAGGTTGGAAAGTGAACGGATAGAATAACTTTTCCAGTGATATCAACATCAAGAAACTCGAGAAGTGTGTAATCCTTATAATAAGTTGATGATGAACCTACCCGTAATAAATATTGTTGAAATCATTATAATCAGTGATCCATAGCTAGCTTTTACTGTTCAAAATTATGTAGTTTACCAATTCGCAGAGTAGCCTTAACAGATTCAAACAAGAGAAACAGATCGGATTTGAATTCTCTGTGCTGATGCTTCAACATAAGGTTCCCAGCTATGGTACCCCGCTACGAAAATGGTATTTTTTTAATGTTAAATTTTTAACATGTTCGCCAACATAGAATTAGGAAGTTATTTAGTTGAGTTAAATTTACATTTCTAATTGAGAGTGAAGCTACTCTCCTCATATGGTCATAAAACTCCTTCGCATACACGAAGCCTTCCATTTGAGACGCTCTGTCAAAAAATGTAATTGCATTGGTAATAGTTACAGTGCCACCGAGAACAAGGCTGTTCTGTTCCAAGGCTGTGAACTGGAGTTCGGGAACGTCATTTATTTCTATGAATCCTTGATATGGGCCATCATTTTTGTAAACGCCTGCAAAACATTTGAGTTAGCTTTACCTCTTGATTCCAAGCAAATCCAATGCAGTTTTTTTCTCACCTGCTCCAGTGTTACCAGCAACGAGTCGATATGCCATTTGCGAAGATGTGAATCTCTCCAGGATCTCGAATAAGGCAGGAAGAGTTGTGACCTTGAACCACTGCTCGCCAGAAGTACCTCGTAAGTACAGATTTCTTGGGACATTTAGTATTTCCATTGAATCTTTCTTGGTACCTGATTTGCTACCAATGCTAGCAGCTTTCATAGGGCATACAATCGCATCCTAGGACATTATGGTTAAAACTTTATCATTTGAAAACTCAACAGTCTTTGTACAATGTAATTAATATGTAAATTTTACTTCAATATCATTGCATTTTAACTTCAATTCTTCCGAAGGATTCGTGGACAGGGATTTGAAAGCTTCTACTATACTACGAAAGCCAGTACCTAAATGATATTAATATTGTTAAAATCAATAATCAAGGCCAATTACTAAAACTAACATCTTTAGTAAAATCATGGAACAATATTTACATCTGCATATATTTCCATCGAATGAGTACTCGACGTCTGCCGTTGTAAACCTTGGATTGGACTGTACCACGCTAAAATATAAGAACCATTAGCAAATTATCTCATCAATAAAATGGTAAGATTTTATTTATAAAATGTCAAATCACCTATGCATATTCATGACGAAACCTGGAGTACAAAAACCACACTGAAGACAAAAAAGGAGGAATGGATTATCATGATGTATGCAAACTTTTATGTGCATTAAGGCCTTAATTTATATGTCTGAATTTTACCTGTGTTCCACCAAATTTTACAAGGCGTTGCTGGATGGGATCATAACCGTCTTTTCGATTTCCTAGCGCCTCCACAGTGGTGATTTCCAAACCATCGCATGCAAAGAGAGGAAGCAGGCACTATATAGTGTATTATAAAATGTTGTTGCACAAGCCACTATATTCATAGTTTTCATAAAAATCTTTTTAATGAATTTCTTACGGAATTGGCAGATCTCACGTTCTGTTGACCACTCACAGGATGTGTTGATCTAACGGTGACCTTTGAATAATAAAATTATTACACATGTCAACTGAATGCTTTTACAGATTTCATTTCATGCAGAGGAGTTTTACAGACCATGCACGCTCCACAGCCTCCCTCTCGACACATGTATTTGGTACCAGTTAGCCCAATTTTATCACGAAGATAGTCCACCAATAAATACTGGGGACCAATTTCAGGGTCACATCCATCCGTTTGTACTGCAATGTAGTAACTTATTTTTAGGTGATAATTACGTTGGTGCTAATACAATAATTAAATTAATCTTTATCTGAGTCATACCACTATATTCTTTTCCATTGATAAAAAAAGTAATTCGGTTTTGTGTGAAGTCCGAATCCCTGGATGACAGTTATAGCGATACATTTTAAGATTTTATTGATCTAAATTGGAAATTAATAATATTTTATTAACTTACTTTAACTTTTCCAACTGACTTTGCTCAGCCCCCATTGTTGGTGACACCGGCCGGACGAACTTTGTGATGGATTCAAAAAATCGTGTGGAGATAAGGTAGTGTTTATTGGCCAGATAGTTTTCACAGGCCTTTATGAATTTATTGTATGCATTTGTTTCGAACAATAAAAGATACAAAGCTACTCCTTTGCAGCTGCTAGCTCTAAATCGAAACTTGGCATGAGTACTCAAACACCTCGACTGGGCATTTTCATGTAAAGTTGGACATCATATCGTTGCAATAAAGTTTGAACTGATGTGGATTTTTCATGATATCCTTAACATGAAAATCAAATACTGTTAATTTATAGAATATGTGATAGTGATAGACTGACGAATTATTGAGAAAAAAATGTACATATAGCATCACTATACAAGTTGCATTGCATGAGAGCAGTCGACGAATAGAAGAAAGGCAGGGTTCATTGTTTCCATTGATTATATCAGATTTCAATCATTTGGGCCAAGTACATTTTTGGAGTTTTTGAAGTGGAACGAAAAATTCCTACAATCAGAGCTACGTCATATAGCTTCACAACTTGAGCCTTAGCAAAATCTAGATAGTACGAATAATGTGCTGATGCCGTGAACGTGCTTATCAACAGTTAATATCTTTAGTTAACTTCAACTTTTTCGCTTTCATTTGTAAACCTGCTTGTAGCTTGGTATATATATATATACAGAAAGATGGCTTTCATGTGTAGGAGTTACGTTTATTACTCAACAGCTAGTTCCATTTTCGCTTTATGAGCAAAAATATAGCGATGGCACTTTACAATGTTTTGCAGTTTAATCTCATGTATATAATATGCATTTGGGCACACGAAAAAACCTTACACTACTTCCATGTAGATTTTTATAAGATGAGGGGGATGGTCTCAATACATCCATGTATGATCATATAAAAAATAAAATGTATTAATCACTGTAAGGAGGAAATTATTAATTTTCTACTGCATTTTATATGTTACTCCATGCATGGATTGCTTTTCGTTTGGTTTTACTAATTAACAGGAATAATTGACGGCAATATTCAACCGTCTCACCTCACTGATCCATGAACTCTAAAATTAGGTTCTGGGATACTGGGATGGCAGCCAATTCAAAAGACTTAAAGAATAATACTCAAATTTAAGTACGTACTGCAGCGCTGGGTAAGTAGCCATACGTGTAATTAATATATAGAATCCATTTTACAACGTAATATAAAAAACCACGTACGAAAGCACATATACTTTAAGTAAAACAAATTGTATCCTAAATGCCGATGCACTTAATCTAATTAACAAACAAACAACATGTAGTAACAACAGTTAAAATATTTTGTATTTAGTCATTAGTTGTCTGTACTCATTGCATCTTGCAGTCATGTAACACGTATCATGTACTGAAACGACATCCTAATTTGTGTAGTTTATGAAGAGTTAGACCATTGTATATTAAAGACTATTGATAAATATGTAGCACAATTTTATTATACGTTTATGTTATACATTTCGGCACAATATTAAGCATAATAGAATAATCTAAGTAAGTTTTAAGTATGCCTGCATATTAGTGTAGTCAGAGGCGCTACAACGTTATCGGAATTTATTAAACTATAAACTGTCCAGAAGACGTTAAGCAAAAACGTTGTATTGCTTCTCGAGTCACAGGTCCATCTGCAACCAAATGTGCTTTAGTAATGATACAAACTCATACAAATGCAAGCACACATATGGGGAAAAATTAAATTATATTTGAAAGTCATTACCCATTTGATACCAACTGTGATTGCCTGCCTCTCTCCTTGCCGAATCAATGGCATTTCTTAGTGCAAAAATGACGCTACAACTCAAGTTCAACGGAGGTTCTCCAGTCGCTGTTATGCATCAAAATTTTGATTAATTGTATTGAGATAACGTTTAGTAGAGTTAGTTATATGTATTTTTAATCATAAAGGGTTTTCGAATTTCACCTTTTGAGGATAAAACTCCAAATGGGTTCGGGGCATTGCGTAAAATTGTCACGCGAAAATCTTCCGGAATGTCTGATGCCAACATTGGATAGTAATTCTGAAAAGAAAGTATCATTTTATTATCTCATATTGACCTTCAGCCTCATTTCCAGTAAAAGTTGTAATACCAATGTGCTATCTGTGAGCAATTTTCCACTAGTTTGATCGTAAACAAGCTCCTCAGTGAGCCACCAACTTAGGCCCATTATAAAACTGCCTTCAATTTGGCCTATATCAACCAATGGACTCAAACTTTCACCAGCGTCCTCAATGATGTCAACTCTGACAATCTGAAATTTATTAAATTCAGTCCCTTGAAATCCTAATTACTGCTCTAAAGTTAGCTCAACCTTAAAATCGCCAGTCAGAACGTCGATTTCGACCTCCGTAGCGGCTAGTCCCCAAATATCGTACGATTTTAAGTCCCCTTTCTTGTGCCTGTAATTAGAACGTCAATTTAAAAAATACTTTTAAAGCAAAAAAAAACTTCTGCGGACAACAACATTCTTGGTCATACTGGAAGTGAGAGGTCAGCATAATTTGTCTTCCAAATGCTGCTTCAATAAGTTGTTCCCACGTCGCATCCTTTAGAGATTTCCGAAGTGGGGCCAGTCTTTCCAAAAGTTGCTCACAAGCTCGACGTGCCGACTGTATTAAAGATCTTTCCTTCCAATTAATTGTTTTTTGCAGAATAATATATTTGTTCGGCATTAACTTACACTGCAGACTAATTCACTGGCTACTGATCCTCCAGTAGCTTGGGTGTTGGGTGAAACCAAGTTGTTGGAAGGTGTAACTCTTACTTTCTCCAGAGGTATTTGTAAAGTATATGCAACAACTTGTGCAACCTTAAATTTAAGGGACATTAATAAAATAAGATTCCTGATGCAGTTGCACGGAAGAAGTCAGGATTACCTTTGTGTTTATTCCTTGTCCCCATGTCAATTCCACCATGACTGACGTTAACCGTGCCATCCATGTGATAAACCGAGATGAATGTTGGAAACCGCATATTGTAATAATAATTTGGATACCTTTGTGGAATTACTGATATTCCACGCTTTCTCCATCTGTTACTCTGTAAAAATACATGCTTATGTGAAAGTGGCGATGAACTGCTAAAAACACTATCATTTTTCTACGTAAGTTACCTTGTTAAACATTTTCACGTAATTCATTCTTGAATTAAGATCTGCGTTGGTTTTTAGCTCACTTATCATTCCTGGAAGAAGATTGTCAAGTGAAAGTTTCTCTCCAGGAATACCAATGAGTGGATCTCCCTTTTGTATGAAATTTAATTGTCGAACTTCCAACGCATGTTTCTGGACGGTATGTGCAATGTGCTCCATAATAGTTTCTATTATTGCGACACCCTGTGAGCTACCTACAGATTTAACAAAATTGTGTTTTTTCCTTGCTCTAGCTGTATTAATTGAGTTCATTATCAATCAAGCATACTTACCTGGAGCGCGACAGAACGTGTTAGAAGCAGTATTAGTTAGTGCCACTCCTGGAGTCACATTCCAACCATTTCCGTGATAGCAGCTAATGAAAAAATGTAAAGAACCTGTTTAAAATGCTCATATAGAGAGAGAAGCATATCATAATCGATTTAAACACCTTTGGGAACAAATCATTGCATAATGCACACTTGGCTCATTGGCTACATAACCAGCATCGCAGTAAATCTTGGAATTTAGGGTCTGAATCTTCCCAAAGTCGTCTACCGAAGCCTATAATGAACAATTAAGTGAGTGCCAACCTGCATGTATACAATATTATAAATATCTGCTGATGTTTTATTAGCTGCGTTTGTATTGTTCGACCTCATATTGAACAAGATAAGGACTTCTCTTTCCAATCATTTGCATATTACTTTCCAAATCTAGAGCCACACGAACTGGTTTTTGAGTATGATGAGCGGCTACAGCACAAGCTGTAGCAATTAAAGCTGCCCTTGTGGATTTTCCACCAAAGGAACCTCCCAAGCGTTTAACATTAACGGTTATACTAAAGGTTGACAGAAAGAAAAGCATGTCATCATTTTACTTTATCATTCATAAATGATTCCACAACAATTTACCTGTTGTTGGGCATATTCAGACAAGAAGCAACAGCAGCTTGTATAAAATTCATCCATTGTGTCGAAGAATGAACAGTCATACAGTCATCTTCGGTGGGAACGCAAATGCAAATCTGTGTTTCCATATGGAAGTGGTATTGGCTGTGAGTACGGAACTCTCCCTTGATTTTGTGAAGATTTCCTTTCACCTCATCGTTTTTGGATTTAGTTTTGGAAATATTCAAAACAAGATTTTTTGCTTGTTCCGAATCAATACCTTTGCAAGGGAAAGCAAGGTTGAGTTTACTCAAGTCAGGACATGTCTGGTCGTTTTTCATCGCATCAGGAATATTTAAAACGGGCTTTTGTAAGTTTTCATACTCAACCTTGACTTTGGATCTTGCTTCGAAGGCTGTGTATTTATCTGTTGCAACAATTAAGCCAATCGCTTCTCCTGCATAATTGACTTTGTGTTCAACAAATATCTGAAACATTAATTAGTATTCAGTTTTCTAATGAAAAATCGAAAACTATCTGTATAACAATGAATTTGCATCTGCATATGTTTTAAACTGTCATGAACCTTTTCTGGATGTGGCAAAAACGCAGTGTATTGGTTCCTCCCTGGAACATCTTTGGCACTGAAGAAAGCAACCACCCCAGGTGTGTTCTGTAATTTCATACTATTATAATAATCTCATTCCTTTAAATTCTTCGTAATCGAAAAATAAAGGTTTACCAATGCTTCTGAAGCATCAACGGATTTGATGGTAGCGTTTCCAACAGTTGTTAATACGAATGCTCCATGTAGTTCGTCTAACTCGGCGCGAATGTCGTTTATAAATTTGGCTTCTCCTGTTCTTCTATAAATAGCTTATTGAACGTTTTATGAAAGTTTGCTAAACGCACCTGAAACTTGTGGCAGTGATTCTATCTTAGGAATGGGTTGGTTTAATGGCCATTTAAGGCGATCAGTATCAAAAGTTTGCCTTCCAGAACTCAAATTTCGTTCTAGTTCATATGCCCCAGATCTCAACCTTGGATTCACATCATTTCCCAAAATTTGTAGAAAGAACTGTTGACAAAAAGTTGACATATTAGGAGTTTTATGACAAAAGCAGATGAATGTTTAGGGCTTATAAAGCTCACTTTGTAAAGATACGACTGTGCTAAACCGAGCCGGTAACAGGATTGGCGTTCTGCGGCTCAGCATTAGGAACAACTTCACTTGCAAGTACCTTCATGGCTTCTTGAATTGTTGAAACAGTCAACTGTTTTCCAGTTAAATAATCTTCTGTGTTGTTTGCGTGTACCTTGAATTTCACGTAACAAATAATATCGATAACTGGAGCATAGCTTAATTAAACTAGTAACATTTTGTTTAACTTACAAAGTCGGGGTTGATACCCCCAAAGCATATTCTAGGTCTGCTCAATATTTTGGAACTGCCAGCATCAGTTTCAAAGAGAAACGCTGCATTTACAATTGCAGGTGTATTCTTGTGACGCTTGCCGATCTAAACAAATGCGAATAATTTTATAAAAAATTTTTCAAGTATTTGATACTCTAAAGGTTGATGACTTGCCACCTTAAAACTTTTGAAACGAAAACGATCCTTATCAAAAACGGGTAGATGAATAGAAATGATGACTTTCCCTTCCATGTCTAGATTTAAAAACTCCATCAGAGTATAGTCTTGACTTGACGTCGGTGATATACCTAAAATAAAATATACAAATGAACTACCTAGTTAGGTAGATCCTGATCTATATTCTCAGAGTGTCAGATCCCGATTATAATTCAAACCTATTTTCAATGTTGCTCCGATAGTTTCAAACAGCAAGAATATATCAGATGGAAATTTCTTATGCATATGCTTCAGCATCAAATTTCCAGCTAAAGTTGCCCTCTTAATAAACAAACACCAATCATATACATAATTGTTGATACTCTAAAAAACCTGGGATAGATGGTTCTACTTACATTGCGAACTGGATAACCAGCAATCCTCAAAAAGTGGTTGTAGAATTCTTGGGCATATACAAAACCATCCTTCAAGAGTGCCAATTTAAACGCATCCATCGCCCATGTCAATGTTACATTTCCACCGAGTATTATTCCTGTTTGGTCTACTGATAAATGTTTGAGTTCTGGAATGTGGTTGATGTCTACGTATCCCACATAAGGTCCATCGTTTTTATAAATCCCTATGTTAATCAGTTCAACAAATTTGACACTGTAACGGTGAATACTTGCATACACGGTATTTCCTTTGCATAATAATAAGAACTTGTTTTGCACCTGTCCCTGTATTTCCTGCAACCAGTCTGAATGTAATTTGCGAGAATGCAAAATTTTGAATCAGTTCAAACAGCATTTTAAGGGTTTTCACTTTGAACCATTGTTCACCCGAGTCACTTTGCAAATACACATTTCTTGGATGTTGGATGATTTCGAATTTGTTTTCTGACAGTGGTTTAGCTTCATTAAGCTTCAGTGGGCATTTGTATGCATCCTAAAGTTGGATCGCAGTTTATTAATTATTAGAGGACTGATTTTTTTAATATTCAAGTTCAAGTATTACTTCAATGTCTAAGCATTTTCGCCTCAGCTCTTCATGAGGATTTGCAGAGAGTGATTTGAAAGCATCTAAGATCATTCTATAACCCGTACCTAAATGATATTAATATTGTTAAAATCAATAATAATCAAGGCCAATTACTAAAACTGACATCTTCAGTAAAATCATGGAGCAATGTTTACATCTGCAAATAATTCCATCCAGCGAGTTCTCCACATCATGGGAAGTGAAGCCAGGATTCGATTCTGCAACACTTTACAAAAGTATTATGAAAATATGGTGGGACAATAATAATCGTGTAATTTTTATTATTGCATATATTATAATTTTTACCTGTGCATGTTCATTACTACGCCTGGACTACAGAAGCCACACTTTTGAAAACCAATTGATAACAGGCATGGATTATCCTGATGTATGCAAACTTTAAAGAGCCTGGTTGTAAGTTAATTGCAAGAATCGTTTACCTGCGTGCCACCAAACCTCACGAGACGCTCCTGGATTATGTTGTATCCATCCTTGCGATTTCCTAAGCCTTCAACTGTGGTGATTTTTAGTCCATCGCATGCAAAAAGGGGTAGCAAGCACTATTCATAAACCCCATCTTCATGTCAATGTTCTGATAAACTATTATATGCTGTCAAACATTCAACTACGCATCATTTCAGAATTTACTGATTTACTCACTGCGTTTGCTGCTTCTGCAGTATCACGACCGCTTATTGGATGAGTGGATTTTACTGTCACCTATGATTAATCATTGTCGCTAATTAATTGATATTGCACTTTTTAGAAAAAAGTAAGGTACTTACTACGCAAGCTCCGCATCCTCCCTGTCTACACATGTACTTTGTCCCTGTCAATCCAAGCTTATCTCTGAGGTAATCCACCAAAAGATACCGAGGTCCTATTTCCGGACCACATCCTTTTGCTTTCACTGTTTACATATTATTGAGACATGCCATCACGTCACGTTTCATATAAATTTGAATATAGTTAAGTATTGCTTATCGTATTGTTAACCTGTATGCTCTTCACCGTTAACGATGAATGTCACTGAATCCACCGTAGCATCAGCATCTCTACGGAAGGACAATAGTCAGAAAGTAATAATGTTTAATAAAGGGTAGTTATGAATAGATTATAAAATTTTATTGTACCGTAAATACTCCAATTGACTTTGTTGAGCACCCATGTCTGTCTTTCCGGTTTATTTGTAATGTCAAAACTCAAAATATATGCCCGTGATCAGTAAGACCATTCTCTAATGCACCTATGTATGAAAATGAAAATTATCATTACACATTATCGTCTGCCTAGTTTTAATTTGAAATTTAATAAAACATTAGTACAGAAATAAAAAAATTCACAAATTGGCGAAGATTTTCAATTTCATTTTTAGTAATGTGTAGCCCTTTTTTGCAACACTGTTGCAATCAAACCAAGCCAAAATCAGATAGATTGACATAGGTAAAGATAAGCCGTACAACACACAGCGCTTTTCTTAAATCAATTTTTGCATGCATATATGCACGTAACGCAGCGAAATCCGGTCTAGCTTCAAAAAACGCATAAAATGAAGATTGATTTGATAATATAAACTGTTGACTGCAGAATTAGTCAACCGTAGTAGTTGATATGCATTCTTTTGATTCTTTCGTGGGTTTTAAAGATGAGCGATAAGCGTTTCAAATTATTACCACTGACAATCACGATTTCATATCAGACTACGAAATTCGTAGACCATGTCTATCCAAGCCCCCAATTAACAGCAGAAACAACAATGTTTAGTCTGTCCATATACTATACCATGTACTAGTAGGTACTTCACGTAGAAATACATCGCAAGGGTAGTACCTATATACGGGGACGTTCTATTGAATAATTTCAAATAGAGTAAAGTAAAGTAGCTATTTCACTATTTCGATATTTTATATGAGTACTATGCCAGAAAGTTTAACCGTTTTACATGTGGCAGCCACCAATTATAAAGAAATTCAAGTTTCAAATATTTGTTAAAATGTATAAAACATCATAAAGTTTACTGTTTGTCGATATCAATTATTTTAATAATTTGCAAGCTATTTTTATTTGTAAAAATAATAATCATCGGCTCTTTTATTTGATGTAGAGTTATCATTATTTGTTTATTATCATGATCTATATTATACACAGCACTCCACTAAATAAACTTTTATCCAAAAGGTGAAGCTAAAAAATAAAGTGTTGTGGTGAGGTCAATGCCAAGCGTCGGATTACTTCGCGTGTCACCGGACCATCTACAAACAAAAAGGTTAAAAATTACGTTTACGAAATAATATTCAGTAAACACTATGCATAAGCTTTTATTAATTCAATTTGTATCTTTTCATACTCATTTAATACCACACGTTATTGCCAACATCCCTCTTCGCAGAGTCTATGGCATTTCTTATGGCAAAAATTACACTGAGGTTAAATGGGGGTTCTCCAACCGCTTCATGTTATTAATCCAAGAATTAGTGTTAGTAATTCCTAAATGTATAAGCGACACTTTACAGATATATTCTCGTTACCTTTTGAAGAAAGCACCCCATATGGATTAGGGGCTTTCAGCAGCAAAGTAACACGCAAATCCTCGGGAATGTCAACAGGTAGAATAAGCTTGTAATTCTAAATGAAAAGTTAATTTAAACTTACGATTAGTTATGCAGTGAAACTGGATTGTCGTGCTTAGGGCCCATTACAGATTTCGAACTTACCCAAGTTCTATATGTGAGAAATTGCCCGCTAGTAATGTAATACGTGTATGAATGAGCTCTATTAACGCTACTTTAAAAAGGTATACTTAAAGTGCGCTGCATTTACACGAAACATTAGTTTGCATTCAATGCGTAATATACTCAACAAGAGTAAAAAGTTTGGCTAGTCCTTTATTAGTTGATCAACAACAAACATTGGTGTGGTAGCACTGGATTAAAATGATGATTAAGATGATGATTATAATGAACCCGAAAACTAAGGTTATACAACAAAGTTTGATAACCGGACTACGTTCCATCAGACTCGAGAGCTGATTCTGGAGAATACAAAAAGCGATGGGATGGATATCACGAGTCTCCCATTCACCAAGTTATTCAACCTCCATGTATGTTCATAATCTGCTCATGATTCATTTTGTATAGCGAAGAGGAAATGTCAGCATGTTTTTTATATATATCCCAATACACAATTTTTCCGGGGTCAGTAACGTTTCCATTCTCTCTCGAAATTCCTGGAGATCCTCATTGGCCAGCACCATTTAAAAGTGTGTTTGGAAGCCTAGTCTATCGTGTCGTGGTTTACATGAAGTCCCCTACCGCCTTTGTGGAAGTTGGAGAAAAAGTTATGAGATTTAATGGTCATCATAATTTAAATAACAACATTGATGCATTGAAACCCATATCCGTGGAGCAGTTTTACAAAAAGTCTGTATTCTCACGGAAGAAACTTGTGGAAGTCATATTTTCAGTGGAGACTTCTGGATACCTTCCAGAAGAGCGAATTCCGTTTGTTTTGTCTATACGAAATCCGAAATGCATTCCACTTCAAATGTCAGTGCAGCTTGTACAAGAACTAAAATATGATGCCAGTAATCGAAGAGATTCAGCAAAGCGAAAGATCATGCTTGTGGCGAGTTCTGAGCGAGATGAATTTGAACCAGAGCCAGAGTTGACTTGGATTGACAATCTGCGCATTCCTGAAGAACTTGGGCCTAGCTATAAGCTGCATTATACTTACAACGTTACCTACAGTATACAGGTACATACGTGCTTAATTTAAACAATTGGAATTGTTATAATAAAAGAGAATAATTTTCTGTTATTTTTCTCCTCAGTTTAAAGTTAAAGTTTTGGACCAAGGAACTGTTAAAGGTGGTGCACCAATTTACATTGGTACAACAAGAGAACCAGAGCAGCTTCTCATGCTATTAGCCAACAACTTGGATGTTCCTTATCAGGGGCTTCGAAGACGGGGCTCGACTTCCTCGACCCATTCAAATAGATCACACAGCTCTACAACGACAACATACAGTTTGCCACCAGCTTATTCTCAGCTTTCATCCCGAATTCTTTCGATGGAAACACGTTAGAATTCTTGCATATATTTTATACACATGCGAAGCAACAATTTGCTGCTTCCGTCATATGTACATAAATCATTGATTTTTTCATGCTTTACATAATACAGTGCCTCCATCGTATGACGAAGTGGAATCAGATTATGAAAATACTCAAATATTGGCATTAGAAGTACCCACCAATCGTCTGCTAGCAACCACACCGGAACTACCTGAAGAAGGGGCTGAAAGTGATGAGCCAGATTGATTTTAATATTATTAAACCGAACTAACCTCAATCTTCTTTACTTCTTTACTCATTAATAATCACTTTTACATTTTCAAATAACTCATGATATTATCACCCCTCAAAATACTAGAGGAACTCACTTATATTCAAGGCAGTGTTGTTAAACTTTATGCTTTTAAAGACAAAAATTTATCGTACTACTACTAACCCTGATGCACAAACATTGTATCACTTCCGAGTTTCAAATACAAGCCTTACAATATACGAAGTCAATAGCTGTTAGAAAGCCGTACTAAAGCAGCATGCAACAAACAATTCTTGCACAGTTTTTGATGTGTATGAAGGTGCTCACGTTGCCCAAAACCGTACTCATTATATATATTGCCAGCTCATTCTTTCTCAAACATTGCCTTATATCGGAATTATGAAACCAGTGTTCATAAATATTATTGCTCGTCATTATACTTACAACAAAATAATGTAACAACCTACAATACATTAATTTATTGAAGAAGGGCCATTTCTCGCATTTCTAATCAATATATTATCGTTATAAAATACTGCCTATGCATGTTCAATATTATAAATTGCTTAAATTAAGTATGATGGTTATTTTTAGCTGTGACGAAATGTTTCAGCTGTGTCTTTCAAGCAACAAATAATATCTCTTAAAATTTTTTATAGAGTAAGTGTCTGACCATTAAATTACTAACTACTTTCAAAACTGTTACTGATCGTTCCAAACTATGTACACATTCATTCCGCTACTGTGACTCAAATAGGTTTTATATCCGTGACTATTGTACTGCATTGTTGGCCATTTATCGAGAATAAAGTTTCCATTACCCATAATTATGCTGTATATATTTGTGTATATATATGTGTATATATTTATACTTATGCATATACGAATTTTCATTCTGCTTGCAGTATTTTTCTTTAAAATTTTAACCTGTGATCCGATAATTTAGAAAAATCTCTAAGCTCTGCAGATTATGTTTTTAAATTAACTTATGATCTCAGTGTTGTTTAATTTCTTTATCCACAAGCGCACTGTCACCATCATCCTTTGACACCTTTATACTACCCTTTACACTTTTACATTGCACAACAGCATTTCTGCAATGCTGCATCATGAAACAAAGATTATTTATGGGAGCTATGTGTGAATGAAAGCACACATTCCTGCACTATACGTTGTTTTCTTTTAGAATGCAGATAATGTTCATATACTTGGCTCATATAAGCTAATACGCAATCACAACTTTTATGTTTTTTATAAAGCCTTCCGTTCCGTCTCCGTTCGGATTTTGCCATACCAGACACCAGAATCTCCTAGAAATATCTGTTTACATAGACATCAGTCAGATGCTCTTTTCATTTTTTACACGTAAGCGGGAGTAAAAAAAAAACTAGCAATAAACGGTAGGAAAATTAACAAAAGTAAAACGAGCAAGATTTGTGCTATGTCAAACAAGTTATGATCTTTCATAACTTTTATAGCGCAGGCGCAGACCTCAGCACAACTGATATAAATGCAGTTACAAACAAAAATGCTAACCGTCCCAATCATTGTAGAAGGCGTAAGCCTGATAAGGCTAGTGAGTTTGGTTTTAATTTTATCGTTCGGATAATCACTGACAATGATGTGGTTAGACCGTGTGGAAGGATATCAGGAAATATCGAGGTTGAGACAAGGTTTCCAATTTCACATTTAGGTATCTGCCCTCCCATACGTTCAATTATTAATTACACAGCAGTTTTTAATGTCAAACCACTTCACTTCTCTTGATAGGATTTCTGGTACAATTTGAAGCAATCTGCTCAATGAGATATACTTCCAAGTTTGAAAATAAAACTCACTTTCACAATGGACGGGAAATGATCTTAGAGGGTACAAAACTTGTGGGTGATTACGGGTACTTTGAGTCTCCGATTCAACACATAATTAGCCCCTTTAGACGAGGTAAGTTGAAATTACAGCAATAAAGGTATTAACACAATCGCAGACATAAAAAATAAGTAAAGGTATTTTAACGTTCACATGCAAAAAGGTTCTGCTGCTGATGCTAACATCGTCTTTCCTGGCAGGAGCTACTACCCATTCTCATTAACAATACCAGAAAACCCTAATTTACCAGCAGGATTCAGCAATGATTTTGGGAGTTTGGTGCATCGTCTAACTGTTTACATGAAAAATGTTACGGGTCATCAAGTCGCAGTGGAAGTAGGGGATAAACCCATGAGATTTAACGGTCATTTCAATCTACGCAACATTGGATTAAAGGAAATTTCAATTGAACGTTTTTACATCAAATCAGTATTTTCTAGAAAGAAAGTTGTTGAAGCACGTTTATTAGTTCACACTTCGGGTTTCCTGCGCGGAGAAAGTATACCTTTCAGAGTGGAATATAAAAATCCAAAATGCTACCCGTTGCACATCTTTGTGAGACTTATACAGTGCCTGAAACACAATGCCACAGACAAATCTGAGGCTGTGAAACGGAAGTCAAAAATTGTAAAAACAGTACATACGCAGATTCAGAATGATAACACCGCCGAAGGTTGGGAGGATATTTTGGGTATTCCTGAAAACCAAGAACCAAGTTATAAGGGTCATTTTATGTACAGTGTAACGTATATTTTACAGGTAACACCAGTTAAAATAAAAAATATTCTTTGGTAAATGTGGGAATATAAGATTTATGCAATTAACTGAAATGTCTTTTTTTAAATAGATCAATGTAAAAATATTTTTGGAGAGTGACCAGCATGTCATCATCAAAGGTGAAGCTCCAATTTACATTGGAAGTACGAGAGATGACGTTGAGACCCTTAGACTTACCGGAGGAATGAGCAACGTGGTTGTTCCACATGGAATAGGGAGGAGAAGTGGCTCCGAGGCTTCATTAAATACTCTTTCATCTGGGAGAAGTTTGCCTCCATCTTATTCACAGCTTTCGTCACGAGCTACGTCATGGGAAACATGTATGATTTTATTTTACGAGCTTTTATTCGATTCGCTGATTTAGCCTGCTGGTTAGTTGAACTTTCATTTGTTAAGTTTAATCTAATTTGATTTTCAAGTGCCTCCTGCATACGAAGAGCTGGAATTTATTGAAGAGGACATCGCCTTTGAAGATCTTAGTATGGCTACCACTGATCCGTAAAAAATAAGTTTGCCAAATGCCGGAGATAAATGGAATTAGAACCGTCCTGATATTATTGAACGATTGAAAGTTTGATGCTTTTGACGGATTTTATGTAACATGTTACCTTGTGCCTTGTTAATTAATAAAAAAAACACTGAGCATCCAAATGTTTTAATCTTGCCTTCATCCTTTAACACCTTCATACTACCCTCTAAGCTTTACATTGTATAACATCATTCCTGGACTAAGCATACATTCTTGCACTATGACGCATTTTCATTTTGAAAGCATATGAAGTTCGTAGTATACTTTTCTCATATAAGCTGATACGCAATCACCAACACTTTTATATTAGGTTTATAAAGCCTTGCTTTCATTCTTTCTCCGTTCGGATCATGCCATACCAGAATCTACCATACCAGAAATTTTTGTTTACATACCCATCAAGTGGTTCTTTTCAGCTAAGACTTTTAGACTCGAGAAATAAATTGCAGGAAAATTACCACAAATTAAATTTCCAAAGTTATGGCCAGTGGCAGATTTTATTGCAGAAACTTAACATCAACTTTAATAGATTCAATTCCGAGCACGACTGTTTATCGTCCCAGTCATGTTAGAAAGCGTAAACTCAGTCTACCAGGCAAGGCTGGTCAGTTCGGTTGTAATTTTCAGGTGCGGATAATCACTGACAATGATGTAATCAGGCCATGTGGTACAATTTCGGGATATGTGGACATTGAGACAAGATACCCATTTTCACATTTAGGTACATGCGTCTCCAATACATTCAATCAACAGGTAAAAGCATTGGATATAATATAATATCATCTAACGACCTCATTTCTCTTGTTAGGATTTCTGGTACAATTTGAAGCATTCTGCTCCTTGAGATATAATTCAAACTTTAAAAGTCAAACACACTTTAACAATGGAGAGGAAATGATCTTAGATGGTGCAAATGTCGTGAGTAATTATGGATATCTTGAGCCTCCGATTCAGCACATAATTAGTCCCTTTAAGCAAGGTAAGTTAAAGTTACAAAAGATGTTGACACAACCACACAAATAAAAATAATGTACCCATATTTTTTACGATCAATTGCAAAAAGGGTTTGCTGCAGATGCTACCGCCATTCTTCCTGGCTTGAACCGCTACCAATTCTCACTACAAATTCCAGAAAATCCTAATTTACCAGCAGGATTTAGCAACGAATTTGGGAGTTTGGTGTATCGTGTAGCGGCCTACATGAAAACTGTTAAGGGTTTTCAAGTCGCTGTGGAAGTAGGGGAGAAAGCCATGATATTTGACGGTCACTGCAATCTACGTAACATTGCACTGACTCCAATTTCAATCGATCGTTTTTACATGAAATCAATATTTTCCAGGAAGAAAGTTGTAGAAGCCCGCCTTTTTGTCCAGAGTTCGGGTTTTCTTCGTGGAGAAAGCATACCTTTCACCATCGAATATAAAAATCCAAAATGCTACCCGTTGAAAATTTTTGTGCGACTTGTGCAAAACCTAAAATATAATGCGACGAACAAATCCTCTGCTGTGAAATTGCAGTCAGAAATTGTGGAAACGGTACATAAGCATGTTGAGGGTGATGCGACTCCTGAGGGAGTTTGGGTGGATACTTTGCACATTCCTGAGAATCAAGAACCTAGTTATGTGGGTCATTTTATGTACAGCGTAACGTATACGCTACAGGTAAGGTTTACACATCTTCTTTTAGGATACTTTCCACTATAAGGTTTCTGAAATTGGTTGTTTTTTCTTTTAAAAGTTTGCTATTAAAATAGTTTTGGAGATCGGCCAGACTGACATGAAAGGTGAAGCTCCAATTTATATTGGAACCACAACCACGAGAGATGATGTCGAAACCTTAAGTCTAATAGAAGGAATGGGCAGTTTGCGTATTCCGCATAGAGCCACAAGGAGAAGAGGCTCTGAGGCTTCATTAAATACCCTTAGACTTAGCGGAGGAATGAGCAATCTGCATATTCCATATGGATTAGCGAGGAGAAGAGGCTCCGACGCTTCATTAAATACACTTGCATCTGAGAGAAGTTTACCTCCATCTTATTCACAGCTTTCCTCAAGAGCTACGTCATGGGAAACACGTATGATATTTACCAGCCTTTATTTGATTGACTTACTTTGTTTCTTGGCTAGCTGCACTTTCATTATGTTGATTTTTATTTTATTCTTAAGTACCTCCTCCATACGAAGAGCTAGAATGTCTTCAAGAGGACATCGTCTCTGAAGTTCCTAGTGGGGCTACTAATCCGAAATTAAGTACTTTGTCCAATACCAGAAAGAAATGAAATTACAGTCGCCCTGATACTATTAAATTTAAGGGTTACAGAAACCATGTATATGTGTATAATGGATGCATACAAACTTTATGCTTTTTTTAAAAATTTGTATTCGTATTTAGTGATTACTGAATAATTACTTAATTAATACTACGCATCCGAATATTATAACATCGCTTCATAAAACTGTTATTGCTAATTTTTCAATAGTTGCTTAATTTGAGGTGTACAAATTTTTAAAGCGCCTATTCGATTTCGAATGTAACGAACATATTCGAAGAAAGCCTTACCTTTGAAGTTCCTGTATAACTTCTGATCTGACGATAACTACTGTGCCCAATGATGGACTAATGAAAGTGATATTAATCTGCTGTATTTACTGCCGGAATCTTGGAACCACTAAAATTTTGCTAGCCTACAATCCAATAATCTGAAAATTCAGTTTCCGTCTTCTAAGTTTATATTTGTCATTGTAACTTTTTACTATAAATGCTTATATCTCTGCACTGTATCAACCATTGATGATTGTTTTCTATACCTTCCAAAATTGAGGGTAACAGAAACTGTATTAATATATTCTTAATTCATGCAGTAAAATTTTCATACTGACGTATTTTTTTTGTATTACTAGTTTAGAAAACATCAAGAATCCGAAAATAATTCTTTGATTTAATTTATAGACTCATTGCCATATACCCGAAAATGCACCTTTCTTTGCAGATATTTAGAAATTGCGCAACATCATTTCTGGATTACAATTTCATTAAAAAGGATAAACCAAAAATGTGAGTGAATTTCTAGTATTACTCCACTTTGTACATGCAGGTTCATTTTCACTGCAGGTATAGATTGATCTGCCCATATAAGCATAACTTATATATTCGGGGTTTATAAAACCTTGGATTCGGACTTTCTCGGGCAAGTAATAATACACGGCCGACAACTGAGCGCGGAAAACTGTTTAGCCCAGCGATTGATATTCTTTATCAGATGGTGCGTCATTTCTATTGCACTCCCTTTTTTAGTGCGTTTTTTAGGTGCTAGATATAGTTTAGAACAACAATTAAAATTTGAGTAAATAAATAACAAAACCAAATTGGAAAAACGAAAGCTCACTAGATTGGTTTATAATAAAATGCACTAATGCGCATCAGACGCACGTCGGAAATGGAGCTAAGTTGGGAGCTAGCTTGATTTCTTTGTTTCTTTTAAGAACAATCATGGCATTTGCAATATTATGGTACGCTAGGAGCAAACTCGGCAGTAAAGTAGGCTCCTTTGGTTGCAATTTTAAAGTTCAGATAGTTGTTGACAGTGACGTAATCAAGCCATGCAAAAAAATTACTGGGAGCGTCATTATTGAAACACAACGTCCCATCAAACATCAAGGTTTAAATGATTTATTAATAAAATATTTGTCAATAAGGTATTTCACACAGCTTTTGCATGTGAAATTATCGCTAATCTTTTTATAATAGGTATACTCATTCAATTTGAAGGAGCGTGCACATTAAAATATCCTACCAAGAGTGAAGGCTACACTACAAATCAGCATGGTAGAGAAGTTATTTTGGAGGGTGCCGGATGGAAATCTGCTGAAGCGTATTTTCGATCTCCAATTCAGCACATACTTAAATCCAAATCGGGTAAATTAAGAAATCAATAGAATTTTACTTACCCATCACAAAAAATTGTATAATTTAAACTTGTATTGAATTTGAACCCGCCCTACAACAGAATCAGCTCATGTCATCAACCCGGGCTCCGTCACGTACCCATTTGAATTGGATATTCCTGAAAATCCTCATTTACCAGCACCTTTCAGAAATGAGTTGGGATGTCTGGTGTATCGTTTAGTTGTATATATGGCAGAACCAATTCGTTTACAAATACATGTGGAAATTGGTCAACGAATTGTGAAATTTAATGGTCACTACAACTTGTTCAACGATGAAGCTGCAATGACGCCCGTTTCTGTTGAGAAGAGCTTGAAAACATCCGTGTTTGCCAGGAAGAAACTTCTAGATTTACTACTTTTAGTGGAAAAATCTGGCTTTCTTCCGGGTGAAATTGTAACTTTCAGCTTGTCTTTCAAAAACCTTCAATGTTTACCGCTACAAATTTCTGTTCAACTAATGCAACATTTAAAATACAATGCAACTAATAGAAGAGAGTCAATAAAGCGTAAAGTAGCTATATTGGCCAAGTTGGAGAGGATGTATACTAATCATATGCCGGAGTGCACTTGGATGGATAGCCTAAGAATTCCAGAGGACCAAGTACCAAGTTTTACATGCCATTACATGTACAATGTGGCCTATTGCATACAGGTATATTTAAAGTGCAAAAAATATGTTCTTTGAAAATGTTGAATGTTTCTAATTTCTAACTGAAATATGTTGTTTAACTTTAGTTTAAAGTGAAGGTGTTGGCTGAAATGAAGGATTTTGGAAGTTATGTCTTGAAAGGTGAAGCACCACTATATATCGGAACAACCAGAAGCACTGTCGAGCATCTCAGAATTGTTGCTAACTCTGATGTTCCTCGTGAAGTTACTAGAAGGTCGTCGGCAAATTCGATTGGGTCATCTTTTTCAATAGCAACGACTACTAGCACTTTACCTCCTGCTTACTCTCAGCTTTCTTCTCGGATTCCATCGTGGGAAACACGTGAGTATTAAACTTAAAGCTGAATCTACTTTAAAAGTACTTCAGTTATGGAATATAATTTTTTTTCAATTTTATAGTCCCTCCGTCCTACGACGAATTGGAGTTGGATGACCCTGATGAAATATCATTTGACGGTCTTACTCTTGCATCGGCCACTCAATTTGATACAGGTTCTCCAAATGAAAAGTCCAATACGTAACGTGATATAAAGGAGCCTGGACATTTCCATTTAATCTTTAAATTAATGTTAAATTCTTATACAAGCAATGTCGCTTATTTTTTGTACTGATACTTTCAAACTTGTGTGATTTCATTGCAATGTATTGAACTTGAATATGAAAATATGTATTACACATTATTTCAACAAATATACTAAATACAAATCAAAGAATCTACCATAATCACTTTTAATTTTAAAAAAAAACTTTTCATGTCGGCAGTAAATGCCTTCAAACGTTGCATATGAATTTCATATTATGAAAGCATCCACTATCGACTATAGTAAAATATGTACGAAACAAAAAGAAGCTATTTATTGCTATGCAATTCCAGATGGAAGCAGGCTAAGAATTTATGAGAGTAGTGGGAGGATTTGCAGACCTGACTTCGTGCATTCTCGGCTGTCCTACCACAAAGACTATTCAGTTCCGGATGACTCAAGTTGCCGTGTATCAGGTGGGTCATCGCATTCTTCAATGTCGGAAGTATAACGATTTTTATGCACAAGAAGCTGTAGGTGCATAATCGGGTAACAGTGTTGTTACATGATTATTTGTGACCTATTATTATTTATTTATTGGATTTATTCATGAATTAACATAAAATACTCATTAAGCGAAGTACGACAATCAATATGTTGAGGAGGTCAAATAAAGTAATGTGACTGCACTGTTTTGCAAAATTGCAATTTGCAATGCACACAGCAGGTCACCTACTTTCTAAAGTACAACGATTTAAATGTGAAAGAAAACAAGTGTCAAATCTTTTTCTATAAAAATGTCATTTGCTGTTATTGTGAGTGCTGGCAGAAACAAACATGTCAGACCTAGTAAAGCCAGCCGATTCGGTTGTAATTTTAAGGTTCAGGTATTGGTAAGTAACGAAGTGATTCGTCCGTGTAGAAAGATTTCGGGGACTGTGATAATTGAAACACAATTCCCCATCAAACACCAAGGTTCAAATAAACAGTTAATAAACCTAATTTAAAATTTGGCATTCAGTGTGATATTGGTATATAGCATTACCTTTTTTTAAATATAAATTTCAGGTATACTCATCCAATTTGAAGGGTTATGCACATTACGTTATCCA
The DNA here is from genome assembly GCA_001718145.1 of Orchesella cincta. Classification (NCBI taxonomy): domain Eukaryota; kingdom Metazoa; phylum Arthropoda; class Collembola; order Entomobryomorpha; family Orchesellidae; genus Orchesella; species Orchesella cincta. The sequence continues at coordinate 60,388 of LJIJ01000032.1, read as the reverse complement.
ACAAGATTTGAGAATCGTACAACTTATCATTATGGCAGAGAACTGATTTTTGAGAATACAAGTGCGGAATGTGATCGAGGATATTACCAATCATCAATTCAGCATGTTCTGGAACCTAAAACAGGTAAAGTAGCTGATTTCATTGGAACAACACATCAAGTAATACTCACTTGTCTTTTGACTTGTTTTATAAAAAACGTATATTCCAACCCATATACTCAGATTTGCCGTACGTTATCAACCCTGGCACCGTCAGTTACCCATTTTTTTTGGAGTTCCCTGAGGACCCACACTCTCCTGCCCCGTTTAAGAACGCATACGGAAGTTTGGTTTACCGTTTATGTGTATACATGAATGAAACATCTCAATTACACTCTCATGTACAAATCGGAGAACGATCCATGCGGTTCAATGGACACTACAATCTGCTTAACAATGCGATGGCCCTCAATCCCATATCAATTGAGCAGAACTTCAAAGCATCAGTATTCTCACGGAAAAAGCTTGTTGAAGTGTTATTTTTGGTGGAACAGTCAGGGTTTATTCAGGGCGAAATGATACCGTTCAGATTGGTCTTCAGAAACCCAAAAACTTTGCCCCTTCATATTTCAGTTCATCTAATACAGCACGTAAAATTCAATGCATCCAATAAACGGGATTCGGTAAAGCGTAAAACTGGCATATTGGCAAAGATGGAGCGGAATGACAATGAACATGGGCCAGAGTGGACGTGGACGGATAACTTGAGAATTCCAGAGGATCAAGGGCCTAGCTACGTGGGCCACTATATGTACAACGTGTCGTATAGTATACAAGTAAACAAAATGCAAATATTTTCCATTCTTCTTCTTCGAATGTTTACTCTTTCTAATTAAAATTATATTTTTAACTCTAGTTCAAAGTGAAAGTGTTGGCAGAGGTAAAGGAATTTGGCAGTTTTGTCTTGAAAGGAGAGGCTCCAATATACATTGGTACTACCAGAGCCTCTATAGATCATCTTCGAGCAACAGCAAACAACTCGGATACACCATTTATTGGGATTAGACGAAGAGGATCGATGTCGTCAATGACTTCAGTTAAGTCATATACTTCAGTGAGGACGACTTGCAGTTTACCCCCTGCTTACTCGCAGCTTTCTTCTCGGATTCCTTCTTGGGAGACACGTTAGAAATTTTGAGATTTGAGTTGATCTCTCGCATAATCTATATTAAAAAAAGGGTTTTGCATTATTTTAGTACCGCCAACCTATGATGAACTGGAATTACGGGAAGATACTGAGGGCGAGGATGAAATAGGATTTGAAGGTCTCAGTCTGCTTGCTTCTACGAATAGCGTACCTAAAGAAGACTCGATTGCACTTTGTGATAGCAAATGAACTGATTGATGGTGATTGAATGTGATTGATGTCAATTTAACTACGAGATTATTATCATACGCACACCTTTTCGCTTATTTTTGTACCATATTGGAACTCTTTGTTGAAAACTGTATGTGTAAACAATCAACATTTCATCATGAAACAAATACGTACAACGATTTCTAAACAGGCCAATGGACTCTTGCTGCTTCCGCTATATGCGTCATATTTGAAAATACGATCATTACGATCTGCCAAAGAAGAAATATACTTGATTGAGTTGCATTGAATGTTTGTTTCTTCTGCTGACTACAACATTTACATGCAACTTTTTTGACAAAGAATCAGAGCCATTTATTTGAGATTTACTCCATTTTCTTGCTCATTCATATCTGTGTTTACACTAATGCTTCGATTGTGTATTTTATTGTATGTTGCATTTTTTCATGTTCAAGCTTAAAAGCTTTTGCTGAGATATCATTGTTTTTGTTAACCTTTGCTAACAAAAATATACAACTGCTATAATAAACAATAAACAATTCAAATTTTTTCGTTCCTAAAATTTTGAAATCGTGTACTGGCTCACAAACGTTTCTTCTCCAATTCGCATCAACTGCATGATGGTAAACATGTAAACGTAATGGTCTGAGATCTTTGCTGTTTACATGATGGGAATTTGGGATCAACTTTTACGATCTTCCCTCAAACAAGACATTCATAATCCATGGATTTAGATGATACATGCAATACATGCATACACATCACGTACTCACCCATGATGGTTTATCTACTCAACTGGAATATTTATAATGTCTTGATGTTCGGATAACTACATAAAACTTGGGATTCCGCCTTGTCACGTTGACCATTTTTGGAGTAACGCGAGCCAAACCAAAACGAACACAGAGTTGATAGCATTTTACTATCACATTTCATAGATGCAATATAGGGATATTTGAATGGTTGCAAAAACTTTTAGTACTTTAAGATCTTCATTTTGAAACGGGTAACATGGGAAAAGCTTTAGTAATCAAGCCAGCATCCTTTTCTTCATCCAACTACGTAATTCCTACCCAACTCTCATTTGGAATTCCCTGTGTCATATTTCCCGTTGCAACATTCATATTCGGGATGAAAGAGGTAATGAAGCTTTTGGCTCGGCAAAATTTTGGAATCTATCTTGTACCACGTACATGCTAGATTGTAAAAGTGTAATGTGAGCATCCACAAATTTTTTTTTGTGAAATGGGAAAATGAACCAGATGGGTTCTTGTAATATGAATGAGCTGCAAGATGTACTTCTGCACACCCATTACATTGCATATTATCATTTACGATATATATTGTGTGGTCTGTTTAGTAAGAATATGGGACACGTCAAGGCCACCATCCATAAATTTTCTCGGCGCATCCTGAAACTCAGCATCATGAAAATAGCTTTTTTTCGATCTCTCTCAAAAGGATAACAATTTCATACGAGAGTGGAGTGGTGATTCAATAATCCGACAGAGGACTGAGGGAAAAGTTGATCCATTGCAAAATCTCCATTATAAATTGTTTAAAGGGCAACTCCATCCTTTTCAAATGACATGTTCCCCTGCAATCTTCAAACATACTAGTAAATTAATCGATAGTTTCCATCCCTCTCTATTTTTAGGACAAAACTCAATTCAATGTAACTACAAAGACAGAGCGAGGGGAATGAGAATGGGATAACAAAATATAAGACGAGCAAAAGCAAATGAAATTCAGCAGCAAGCCCAGAATTATAGATAAAGGAGGACAAACAAATATTCATAATTGGAAACATAAAGTACACAATTATTCCGCTCGGAATAAATAGAAAAGGCTATGTGTGCTTTGAGAAAAAGACACAAATGAAAAAGTTGAGTGGAGCCAAATGTCTATGGGACTCAACAAACACCTACACAAAAATCCATTAAACATTGAAAAAATAAGTTTAGAAAGCTTGCTCTTGACTAGAGAAAGAGTACGCTTCCAGAACATTGTTAAGAGGAAAGATGCATACAAACAACGTCATTACTTCCTTTGAGTTTCCAATAATTGAATGAAGGAGAAAGTAATTTTAGTCCAGGGCTAATAGGCAAGGTCTATTGTTGTGTGCCCTTTTAGCGTAACCAAATTACTTTATAGCTCAATTTTCTCTAGAACAAGTTCACTCTACAATTTGGTTGAGTACCGGTAGCATAAATAAACCATTCCTGTCCACCACCTACTTGCATACAAATGCGTATAACTGGGTTCTCAGAATTACAAATGAAGAGGTTGAGTGCTATATTGTGTTTTGTATCCTGTGTGGCAGGATACGGGGTAGCCTGTTACTTCTGCTAAGAACATGGTATCATATCATCATCATCATCAAGAAAGCTTAATCTTGCCCTCCCAGGATCATAAGCTAGATTCTATTTATTTCCGCATTATTCTCCGTAAATTATTCCAGAGCAGCTCTGGATCATTACTAGAGTTGGAGTTGTGTTTCGACGTAAATAATAAAATATTCACGAGAAACTCCACACACGTCTCTATCCGCACGTTTGAGCCTCATCTCTCACAACCAACATCTCTCAAACAAGGGAACACTACTCGGGTGGACAAAGTTTACATGTACGACAGAGAGAACGACTAAACGAGAGCTTTTTCTGCGTACTAGTCCACTGAGCTCCTTTCTCTTTGAGATATATGATACAAAAATTATGCTTCAGTGCCAGTAGCAGCCCAAGATTCGCTATCGTTATAATAGCTACCAGAGCTGTCTCTCTCCAACTCTAAACTCGCATTCGCAAAAGTTCGTTTGCTGAACCAAGCAGCAACATAGTAAAAGTGGAAGGGAACACACAATCCATATTGATTTTACCAACATTCCCACCTGTGACTCTTGCTATTGCAAAACACATTTAATACAACACAAATCTGGCAGGAAAAGCAGAAGCATATAAGAGGATAAAAACACCAAGTTTTTTTTTCTGCAAGCATAAGCATTCATTTTTCACAGTGGTAGAATGGATTAGTCAAACTTACTGTCTGTTTCTTCCCATTACCACGTATTTTGTACGACGTAAATTACTCCATTTCTAGTGTTGATGGGTTTAGGCAGTAAGTAAAGTAAGGATCCGATTTGAAGCAGAGAACATATAAAAGCTTAGTTAGACCCAGTGCCAATTTAGACTCAATTTGATGCATACTGGTATCTTATGTGTGTAAGTTAGTACAGAAATTTTTCACATGAATACATTTGTATGAATTCATTCATTCATTCATTCATTCGCACACAAACAAGTACAATATCAATGCAAGACTGTCACCTTTTCTCTCTCATTCTTCCATTATTAGTTGAGAGAGCAAGTAATACAAAAAAATATTCGGAAAGACAAAGAAAGGAATAATAAAAATGTTTGGGAACAACTTTATCACAACGACACTCATTTCAGTAGCCAAAGCCAACCAAAGAACTATACTTTTATAAATTTTGAAACGGAAACCCGACGTGTGGATGCACTCAAAATTAAATAGTAATGAAGGGGTGTAGTAAGAAGCTTAAGTATTAAATAGGGCATCGTGTTTCTGTGTCATGTTTAGTGTGGGTGCCTCATGTCCGGTGAATTCGCATCATAAGAGAATGTCCATCGCATCTGGCGCTTGGCTTGGCTCATCCAACACCTCCGGCATTAGACAGTTTCGCTTCCCCAACACTTCCCACCTCGGTGTTAGAGGGTCCATTCGTCGAAATTACACATGGAAAGCAAAAGCAGAGTATTTTGGGGTGGATCTCAAAACCAATCTGCAAGTGGATGGTGATTCTGTCAAACCCTTTTCAAAAATTACGGGTCATTTGATCATTGACACCAAGTTTCCAATTGAGCATGATGGTAATGTTATATAAAAAATTTATAGTATTATTATTAAATTACTACTACGATAGATATATCATTAATATACAAGCTAGTCTTAACGGTAGATGTATGAAAATTTTCTAATGTAGGTATCGTAGTTCAGTTGGAAGCTTTCTGCTCCCTGAACTACTCCACCAAGCACAATGAAAGAACTTCCACGCACAAAGGGAAAGGATGCATTTTGGTGAACACCAAATTGAACCCATTTGGGCATTTAGAGTCTCCAATCAAATGTGAAATCATTCCAGTTACACCTCCAGAATTTGGAGGTGAGCTATAACGCTTCAACATAATCCGTATATACTTTCTCTTTATTATCCAACCATTATCTTCTTCTAATTAGGACATAGCATCAATTCTGGAGTATGGCATTACCCATTCACCTTAACGATTCCAAACGATCAGCTCCCAGCTCCATTTGAAAACGCTCATGGGCATCTTGACTACCGACTAGTCGTGTATATGGTATCGCATTCCTCCTCTGTTTTTGTTAAACTGGCGGAGAATCCGATGAACTGTGAAGGTCACTACAATTTGTACAACAAAGAGGAAGCCGCCAAACCCATCGTAATTGAGCAGTATTATCGAAAGTCATATTTCAGTCAGAAGAAACTGGTCAAAGCCATACTGTCAATGCAAAACACTGGCTATTTACAAGACGAGGACATTCCTTTCTCCCTTTACATAAAGAATCCAAAATGCATCCCTCTGCATTTATCTGTGAGTCTCCTCCAGCAAATTAAGTACCAGGCAAATAGCAATCTAGCATCATTGGTGAAAACCAATACGATTGTTCAAACTGAAGAGAAAGATGAGTCAGATGAGCCAAAATCGGAAATAACGTGGACTGGAATTTTGCGTGTGCCAGAATGCCATCCGCCAACGTATACATGCAATACCATTACCATGTACAGCGTAAATTATGTGTTACAGGTAAAAAAAATAAAAGCATTGAGACATCAGGCTATATGAATGATCGAATCATCCTAATAAAAATCTTATTTAACATTTATATCGTTTCCGTTTACCCAAAAATAAAAATGCAGTTCGAGGTTCGGAGTCTGGGAGAAATTATCATTTCAGGGGAAGCCAGCATATTATTGGGCACAACACGCTCTCCGATTAGAGAGCTGAATGACGTGCAGGAAACACCACCACCACCTGGAGAATTGTACAGATCTGGATCCGAGTCATCAATTCACTCACAAAGATCCATTTACTCAACACCCATAGCATACAGTTTGCCCGCAAACCTGAATCTTTCCAGAGACGATGATGAGGATGCCGATGGCGATGTTGATGGTGATGAGCCTGATGATGAACGTGAAAGTATCACGGAGCCATCATCAGAGCCTGTTACTCCAACACCTTCTGTAAATTCTCTCCAGTCAGCACAAGCTTCTTTGGCTTTCCCCCCTTCCTACTCGCAACTCTCAAGTCGTATTCCTTCAATCGAAACTCGTAAGACGGAGTCCATAGGGAAATTATATTAGATTTAAGAGTAGAGTGTTGGGTAACCCGATTTGGGCTCATACCCAATCACCATATTTTATACCCAATAATATTATACATAATATATTTTACTTTCTCCACCAGACGTATAGTCAATGGGGTGTAAATTTTTGTCTGTTCTTTCTCCAGTACCTCCAATGTACGCTGATTTGGACTTGATTGACGGACCACAATCTCTGTTGATGGGAGAGGCTGTGGTAGACTTAGAGACACTGAATCTCAACTCTCTGAACGTTGATGATGAGCTCCAAGTCACATATTATGATGTGTAATATTAATTACTCTATCTCCCTCGGAATAAGAAATTCTTGGAAATTTCATACATTTTATGAGACTTATAACTAAGCTTTATGTATATCCCTAATGTCAAAGCGACACTTATGACGATTAGTGTAGGATTAGTGTAGGAAAAAACTGAGAACTTAAACCTTTTTTGGGGTTGGAGAAAGGAAATGGAAAATATGCTGGTATAAATTTGAGAAACTCCAGATATTTGACATTTGACAGTTTCAATTATAGCATGCAAATATGTTTCTACCCACCAGATTCCTAGAAACGATTTCAAAATCAATGCCGTGCCGTACCGAGTGAAGGAAACAATTTAATTGTGTTCTATAGTCAAGAGTCTGTGAGGTATTTTACGTAAGCCAGCCAGAATTCCAAAGTTGGTTGCTGCGGGTAAGGTCAACTTTATAAAGTAATTGTAGGACTGCCGAACATAGTACCTTCGTAATTAATTTATTCGTAGCAACTCTCTATTGGGTCAGTCAGTATTTATTGTGATCTATTTGCAATTCGCATCGCAACTATTATATTTGTAAACATTTGACCTTCCTGTTGTAACCACATACAGTGTATACATGTGCAATCATCATTATTATCTTCGTCGTAATTTCGTAACGCGTGTCAACTCTTTCCTTTCTGAAATTCAATGTTGTCTTTCCATACATCACGACGAGAAATCATGGAGTTTTGAATTACATTACAATTTTTGTATTTGTTTACAACGAATGAATGAATGTATTTATCATATGTGTCTTCATCTTCGTATTTACTCTCTAATAAAAAAAACTAAAAAACTGCAAAAAAATCCCGTAATTTGTCCTTGGAAAAACTTATTAGCATGAGCTTTTCAAAAACTATCACCATTTTACTCTCATTCACCCGTCTTCCATTTAATTTCCGATGGCCTTGTCTTGTACAAATATTTGTCTTACTCAATATTCCCGTGAAATATTGATTCACCTTTCTCGCATACTCTTGACGCTGCCGTCACGTTAGCAGTATTGTATCTCCACTTTCACAATCATCATGGGTATCATTTTACTCGTTGAGCAAATACTAATGCTAAAGAGAACTTGAGAGATTGACAGTGTGAAAGCATTTTTCTCTCGGTTCTCCACTCGTCAAATAAAGTACACATTTTATGCCATTCCTTCATACTTCTCACGTCAACGTACTTTCACATATCACAAGTTTCAACTTTATATGGAAAGATAAACTATATTGACATGACAGACATTGCTTGAAAAATGGATTGGTACACGTGTGTGTACTTCGTAGGTGTACCATAAAAAAGGGTAATATCAGCGCAATGCAAATACCAATATACCGTACATCAGAACATTGATAAAAATATAGCATGGTTTTATATTTGCTTTTAAGGGCAGCGGTTTGGTGTGCTGATTCACCCACAAAAGTGCCTCACTAAACAACCTACCACTTCTACACTTTGTAGCATGTTTATGAACGCAACATTCTGTCACGCTTTCTCCTAATGGTGGTCAATACATGTAATTTTTGTAATATAATATTTTTCAACCGGGTCTACAACAAGTCATGTAATGTGGAGAAATTTATATGAGAATGGATAGCAAATCAAGGTTTATAGGTTTGTTCATCGGGTAAGCTAGCAAGAATGTTCTTTGTCATATAATACTATTACTATTGTACTTTAGATCAGACCACTCTCACATCCAGGTTCATCTATGGTCGAGATAGAATTGATTGACAAAACACGGATTTTATTTTACTTTCTCCCAAGAGAACCGCCATTCTAGAAGTGGAAATCTATTCTTAGAGTTTAACCCTGTTTTCTGTACTTTTGTCCCAAAGTTGAAACAAATAAATAGTTTGACAGGCAGTGAAGAGTTGGTTTGTTGACGGCCGGAGAAAGCGTTAAAAATTCATTTTGTTTTCTCGGTGGTAGAGCATTTTAATTAGCTTTCCATCATGTCCTTTGCCGCGGCAATGCTGGGAGCAGGTGGCTCCATGAGGAGCGGCTGCAAACCAGGTAAAACGAGACATTTCCATTGTCAGTTCTCAGGCGTGATAGTTTTGGAGAATGGAACCCTGAAGCCATATGGGAAGATTGATGGACAGTTGGCGATAGATATTGGATGGCCTATGAATCATTGTGGTATGACTTTTAGTAGCATATATATATATTTCATCAACATCAATTTCTTTCGATTCGAAATAGCGGATATTAAATTTACTCAGGTATTAGAGTCCAGCTGGAAGCTCTGTGTTCATTAAAATACGAAACAAAATTGGATAATCGAGTTAATTTTCATAAAAAGCTGGAGAACATTTTGGAAGGCTCGGGAGAGAAAAGTATGTTAGATAATTACCAAGCTTCTCCTGTGATGACTGACATTTTCCCAGAGAAAAGTAAGACACATCTGGTGAATCAATACTCTGATGAGTTTTATTGGGTAAAAGATGCTCTTGGTTTTTGTATTGAAATCATCATCCTTTCTTTCTCCAGCACACCCTCAAAAATACGAGTTACCAGCAGGTAACAACAGGTTTCGTTTCACTCTCCAAATGACAGGAGAAGCTTTGCCTGCTCCGTTCCGGACGAGCTACGGAAGTTTGGTGTACAAACTAGTCGCGTACATGCGAGCTGAGAGTGGAATTTTGGTTCAAATTGGGGAACGAATTTTAAGATTTGCAGGCTACCACAATCTTTCACAAAATATTGATGCCCTGAGGCCTATTGAAATTGTGCGATCTGTGAAAAAATCATTTTTTTCTAGTAAAAAGATGGTTACTGCAATTCTCCACTTGGAGAGTTGTGGCTATTTACCAGATGAAGACTTGCCTTTTACGCTTTGCATTAAAAATCCACGATGCTTACCTCTCCAAATGTCAATGAAACTGAATCAACGAGCCACTTATAATGTGGATGGAGCGAGAAAGACCACTGTAGCCATACTTGATGAAGGTCAAACATTTTTTTATTTACTGAAAACAAAACCTTACAAATGCATAAACACAAATGTTAAGAACAATTGCGTAATCTTAAAATTTAATGGTTTTTAATGAAGCAATGAATGAGATTGTTGAGCCGGATTGTGAATCCATTTGGGTACATAATTTGAAGGTTCATAAGGCAGCGTCACCTTCCTACTGCATTCATCCCATGTATACCGTATCTCATGTCTTACAAGTAATACATACTGCATCTTAAGGACAAATTAAGAGAAAGTGAAAATAGAGATTTGCTAAAACTTATGAATTTTCAGTTTATGGTAAAAATTGACGACTACAGCATTCTAAAAGGGGAAGTTCCCATCTTTTGTGGAACGACAAGGGAACCTATCGAACTGTTGATGATATCTGCCAACTGTCTCAATGTGACTGACGACAGGTTTCCTGTGAGACGCGGCTCTACCTCATCCACTCATTCCGACTGCTCGGGTCTCACGAGCAGCACGATGCCACCGGCATATTCACAGCTTTGTTCAAGAATCCCTTCACTTGAAACACGTAAGTGACTCCATTAATCATTTTAATGTGAGTTTGCATTCCACAGTATATGTGATTAATCACGGCGCCTTTTTATCACCCTGATAAACACAGTGCCGCCGCCGTATGACGACCTGCGTTCAGGTCGTGAAAATTTAGGTTATTTAAAATTTCGTGTTGTTCGCCCGGATGAGACATCAGAGAACTGCTCCCCACATGATACAACACCGGCAACACCGTCAACTGATGACTAATTGCACTGCGGCATGAAAAATGTAGGTTTTTAGCAAAAAACGAAAGTATGATAGGATAGGATCCATAAAAGAAAAGAAAAAAATTGAGAACATTTGAATGGAAAATTGTATTGTATCACGAAACCTTTTGAAAGGCTGAAGGCTGCCTTTTATCACAGGTTACTGCTATATTATACTGCTATGTTTTAGTTGGCTAGTATAATAGTATTTTAGTTTACTATTTTGTGGTGCATTGTAACAATCTGATATTACACATAAGGAAACCACACGTATTAAATATATATATTTATATTGTGACGCGCATTATTATATCGGATTGGTTTTGTGATGGTATTTATGTGCCTTGTTGTTATTGGTCTAGTTATTATGTTTGAAATTAATCAGCATTAAATTCTAGAGTTTGTGTAACTTGTAAATGTAAATACTTCATAGCTTTATAACGCATACTCATTGAGAAATGAAATTTTAAAAGACTATAATATTTTTTAATGAATGAAAGTTTGTTTCTGCATTTATGTATAATATTCATGTAAAAATGTGATATAATACGCTGACCAGAACCAAGGACATTTAATTGCCTTTTGAACTGCTCTATTAGTTTTGACTACTATATTATTACAGTAAATATTGATATTGCTAAAGTACAAGTGCAACGCACAGGTTGTATAAATGTTGAAGGAAATTAAACTTTCTCTGTGAAAACATGAGTACATAATATCCGCTTTATTTAAGGAATACTTTTCCAGCTTCTATAGCTCATTGTAGTAGACTAGAACTTTGCCTGAGATGATCCAGATCAAGAATGCATTTCAGAGAATGCTTAGCCATAAGTCGGCAACAGTTGAACAAGGAGTGATTTATGTTTTCTCGCAACTTATCCGTCAAGTCGACCGCTTGACTTTCATTAGTCACCCAAATTTTTCTCTGATGAAATCATTTTCATTACACTTTAAACGGAAGTCGCATAAAACGTAGCAATGCAGACATATGTGTCCTGCAGAGTGCAATGCATTATTGCATGCACTTTTTCTTTTCTTATTTTCACTATACCCCAAAATCCAAACATTGTACTGGAGTAATATTACATATGTGCATGTTTCTTAACTTTCTTCAGAATTGTACTGTTGCTTTTCTCTCGGAATCACGCAATATATCGACCTAGATACATACTACAACACAAATAAAACCACATGAAGTTTCAAAAGTTAACAAAGAACCGATTTTCCATTTCAGTCTGCAATATGAAGAAACAGCGTGTTGTTGGTTCTGGTTCAGTCATTCCATTCGAATGTTACCCAGAAAAAGTGAGGCAATATAAAATCGAGGTTCAAACCAATGCTGCTTCAGCATTTATTGTTTTGGGTGCTGCAGGTCAATCATGATGAAAGTTGGTTTGTGCCGTGTTCTGTTGGAATATGTATCACATGATTGTTTTAACCACATACTATGACCATGTTCAATAATACTCTCTCATTTTGACACATGACATACACGCTATATACCTACTACAGGCATGCAACATATTTTTTCTCTCTAAAAATCCAATATTTTTTCTTCGATCCTTGTTTGTAAATATTTTTTTCATTTTGTTTCGCTACATAATATTTTTTCCATCTTTTTTTTTGGGTGGTTGAATGTCCTAATAAGCCCTTCATACAAATTTTTCTCTGAAAAATCAATTTCCCTTCAACCCTCATCAAACTTTTCAGCGGAATATGCACGCGGTTAATATTTCATGTTTTCATCAACCTTTTCTCACATAGTTGCATAGTTTCTTCTGCATATAGAATTCGCCTGGAAATTGTTTGTTAATTCCACTTCTTCTCATGATGAGAAGACATGAAAGACAGCGTAATTGTATGAGCATGAAATGAAAGCTCATAGCTAGGTTTATCTAACTTTCACAGAATTCCATACTCACGGAAAAAAGCAAGCCCACACAAATATTTCCATAACATACCTGCCAAAACATTCTTCTCTCCGTAGAATGTAACCTTCACCTTTTCAGGTGAAAAACTGTGTATGTAGCTAATCAGAGCAGGAACACACTCTGATATGAATACCGAGGAGAGTACAATATTGCACTGCGTATTTGACAAGGAGATCTTGATGAGAGAACACATAATAACAAAGAGTCACGTAGCGCCAGGCCAGGTTATCATCATTGGACTAGCAAAAAAATGGCTTAATGTAGCGGTCCTTTGTACTCTAGTTAGGAAGGCTTTGTTCAACGAAAAAAGCTAATAAAGCCTGTATAAACACATAGCGCTAATATCGTTAACAAAATAATGGGAATTCCTTTTTTTCTTTGGAGCTCCCTATCTATCTTCTAAAACTAACGAGGAAAAGTAGCGCTTTTCAGCACAATGTCTTTTGTAATGTTTGCAGATGCAAATAAATAAACGATTATAATGTCAACCCTTCATGCATACGTCATTTAGCTTTTGCTTCATTCAATTTGGCATTCAGGTCCACGTTCTCATTTTCGTTAGATGATACAATGCGATACTGCTTCGGCGAACGGAACGGCAAAGTAGAGAGAGCTCGAGTTCCTTTGTATGGGATGAATATCTTTGTGTAGGCACTTGAGAGAAAGACAAGCACAATCACATATAAAGGCTCTTTACATTCGCTTGTCTCATTTTTGGCTTTTGACTCTGTCTATATATTCCACTCTTTTCTTGGTATTTTGGTGATGCTATATTATGGGCTTGTGTGTAGCTGTGGCAGTGCCAGTAGTACCACACTGACTGGAGCAATATGACTTGGTGCCGATATAAAATGGTGAAAGTGTTTCTTGTTTGGTGTAAGTAGCACATGAACTGTGAATTGAGATTGAGAGTGTAAATATGGATGTAATTTTGTATGTGAGAAACTCACTCCTTTCTCTCGCTCTCAGATGTCCTCTCTTTAATATGTTTTGCAAGCTGGTTTTGCTAAGAAATCTACGCTGTTTCTTGATTCTCTCGCTTTCCCTTGTAAATTTTTGGGTGCATGCAATCCCTACCTTCTTTTTTAGTTTGCCTGCAGCAGAGCAATATTACTTTCATCGTTCGTTGGTCTGCGTCTGGTTCGTGTTGTGTGTGATTATGGGACAGTTTTTTATGTTCTTCAAACTCACTCTCTTTCCCCAACAGGAGCAAACGACCTAGCCGTCTTCACAATGGCCAAAAAATGTGGGCATCTATATGAGTCCATCGTAGTAGTGTTGCTGTTTCATGAGGAGTACATCACTAAAAACTGCATGAAATATACCTATATTAAGACGGAATGATATTAGATGAGCGAGCATGTAGTAGGGAGAGTAAAACACATACAACATTTATGTAGGAAACTTGTGTGTGTGTTTCTCTTTCATGTTACGACTATGACTTCTTTTGTGTTTCATACAACACGAGACCTTAAAGTACAAGAAAGACTATATTACACACTCTATGTACAATATTGTTTGAATCTCATAAAAACGGATCACTTTTTCTCAAGTGAAAGCTTGAATACGGTAAACTAGTCTAGTCTAAGCCTCTCGGCTTCCATACTGCGGAGGAAGTGAAAGCGTTTTTGATGCTGGACATGGAGTGCCTAAAATATATGTACGAGGCGAGAGCTTTGCGTGACTTTCTATGTGCACATAAGCCCATCCCCGCAGTACCAGTTTCAGCAGTGGCATTATTACTCAACTTGGCTCATTCCGTTTTTTTTTCTCTCTCTCTCTCTCTCTCGTTGAACACTTTTTTTTGGCTTAGTTGGGCTACATACATACATGCCTACATACATACATGCAAAATGTGACGTGTGCCTTTATTATGAATGTATGTAATGTAGGAATGTATGTAAAAGAATGCATTTGGTCCCCATGCTAAAGTGTTCTTTCATAAAAAGATCTTATATTGATTCAGGCTTTGTGGAGTCTGCATGCATGCAATAGAGCCAAAACTGAAAGAAGAGTCCTTTCTGTTAAAACGTAAATCCAACATGCCCGGGCTTTAATGCAGGACTCTCCTTCCTTCTTCCTCTTTGTAGGACACGAAATACTTTAGTGTCCTTTTTCTCTGAGCTTCCGTTTAAAATATAACGCTATCCTAGTTTGAAGACCAGTTTAAAAGCAAGAAAGGAAAAAGACAGTTAAGTAGAATTTTAAAGTAAATTATAGAATAGTTATGGCTCTCACGTCAGCATTGCACGGTGCCCTTTTAAGGGGCTCAAGGGGAAAAGCGGAAACTTGTATGGGAACGATTCTCCTGGAAAGCAGTAGTTTAAAACGTATGGAAAAATCGTAGGGAAGCTCGTCCTCCGAACCGACTCTGAGTTGAAGCATTTTGGTATGTGTGATTGTAAATGTTGTAAATTTATTTTATTGATAACGGTGAAAGTATTTACCAGCTTATTTTGTGTAATTATGTAAATGTGATATTATATAAGAATGAATGGAGTATATATAAAGTGTATTATATATAAATCGCATGTACGTGTCTGTAGGGATTCGAGTGCAATTTGAAGCAGTATGCAATCTTCAATTTGAGACAAAGTTTGATAGCCGCGTCACCTTCCACAAGAAGCAGCTCTCAATCTTTGCGAAATCAATGGACACGGATAGTGAAGGATACCAGCTTTCTCCTGTCATGGTGGAGCTTGTCGAGTCTAGACGTAATATAATTTCTTCTTTCTTGACAAAACCATGCATTTATGGTTTTATGATGAAATGAAGCAGCATCATAAAATGAATTGTATGATAACAAATGTTTACTGGGACTTTCCATGATTTCAGCAACACTTTCCGAAAATCAAATGCAAACATGGTCGGTGATACTAGCTGAGCAACCTGCGCCTAATCTTCCACCTGCAAGACCACATATAATGCAACCAGGCATTCATAATTTTGGATTTGAACTAATTATCCCAGGGGAGACCCTACCAGCCCCGTTTCGTAGTCCTTATGGTACCCTGGTATACAAGGTGGTGGCCTACGTTAAGAATGAGTTGGCAGCGTTTGTTCAAATTGCTGATAAATCTGTTCGTTATCCTGGATATCACAATCTTCTCCTCAATGAAGAAGCTGCAAAGATTATAAAACTGGAGAGAACACTGAAAAAGTCTGTGTTTTCCAGTAAAAAGTTCGTAACGGCCGTGTTTAAAGTTGAGGGGTCGGGTTATTTGCCAGATGAAGACATTCATTTCACCCTAACTGTGTGTAACCCCAAGTGCATGACAATGAGCACAATTGTGGTGAGTCTAATTCAGAAGATTAACTATCAGGTGAATGGGGCAAACAAATCCACATCGAATACGCTAGATACCAAGGAATACCAACTGAAAGAACCCAAGCCCGAGATCGATTGGCATGGGAGGCTGAAGGTGAAACGGAGACAGATTCCTACGTACACTCATCATCCAATGTACACAGTGACTCACACTATCCTGGTAAGCAACTTTCACTTTTCACTTTCACTTTTAAATTTTTTTTTATATTATTCTGGTTTGGTATTCAAATGTAGTTTCGTTTAATGCAAACAACTGCAATCACTCATCCACATGATGAATTCGTTTCTTTTTTGCATGAATTCGTTTAGTACAAGGTCCAAGTTACTGACTACGGTTCGCTTAAAGGTGAGGCACCCATATTCATTGGTACATGCAGGGACACGGTGGAGCAACTCACGAAAACCGCATGCATACCTGACGAGCATGAACCCAAGGTTCCAAGAACCTTAAAAATCAAAAGACAAAGCTCAAGTGCTTCAACTACATCCACCGTTTCAACTTCGGAATGTGCAAAGTCGCCTCCATTTTCCCCCTCGGATGATGCATGTGAGTATACTAACACATACATGAAACTTTTACTTACTTTTTCATTTTTCTCATCATAACTATTAAAATTTTTGTCTACAACATTTACTTTTTTCCTTGCGTAGTACCTCCGGTGGATGATGATGATGATCAGGTAGAGGATTCAGCAAAGAAACTGGAAGATTTGTCAATGTCTCCAGGAGAAGAAGTTTCCACCAGTTCTGTGTAAAATTAAGGAGCTCTGTGGGATCGACAGAATGTGTACTTACTACTTATATAGAAGACAACGAAGAAATGACATGATGCCACAAAACATTTGCCTTTCTTTGAAATTACACCTTTATATAACTGGAAACAATTTTTGACGCAATATTCCGCTTTACACACGCTGACTACATCATACGGTGCTATTACTTATACTATTTAACTACACGAGCAATAGCCATATTTACATACATGAAATAACATAACATGATACACTATATATCATACGTATATAATAGATAAATTACCCGAACTACATACCCACCCGTGATCCGAAATGTGCAATCGCATAATCGCGGATAAAACAGCCTCAATCCTAAGTGTATGAAACTTATTTTAGTTAGTTAGCTATACAAATTATATGAAACTGCAAAACCACAAGCAAAAAATACCTTTTTACAGTTTTGCATTTAAGTTAGGGTTACGAGATAATTGACTCATTTCTTTACGAAAAGACGGTGATGCTGATGAGACAACACGCACGATTCTCAACAAATCTTTGTGTTGATTGAGACTGTATCTACGTGGGAAATAGAATTGGAATGTGGCAAGGCGCATTTTAGATACGTATAACACGTAAGTGTATGATTTAAATTTAAAAGACATTCAAAGACACGATTGAACGTGTATGCATTTCGCATACATGCTTAATTTTAATACTTTTATGCAGAATAATTTGCAACGATAGATGCTGTACTGTATATGTATATCATAAATGCCTATAAACGCCTGAATCTGCAAATTTTATACAAACTTTACGCAAATAGAATTCAAGCCAGACTTTCCCAGTGTAAGATTATAAAAGATAGAGAGGTGTGTAAATCCTATCGAATTGCAAGTATTCAATTAGCGACTGCTTAGAAACAGCCTTCAAACTAAGTTGGTAAACTGATAAAATCTAAGACAGGTGGATGTAGAACGTAAAGATAAAGAATTTATAAGTGAAAGTCGGTAAAAGTATAATTGAAACGTAAACGTGTAAGGGCGAAAAATATGATATGTAAAGAATATTTACACTCTTATATAGTATTTAGAGCTAAACGAAAGTCACCAAGCTTTCCAGTCCACCCACACTTATCCTAAAATATCAAGACATCTACAACGGTATTGCGTCGGTCAAGGATATTCTTCTGTGCAGCCTTCCAGTTGCCGCAATTCATTTATAACTATATATATCGTCATGAATTTACTATATGCAGCGCCTTTGCCTTGTAAAAAGAGAATGCAAATATTGCAACCAATATTGAGCATTCAAAACCTATCACTGTAACTGCAACGAACTTGTAGCGTCAACGCAAAAGTCATATAACTGTGCATTTCATGATTTTGTGTCCTACTCAAAAACGAAACATAGCCTAATAATTTTTATATCATTTAAACCGAAGCCATATGAATATTTCATTAGTTTTATTTTCAAACTAAACAATACATATTTGTTTTCACAACCGTGCCGTATGGGTCCAAAATGTTTTTGAGATGCACGTATGGATTACCTCTATAGTGTATTATCCAACTAACATTTGACAAAACAGTTGACGACAAAGTTATAAAAAATATGCCACAATACAATGAACAATACTTAACTGATCTACACGAGAAGAGTATGAATTTGGATGGGTTTCAAAAGTGTATGACCAAAACCTTAAAAAATTTCCACCAACAAAACCATCCTTGAAAATCATTTAAGCTGCACTTTCGATAATATGCCTAAACTCTTGACAAAACTGATATATATATATCTTTAGATCTAATACTATATGCGTACATGATAGTAAGTAGTAATACTACTATTAATTTAATACACTTGAAAACATACATAAAAAAATCTACAACATATGCATAAAACACGTGAATAATCATACATCATAATATGCCTAAACTTACAATCTGTGCACTTGATACTCGCTGTCCAAGAATTTTCATACGATTTTACCTTCTTTCTACAACCGTTTCCCAAAAAAAACTATGTGTAAAGTTTAACCTATAAAATGTATATGTATCATACTTTTACAATTAAGCCGACATACATACAAGCAACATCAATGTAACTCATCGACTTTGTATATTTACCATGTATTAACATTTTTGACAAATACCTATGTATGTACTTAACTTTATCCACAGTACCTTAACTTTTAATTCAACTCCTTATGTACCATTAGTTCAAAATGCAACGAACTTACATTTTGCAACACATTTTGAGCTTACAATGAAAAAACACTTTGTCATAATTCTCATATTATATATCAATTCCTCAATTTCTATACCTTATATATATGTTCTTGTATCTGTATCTGTTTCATTCAAATTGAAATCGAGAATCTTTCTGTCATACAAACCAAAACCAAACATCTTATCGATCAATTATAATTGTGTATGTCAATATCAATAACCGTTAAGTATCACATCACACACATATACATACATACATTATGCAAAAACAACAGTGTATTTGCCCATTTCATACACAATATGGTTCCCTACATTTAAAGTGACCCATATTGTGTAACAACAATGAAAATAATTGTTTAACACTACAAAATACATTACATACCATTTTTCTTATTAATATCATCATCATCATCTTCACCATCTTATATGTGTATCGATCAATATCAAATCAAGGTTATGTATTGTCATATGCAATTTTTACTCATTATAAAAAATTATTATTATATACGGTTATCATAATTTTTATAATTGTTTCATTAGCATGTTAGTAAATCGCTACAATTTTAATACGTTCATTGTGACATTTCATTGAGTATTTGAATAAACGAGTATCATTAATTAATCTGATATTGAAAACTTTCAATTGCAAAAATTTATTCTAATAGTAAGTTTGGCATTAAAACTGATGGAAATGTGTAGAAAAGTAGAAACATCTATAACATCGAACAACATATATTCAACTAAAACTGAAATTGTTCGTTATTTCATCATGTTTGCTTAAACTGACGATCACAATATATACCAAATTTTCATATATTTTCTTATATAGATAGGTAAAGTGAAGAGTGGTTAATGTATTAGTAGTGTTTGTAAGATGTAATGTCGCGTGTAGCCCCATTGAAATCTTAACAAGAGCCGGGCCTGTTGTTGTTCTGTACAAGTCCATCCAACAACTAACTCATGTGCAAAAACAGTAGGATATGACTAGAAATCTAGAAATCAAAATTCCCTTTTTATAGTTTGATTATTGATATATTGTTGACGGCGAGATTGGCTAACTAGGAAAATAGCTGGTGGACCAGAGACATATTAAAGGTAGGTGCTAAATGTGAATTTACAGGTTAGATGAATCTATACTGTCTATAATGTAGGTTGAAGGTAAATACAGTGTTTAATATTTGTGTTTTGTTTCTGTAGAGTTAAAATGAACTCCTTCAGCAGAAGCTGTAGATTATTGATAGCTAAATCCCGTTCTGTATCTACAGTACCGGCTCTATCAACATTTTCATCATTTACACAGTTCATTATACCTTCTAACAGAGTCTCCCAAAGAACTACTGGTTATGTAAACCCTGTTTTCCAGTATGGTTTGGCAAAGTTTTCATCTGACGCAGCTCCACTCAGCAAGGAGCACATTGAAAAACTGGTTAAAAACAACAAAGTCGTTGTATTCATGAAAGGAGTTCCAGACGAGCCGAGGTGTGGTTTCAGTAACGCCGTAGTTCAGGTGCTTAGGATGCACGGAGTCACTAGCTACGATTCACATGACGTTTTGCAGGATGAAAATATTCGGCAAGGTATTATTGATTGATTGATTCTACTTTAAATGCATTCAATTAATATGGAATGAGCTGAATGAATTTCTCAAATTGTTGTTTTGTCGACAGGTATCAAGGATTACACGAACTGGCCTACTATACCTCAAGTTTTCATCAATGGGGAATTTGTTGGAGGATGTGACATTCTTATTGAAATGCACAAAAATGGAGAGCTAGTCGAACAACTGTCAAAGGTCGGAATTAAGTCTGCTCTTCTAGATGAGGCAAAAAAGGACAGTTAAAATACAGGGTCGCAATTGATTAGCTTCATGTAGTTATCAGTGCACGTGACTTTCACCATATATATACGTAAGTCTTGATATTGTAGGTTAGGTTTAGATTTAAGTTTATTTCTATTCTAAATATTGAAAATGGAATAAAGTTACAAAATGAAGGAATACATAGACTAATTGTTGGTTATTTTTCAATTTATGCCCACATTATCTACTATAAATATTTTCGCAGCAAATATGGACACTGGTACTAATACTAATACTTGAAGTAATCTTAAACTTTTGCTGGTATCTGACTGATAAAAACAAGTACAAAGAAAATTGGAATGAACAATTTTTAACCTTAAATTCACACAGCGTATTAAAAGTAATGAAAATTCGGGACTTAAAATTATTTTAGTAAATGAAACAGCGAACATTAGTAACACCTTAAGTTAATTCCGGTCCAACTTTCGCTGTAAACTTTGAAGATTAGACTTCTTCATCTACTTCAGCTTCGGCATCCTCCTCCTCTGATTGATCTTGGTATACACGTCGACTTGCCATCAGTGCTTGCTTTCTTTGTTCGTCTTCTACAACCATGCAAGACAGGCGAGTTCGGATCTCTCGTTCGACTTCTGCAGATGAAACAACCTGCACAAACCCAAATAATATTACTGTCAAGTAGTCTGTATTCAAAACAAAATAGTTACGTTTACTTACTCCCAACTTGGAAAAACACTGTTGACGAAATTCATCATTACAAGTATGCACAATGATAGATCGGATTGCCTTGCCCAGCAAATTTGCGCAGTCCATAGTTCCTAACTCATTGTATGGTTTAGGAATCTGTGGGGCTTCAAAATAGTCTTCGATAGCAACACTGCTCATAGGGACGGAGCTGTAAGCCTGAGACATGTTCGAGTTGAAGTTGGAATTGCTTGCTGTTAGCCACGAAACCATTTGTGACATGTCCGTTCGAAGAATCGAAGTAGGTGTAGGCGTCGGTGTGGTCGTAAGACAGACTGGCGGAAGTTGACTTTGGGATGATCCATGATGATTGTAGTGCCTCAGAGGAGGAGGGGGTGGAAGAATTATTTGAGAGTTCTGAGAGTGGTGACCGAATGATGAAGAAACTGATCGCTCCGACAATATTCGTCCCTGAGATGACGAAGATGTTGGTAGTGGTCCCGGAATGATTGTTCGGCCGTCGCTGAATCTGGAAGCTGTGATCCTCGCATTGGCATTAAATCTGTCCATCTAAAAATATTATAAATAAATCATAGCTATGAGAAATCACTTCCAAAGTCCCAAGGCACACAAAACATGATGTGTCATTATGATGAGAATCCCATACAATAAGCTAAAATCTTTATGCTTTTTTTAAATCATTTCGATAACCCTCTTTTGCAAATACAGAAATACTTGCATAAAATATAACTGACGATGCTGCGGAGTAGCATAACTAACGGACCGTTATTAATGGTTATGTTGTATTTGATATTGAACAAAAGTGGTTGCTGGATTGGACTCCATGTAAGCATAATACATATAGATTTTGATGATGATGATTAATTCATATTATGATAATGATTATGGATTATTGGCAGAGAACGAACGAGCAGCTTGCTTCACGTTCTCTCTTTTAAGTCTTTTTATGCATATGAATGATCTTTGTTGCTTTGCTGTGCATTCAAGACACTCCAGTTTTACAATACATTTCCCCTATTACTACCGCGAATGCACTGTCTGAATATAAATATAAAATATCCAGCCTACCTCTCGCTACAGGAAATGATACACAACACCTGAGAAGCTATCTTAGATACGCACTACGTACATTTGTTGGTTAAGAAACTAAAGTAATTAGTTTCACGATCTACTCACTAGTCAATTTAAGCAAAGTCACCAACAACGTGAGCACAAACCTTTCAAGTGGACTGTGGTGTAGTGATTTGATGTAAATCATAATAGCCAAACCCAGGCGGTGTATGAAATCTGAACTGAAGCCAGTTAATGATTTAAGCAAACAAAAACATTATTTCTATTGTATTAAAACTACGGAATTGTGTATTGTTTCATACATTTCCACCTTCTCGAAAACCTTAAAAAGAATTGAAGGTTTCGGTGAGCTTTGAGGAGTGTCAGGGGTACAGAATAACAGAATATTAAGTTTTGGGATTCGACACCAAAATGAATTCCATGGACATCGGTGCATCGGACAGAAATAGGGTAAGCCCTCAATTTATCGGTTGAGTATCATAATTTAAAATATCTTTTACATGTAAACTTCCTAACGTTTTGTTCCGGGAGCACATTCATTTGTATCTGATGCATATTGCCATTGCACTACCTATACCTTGACGCCTGAATACGCCTCCTACGTCATGTCATTATAAAGTGCAAATGAAGCAGTTAAATTTCCAAAATTAAAAAATTCAATACGTCCGACTTACCTTCATTAAACTCTTCGTTATAATAAGAACCAATATAAATATATATAATACCACACAAACAGCACCAAGCGAAGCATTAATTCCTGCTTTGCAACCGGAAGTCACTTAAATGTGGATTAGCAATAAGATAACAGACCAATCAAGTACAAAACGGATTTATTTTCAAAGCACTTTAGAGGACGATGAATAAGTGAAAATAAGTCAGTCAGGAGTTTCAAATGATTTTCATGACAAAATGACAGAAATCGCCACAAAGCAAGAAACATAAAATCGGAAGAGACAGCTCGGTGCAACGATCAGTTTCTGTGTAAAGTTTCAAAAATTTTGAAAATGATGTTTGCACCAACCTTCCCGCTGTTCAAACATCCATGTCAATCGGTCATGCATTTTTCAAAACTACTTTGATAAAAAGAAGCGTTTTTTCCATGCACGCAACACTCATCATTTGACATGTCACGTTCACGCTGAACAGTGCATTGACATGCATGAAAATTATGGTAAATAGCTTCAACCAATCCCGTTTTAGCTATTTAGCTAGTTTGATTTTCGGTTTTCTGGTTTGGTTAGAAAACCTACGATAATATAGGAAAGAACATGAGTTTTTTCTCATCATCTAATTTGATTTATTGAAGAATTCATTTTATCTAGCATTACAGATTACATCATCATGTTACAAGCATATTGAATTTAAAGGAATCCTATGCTAATCTTTGCTGATAAAGGCTGTATTCGCACTTGCGATTGCAAAGTTTAATTGTTGAAAAAGATTATGGGAAAGGCACGGTGAAAGTTTTTAGTTTCGATTTCCGATTAGTAAATTGTCTCTTTGTGTTATCATTTACACTTTACACCCAAATATACAAAGGAAGGAGGCGTTCAGATAGTCTTCAACTAATATCTTATCATATAGCCATAATCATATCAATATCATAGGTATGAGAATCACAACATATTTACCATTCTTCCGGTTTTTCAGATTTTCGTTTTTAGTTCACACCCCTGTTCTTAATAATCCGCCCAGAAATTTAAGAACTAATTAGGTTTCTGTTTCTTTAATTCTATTACAGGTCCTTCCCTCTTCTAAAGCATCCAGTGGCATGAGCGAACAGGATGTTTTCAAGACCTGTCTCTTCCACTGTATCCTTATTGTACTTTCTCCAATCTGCACCTTTTTTGCGCTTAAAATTTACTTTTTTGATGGTAAGTCTTGAATGTATTCGCAGTGGATTATCGTATTAACATTATCATAGCACATAACCATCGACCATCGACATTAGTTAGTCAAAGTGCAATATTTATTCATTCTTTCATTTTTGCTGTGAGGGCATAGTAGTAGAAATTGACCAGTAAACATGATGTGTGAAAGTGAAATGGAATTTCATTGGTTTCATTCATGAAAACTGTTAGCCAATTTTAGACGTTAAATGTGCGATGGAACGGATTCATAATTAGTTTTTAAACGCTAATCCTGAAGAAGTCATTCAGCCAGGCTTAGCGTTTGACGCATTTACATCGTTCGAAGTACAAAGGTTGAACGGTTGATGTCATATCTCAGGTCATTAAAATAAATGCCTTGCCTGTCTAAGTATTGAAGAAACGGGACAACATGCATTTGTGCAAATCGTAGGGTTTACTATCGAATTGCAATGGTGTATGTAAATATTTTTTATAGAGAAAATAGAAAGACGTCATTTGTACATACTTATATATCTTTCTGTAATATTATAATCCTCGGATTGAGTGAGAAAAAACTCAACCTAAATGTTAAATGTACTGGACAATCATCCTAATCGGATCAGGAGCCAACTTCGTGTGTTGCGGCTCTTAAGTTTGTTCAGTTCGAAATAGTTTTAGCAGCACATCATTTGCATGCACGACACTACGAGGTTAAGTAGGAGTAAGGGTAATAATAACAGATAATGACATGCAATTGGGACGTAAGAAACCAAAAGTTTTGGAAAAAGATTTCCATCTGCAGATAGATGTATCTACTTTGGTTGTACCCTCTATCTCCACATAATGTTCCATTCCTTGCTTCATTGTGTTTGTCGTTGGTCCTCTGTTATTTAAATAACTCCACTTGACGAGTGAAGAATTATTCCAGAAAAGTATGCCATGAAAGCTCTCATTTAATCTCATCCTTAAGCCCTCAAGCATGAATTTTTTAACGACACAAAAATACGCATCGTCATCAATTGCAGATCTATTTCATGATGTGCAGATTTTTATGAATGTGTATTTCTATATTCGTGGCATTCATAAACAAAACAAGTTTGAATCCCTTGCAATATCTTCTTGTACAGCAACCAATAATTATTATGAACAGCTAAAAGTTACAAAAACTTCCATGTAAACTTTCAATCTTCTTGTTTTCATAAACCGCAGGAGAGGAAGACTACTAAGCCACAAGGTATGTTCAGTCAGTCAGTCAGCAGCCTACGTTAGTAGTTTGCAAACCTCTCCATGCAGTTTTTTAAATTTAATAAAATAATTTGTATTTTGTTCGGTTTGGCTCGGTGTTGCATACCGAGTAGAAGGAAGTGCCAACCGTTACACACTACACTTTAAACGTAACATTTAGCGTTTTTCACTTCCTTTAGTAATTTCTTCCGTGAGAAAAAATTCCTTCGTAATTTCTCTGGTAAGCGAAGCACCCAGTATCAACTAGTGTTGAGTTCAGTGTTTCATAAAATGGTCCGAAATTTAATATTACTTGATTAAAGTGATGTGATAATTTAATTGCCTACTTATTTCAATTATACGCCCTTTCTAGTGTTGATAGTGCTTTAAGTTTCAATTTTATGTTTGAATATAACAATGAGTAATTGTTTTTTATCGAAAGGGCAAATTTTTTTACATACATACTGTTCTGTTCAGAGCTTCAGACATTAAAGAAAGGATACTGTAATACTGTGACTGTATTTTTATCCTGAAATTCTTGTTAGATTTTCCGTCTTTGAATTACGGGAAACGTGTTTGCCAATGCATTCCACGAGACATAAACTATTTATTTTGCATACCTTCAGTTAGATAAACAAACAGGTAAACATGTTTATGCGTATAAATAAAATGATTTACTCGTGGGAACTGAAGATATTTACTGACAATGAGGATGAGAGAGATAGATTCATGCATGTTGGTTAGGTTGCTAACATTTTCATGATGAATGTCAAATGTAGTAACAAATATTTTTTTTAGAAATATAACTTTGATTTGGTGTATGTCATACATACCATGCTTCTATGTGGTGGATTTTAATGCTCTGCTAGCGTAGTTTCTAAAAATGTGGTTAACTTTGTCAGCAAATTTAAAAAGGGGTGATACAAGCAATAATTTTTTGTACGCGTGCTAACTAGGGCGTACGTCTCACCTAGCACAAGCCCAACGAACCTCTCTATTACGTGCATTTTGTTCAAGCCAAGAACAGGCAACTTACTTAATGTGAGATAGATGTGAAATGATTAAATAGACATGCGGAAATGCACCACATTTCAGGAGCACTGGGACATGGAGATAATATAATATTTCATGGTTTTGATTATTGTAGGTCATTTTCAAACGTTAAATTTTACAGTTTAAGAGTAGCACAGCCATGACTTTGGCTTTGTCGTTAATTAATTAAAACGTTTGTCAAAACAAAAAACAATGTTATATATGGCAAAAACCCCAAAGTTTGAAGAAAATTTGATAGCTCAGTTAGTCCAGTATAACGAGGTAAAGGGTGAAGGATATCAAGTTAAAAATACTGTATATATTGTAGACAATTTCAAGAGCAACCCTTACAGCAAGTATGTAGTTTCATTTCATCTCATTTATAAGCATCAGCACAATCAACAATTTTTGGTTGTATGCGTGTATAAAAACTTTTTCTTATATCGGGCCGGGACTGGGGATTATCAAGCATAAAATGTAAAGTTGTGTTTGTTTCCGATGTGATCTAGAGCACAATCAAAGGAAAAAACATTTTCCTCGAAGGTGCATTATTACAAGCGTGTTGTTTTCTTCAAAATTCATTGTAATGTGGAGTTAACGAAATATTCGAGAAAGATGTTATTTTCAAGAACAAGAGAACCACATTATGTATTGAGCAAAACCTAATCAAAGAATTGACTGTTTTTCACCGAAGCAAACGACTTATGGTTACCCATCCGTAAATACCTACTTTAGATTAAACAGAACTTAATATCCCTATAAAATACATGATGCAGTGGGGTTGCGTTGCTCACGTGTACTGCCGTACTTGTACTTTTATAGCATAACCTGCAATTTATGTATCAGTGCACTTTACTTTTTTTGATTCATTGTCATTTTTTGAGTTAGTTTAGAACGGAGAAACGCATCCGCACGCCATATTATTTCCTGCTTATACTTAATTGTATGTATCACTACCTGTTCACTGTCCGTAAGTCATCCTATCTCCATCATCACATACTTTTTACCAGTAGTTAGTCATATAACCCTTGTTGGTGGACTGTGGCCGTAGTTTCCTTTTGAAATGTTGGTAGAGCTGCCATAATAATATAATGAATTTCTCTAAAAAAAACTTATCATTACATATAACATAACAGATACGTGTGTTTCGCGTTTCACAATGTGGTTTCGTCTTTCGAAGTCTTATGTTTAGGCTTAGGCCTACAAGAACCACGACCAAACGCTGCCAATTCTTTTTATTCATTTTAACTTGCTTTGTGTGGTACATGCTACCGTACAACGCATTCAAATAAAATATATACGTGAAGAGCCGTATTTTGAAGGATCTGTCTGACTGCTCATCAGTCAAACCTTACTTGTAAAAGAAAGATAACAAAAGAGTTTTAGTCTTGGTTCAGTAATCCTGTATCCATCATTCGTGTGGATCACTTCTAAGAGGAACCTTCTCATCATCTTCATTGTAGAAATAATTAAAATTATATAGGTCACTTACTCTCATCTTCTATTTGGCATGACGCTAACAAGAGACTTATTCTGAAATAGCAAACATTAGCATATAGTGCATTTATTTCTTTGTAGTTGTCTCTGTGTATACGGAAGGGCTACGCGAGCGTATTTGTATAAAATGTAATGTTTATTTCATCAATCATTTGCGGCAAGTGTTTGCATAGGCACGCTTACCTTTTAAAAAGCTCATCCACCATGATTTTTCGTTTGAAGCTAAAAAGCTTTGCAATGTGCTTTCAAGGAACTTCATAGAAATCGAATTTTACGAGAAAATCTGCAGTAAATGCAGATTCAGGGTAAATTCGTTAAAAAATGTAGGTAATTGTGTGTGCAACATGAATTGGTGATGTTGAATTAGTGTATAGGAGCAATAGAAGGAGTTCCTTCAAGTAAGTAATAACAATAGATAAGTTGTAATGAATTAAGCTCTAAAAATTCTAAGAATTTGAGTTGGTATCTTTATTATTGGTCTTCCTCAGCTCATTTAAACTCAAACACTGTAGTCAAGAACAAATTGATGAAGCTTCAGCCTTTTCTATGTTACTGCATCTTCATCATTATCAGATTATGGAAGATAGGGAAAGTAGTAGTAGTGGCACACGATAGTTAGTGGTGTGATGTACTCATGTACTCTCATACATGATATTGAAAAGGAAAATGGACACGGTTAATTTCCCTGATTATTGAATTTGTCTAGTCTTTATTCATGTGAATAAGTTAATGTGCAGCACATTATTCGCTTGTTCGATTCTTTAAAAAACAATGTACGTGTTGTATTTTAGAAAGAAAGCGAAACGATAATCACCTAATTTCCTGCTTTTTGTTTGAATCACTGCAGCAATTCTTCAGTTGGAACACATACAGTCGAACCTGTATAGCGCCCTTTCAGCTGTCGTTGTTCTGCATTTAGCCCTGGCTAACTTTATCTACCGTGCGTACTTTCAGACGGAGACGGTACCTGGCTTCGATAAGTTGGAGAAGGAAGATTAAATCATAAACCCTAATTTATGGAAATCGCCCGAGAAAACGTTTTAGTGAACAATTTTCATGTGATTTTTATATACTATTGTGTCCTTTTTACATGAATGGCATGTAATATTTTGTGAGACTCCTTATGAGCGTACTGTAATAGTAGTAGTTCTTATTGTTATCATTGTTTCAAAGTTATTAAAGATTGTTTCAATTTGTGTTGTTGAAAAAAATACTCTTCAGTTGTCAGTGCAGAGATTGTGTACTTTAAATTTTTGTGTGTAGCGTGCGTAACACTGTGTACGTGTAGTTTTCTTGCAGTTCCTTAGTTATAAGCTTATAGCAGTGTCAAAATGTCTTTCCTGGACCAAATTTATGAATTGTCGTTGGGTGCAATGGTGGAAGTCGAGTTAAAGGATGTTTCCTTAAAAGGCGAGTTCAGTTTACTCCGTCATGGACCTGGAAAGAATCCTGACCTGGATATTATTCAGCTTGAAAGGCCAACCGAGTTACCAAGTGGCAAGCAAAGAAACGGAACAGTTTCTTTACCTGTCAAAGATGTGATTAATCGTAAGTATGAAGGTTGCAACACATGGAATTTTGGTTTTCATATGG
Source organism: Orchesella cincta (assembly GCA_001718145.1). Lineage (NCBI taxonomy): Eukaryota > Metazoa > Arthropoda > Collembola > Entomobryomorpha > Orchesellidae > Orchesella > Orchesella cincta. The sequence goes on along the minus strand of LJIJ01000032.1, from coordinate 30,593 downwards.
CATCGTTCGTTTTTATCCATTAGTTGCTTTGCTATTTGCAGTCCACGTTCGAAACTATAACATATTCAAGAAGCAAAGGGATTTTGATGACAATCAACCTGCCAGTTCTCCAGTAAGTCAGAGCAGCAAAGGTAGTAAAACAGCTAAGAATATTGGAGCATCCAAGTCGGCTTCCAAGAAAGGAAAGCGTTCTCAAGACATGAAGGATCTGGAGCCGGTGGAAATCATGCTTAGAACGTATGTAGTTAAGGAAGAACCCAAACTGAAGCTGTTGCTGAAGCTACTAAAAGAGGTGGACGTGTGTGGAATGGCCTTTGAGGGACAAAACATTGGCCGACATGGTGTCGTAGCTTGGCTCGTCTTGACAGCTGGAAAAACTCTAATTCCAATAGACTTGGACACTCTCTCTGAGAAAATGCCTAATTTATGGAAAGTATTGGAGAAGGACCTCTTGGGCAATCCAAAGCTGGTTAAGATAATGCATGATTCACGCCCTGCTGCTGATTACTTGCAACATGCGCATGGAATTAATATGGTCAATGTTTTTGATACCAAGGTGAGTGCATACGTTTGATCGTAAATTTTACTTAATATTAACAAATTCAAATCTTTCCATATATAGGTCGCCGATGCTCTTGTTTCCTTTGATCAAAACAAAACTACACCAATAAATCAGTTAAACGCCTTGTCTGATTGCTTGGAGATACATAATCGGAGAATCCCCGTGGAAGAAATTGAGTTTTTAAGAAAGCACGAGGCTCAAGATTTTTCTACAACTTCCCCAATGCTGAAGAAACCTCTTCCACCGCCGGAATATCTGAAATTGTGTGCATTAAAAGTGAAACATTTGGTACCTCTTCGTGAAAATCTGATGAAACGACTTATGGAAAAGCTCGATCGGTGTACCGAAGCACATATGGATTCCTATCGTGATCAGTCTAAAGAGACCTACTCTGCCATGTCCAAGGTACTACTAACCAGAAACTCGTAATGTCATTGAAATATTTTGTTTCAATTTTTAATTTATCATAATGCTTACAGGACACTAAATATCTTTCCGAAGAGCTATATCAAACATTGGCGGACGATCTGGGGCAGCTAATAATTTGAAAGGCGAAGTCATGTTCACCAAACCAGGTGTATTTTTGATTATTCTGACTTCCTGATTCTTCAAAGTCTACGTTATTTAAAGTTTGGAGTAAAAGGAAATATCTATTGCATCTCCATGTTAGTTTTTAAACGCATACCATATGTAAGCACGTACATCAACTCTGAGAGTCTGCAGCAACACCAACGTTTACTTATTATTATTTTTTTAAAACATGGTACACAACAATTAGGATTCTTGTTATAATGTCCAGATATATATATTTATTCGTCTTTTGTACGATAACTCTTTAATGTAGTAATGCATGCATATCCTTAGTTGGGATATAAAAAAGGTATACAAGTACATAGTAATGAGTGGTAGTCTTTATAGATATTACAAATAAACTACAAAGTTTTTTTATAAAGACAAATTACGCATTCTCTTTAATAGTGAATTGAATTATTATTTAAAGGATTAAAAATATCTCACTGCAAAGTTACATTCTTGTTCGTCTGGTAAACCAAAATTCATAATATATTGTATATAAATTCATATACTATTCAGGCATTATTGTTGTTATTACTCACTAAATTAATATGAGTTCGTTCATTCGTTCAGCTACACAATATAACTAATTTGCTTTACTTCTAAATTGAAAAAACAACTACCATCTATTTATTATTATTATTATGTACACTACATAATTTAATTACTATCATTATAATAAGCCGCTAAAGGATCTTCAATATCCGGTAAAACAGGGAAGTCTTGAGAAGTAGATCTAGAAGATGTACTTGATGCTGCTTTGTTGACAACTGTTCTTTTAATCACCATTTTCCCACTTGTGCCAGTCCTTATTCGAATTTCTTTCAGATCGTCTCTTTCACGTAATCTGTCAACATCCTTTTGATCACCTTCTGCTGATCTGGATGTTACCTATGCCATACTGTTTACATTATTTCTACACATGATCTTGGGACCTTCCCTCAACGATTCCGTATTCTCGTCGTATGACCTACCTTGGTCGTTATATTAGCTCTCCTAGCAGGAGCAGTAATAACAGATGTCGGGCGTCTTGAGCTCCTTGCATAACTTTCATCATCCCTATCCCTATCATACACCGGCGAGCGATTCCTCCTTGATTGGATAGGGTCGATACTTCGTTTCTTATTTGGAGGAGATCGAGATCTGGAACGTTCACGAGAATTCATTCCCAGTCTAGCTCTTACACTTGGCAATTCCCTTTTGTCTATTAAAGCGAGAAATAATTAGGATTAGCATCAAGTCGTCCAATTTAGCGTGAAATAACAAAAAGCCTAACTAACTTGAAACTTTAACACTTACTTGATATAATATCTGATCTCATACTCGACTGATGTGTGTTGGCGATACTTACAGATCCATATTTCAAATCTTCACTTCTATTGAGTCTCACATTAACCGTGCTTTTAGGACGAACTATTGTTAGCGTTTTCTCTTTTCTCTCTAATAAAAGCATTAGATAAAAGTGTTATGCCTCAATCAACCACACTTTGACCTTTTTGAAAATGATTTTGGAATGCGAAAGGAAGCAGAAAGGAAGACTGCAAAAACCGTACCGTCCCGAAGTGAAGAGCTTGACAACGATCTTTCTGATGAAGCTGGACTAATACGTTGTCTAACTTCAAACTTAGTCGAAGACATTGCTTTGTCAATCCGCGGCGATGGTGCAGCCTGGCTAGTACCAGCACTAACAGAGCCAAGTCTTGCGAATACAGACGACTGGGCGATCAAAAAATACTTATATTATTTTTAGAACTACTTACTATCTAAGCACAAATACGCACGGATTTTATTTATTTTTAGGATAATAATAATTATGATTTCAATTAATTGGAATTTTCGCTTACACTACTACGACTACTCCCTTGCGCAGCATCCCCCGCAGATGAAGGACTCGCAGAAGAATTCAAACGTATCTTGGTATCACAAGAGCTACTAACTTTGCTTTCACCCAGTCTCTGAAACACCGTTGGTTTTTTATCCTTTGGTGCCTCTGGCTCTTCCGCTCCCGGTCCAACTGCAAGGAAAATACAATTACGTCAATATATGCAATACTATTTAAATATGTACAAAATGCCAACTAAATAAATGCTTAACTTACGTCTGTTTTGTAATAACTTTTGAGTTCGGGGTGTGGTACCCTCTGGCATTTTAATTTTATATTTGCCTTCGTGTTCAGGAAGGACGCGGATTTTCTTTTGAACAGGGACTTCCTCCTTTAAAGTTGAACTATCAGAGTCACTATCATTTCGAAGAATGATTATTTTCTTCTTCATTAGGCTGTCATCATTATAGTTTATTGGACTTTCTGCGGGTTTCGGTAGTGGTTTAGCAATATTCTTTGTGGTTCCGGTGGTCGAACTCGTAATTTTTTGAGATGTAACTGATTTAGTACTTGAGGCTCCTGAAACATTGGAAATTCGAATGTAAACCAATGAAACAAATTCTCTTAAATTAAATTCTTGCTTGTAAGGTATTATTACTTGCGACGATTGATGATTTCACCGTATTTGAAGCAGAGCCACCAACTTTGCTGAGAACTACCTTCTTTGCCACAGTTGAATTACTTTTAGGTGTTGTCGACGAAGTAATAGATTTTGTTGATACATCTGCAGTAGCTACTTTAGTGACCGTTGAAGTTGGCTTCGCTGTCTCCAAAGCTTCTTCTTTTGACTACAGACATACAACAACAAAAAACATTTCCGTAACAAAATGTTTCCATTTTTCCATTGACGAAGTAATTATAAACTGAAAATTATTGATTGTGTTAACCTCATCGTAGACCTTCTTTGCATGTTTCAAAATCGCAATAATATCTCCCATTGCCGTAATTCCCATATCCCGAAGACACTCCTTCGTTATGTCCATCAGCATATCTCTGCGAATTCTATTTTCATCAAATATGACAGCATACTTTGTGTCGAATCCAGTAGGGATACCGGCATTCCGAAAAAAACTTAACCACATGGCTGCAATCATAGTGAAAACATCAAAACATTAATCTTCCAATATAGACATTACACAAATCAATCAAACAAATGATGAACATGTTGTTAAAACTCTTTCAATCGTAAATAACAAAACGCACAACAATCCCAACCTCGGACTTCCGACATTGTGAATAGACTTCTCCGGTAAAGTCTTGTCCTTAAAAATACTTTCAGTCAAAGTAAAGGCTGTCTCCAAACACCAAACCACAAATTCACCAACACCTCTGGTCAAACTGAAGTCTTCCGAGCTTCCGAGAAATCTGTAACAAAATCGACAATTGGAAACGAAATTAAGGATACATGAAATCAAAAACATCATATCTCTCTGCTCCACTCTCCGTAAAGATAGCTTAAATCATAAACTTTAGTAATTGCTCATAAAACTTAAAACTAATTACCGATTGAATGATAATGAGTCCCAAAGTCAGGATGTTCAATGTCACGGCCAACTGTTGACTGCTACAATAATTGATCAGTAATAAGTTGATTCGTTTTAACACCTGTAAAACTCCATGTTCCCCTCAACCCTTCTTAGCAAATCTTCAACATCCACTGATTAAGTACTAATGATGGTTAGGTATTTGTTTAGTATTTGTGATTTGCACAATAAGACGGAAGTCGCATAGATGTTATGATTTGGGTTGTTGTAAAGATATCCTTGAGCTATTGTGGATAAAGTTGTTTGTTACAGAAGAGAGCCTGTTATACTTACGCGGGTTGGGCTGACCATTGAGTCCTAAGCATCTCATTCTCATTCCCAGACGCGTGCTCAACCAACAAAGACATGCGTGAGCTTTGAGTAAGAAAACATGATGATTGAAGAAAAAATGCTTTTGGCTTTTGCATCACAATTTTTTCACCTTTTCTTTTCTGCTTGATGAATGAATACTAATCTTGTTTGACTGGATATCGACGTGTTTTCTACAGGTAAAATAAATAATTGTCGGTTTGCGTTTTGAAGTTGCTTCGAGTTGGAATGTTATCTTACCACCCAGGAAATAGCAACAACCAAAATAAGATCTTTGAAGGTAAGTAATAAAATAGATCATCCAGTCACAGTATACTGTGACTGTTCGGTTAATTTTTAAAGGAAGCCAGTGGTTTTTCTGTTATCTGGGTACATTTTGTAGTTCCAAAGTTTACCGACTGGGTTTTGCATTTTAAATGGGGAAAGTCGGTTTATTTATATGGTCCTAAAATATTTGTTTGTCATCCATGTTCTATCACTGGGAGCGTTATCTTCCTGTCGTTCTCGCTCTCATTCATTCAACTAAATCAATCTGAAGAATCATGTGTGTGTATTCTTTACGATTTATGATTCCGTCGTACTTTTGTAGTTTGTTCAGTCAGATACACTACTTGCATTCGTAACTCTTGTTTGAATCATGTAACCTGTTGCAAAATGAGTTGTTGAAGTCTTTGAAAGCTTTGTAACATGCGACGTTAACTGTATAATACTTTTTGTGAAAATAATGATTACGAAGCAGTGATGGGTGATATGGGTTTACCATGTGCATACATATAATATATTATGTTGGTGCTCGGTACAGCATATAAGCTATACATGCCACATACTGTCTTGAATTTTAAAAGAAGAAGAAGAGTGCTATAAAGACATGTTCATATCAATTGTAGTCTAATATTTCAAGATTTTTTTTTCTTAGAATGCAATGAAAAAGGAAACAACCGTGACGAAGAGGTAGGATTAAGACACACACCGATGGCACCCAGTTTTGGTATAAACAATATGAGCATCCATTAGTTTTACTATGTATTTATCTCATGCACACCAAAGCCGACAGCCACCTCCTCCAGCTGCCGTCAGCGTCAGTTTATACAAGAATACAAGCTGAATGAAGGGATTTTTTCTAAAATACGATATTGGGAAAATGTGCATTATGCATTAAAAATGGTTTTAGTGGTTATTTTGGTCGAAACTCGGAATAAAGCAAATACTATGTTGGGTATAGGTACACATTTTTCAGCACATTACATGCATTTAGTTAAGCAACGGCAAAATATACCTTCTTGAAACCCTTTAAAGCGATTTAATAATACGATGGTCAACTGTATTTACCATGCATGCACCTTCAGTTCAGCATAATAGCATGCATATAGTATTTAATTTATTTAAGTCATTACAATACAATCGATGCTGTTGTCCGTACTCTAGTTCTAGCCTTGTCTTTTTCTTCAAATAAATGAGATTTTTAGTGTAAAAATCAAGTTTCAAAATGAAACTCGTTATGAATAGAATGAGAACAGCGGAAGAGGAGACTCCTGTACAGCATACATATTTTAGCTCCCTAGACTTATAGTAAACCATACTGGTCTTTTTGCTCTTCCTTCTCCTTGTTTCTACTAGTACTTAACAATCTTACAGGAACATGGCTAATCGCTGCTGCATATTTTATACACAGAATACAGACATATATTACGCTGTATGGTGCACTACAAGGAACTTTGCTTTCTCGTGGTATGGCATGCATGTCAGCAGGAAAAGGATAGAGCAGAACAAGAGCCAGAAAAAATGGAACTTTGCAAACTATGTACGAGAGAAAAATATATATCATCAAAGTTTCAGTTTGATCGTCTTCCTTCCTGCATATAAATACTGGTTAATGTATTACGTACGTACCTATGTGCGGTTTGAATACAAAAACGTTGTATTCTGTACATGTTTGGGAAATGCACTACATTTCAAATATTTTTTACCCGTGCCTTCTGCATTTTATATAACTTGGATCTGCCTGAACTGTGAACTAAAACCAACGCATCACACAAATGATAATTGTGTTATTTTTTTGGCACAGGTTGCTAATAATTGTAGCACATATACATGTACACACATGACGTATACATACGTCTTTCTTTGCTCGTTGAAAAGGACGGAACCACGGTATACATTTCTCTTCTTTTACTCTCACGTAGAAATTTACAACACAACATGAGCTAGCGAAATATCTTCTTAACAGGAAGAAGAATTGTACACACATGCAATTTCATACATACATACATTTAATGTATGAGTTTTCCACACAGGAAAAGAAACTATATCATTCTAACAACTAGGAGCAAACCGTACGAAAAAAGAGTAAAAGGACAGCGGATGATGTTGCTCTTGCTAGTTTTCTAGTAGTAATAGTAGAGTATTACGAAAAGTAACATTACACCAACACCATTTTTCTAGTGAAACGGCAACGGCAGCATCAAACTTCAGGGCAGCAGTATATATCGCTGAAGAAGGAAAGAGGTTGAGTGATAATAACGCACCGTCACACGCTCAGATTTTCAGATTCTGTGTATGTGCATTCTTCTTCCTCCCTATATACTCTGTTCTATAGTCATATCATATCTGTCATCATTTTTGCTAAATATTCGTCATATTCCCTTGCAAAAGATTAAGTTGGTTTCAAAAGGAATCTGTCCTCCAAACCATAAAACTTTTCAGCATAGTATAGCCCCTATCCATCGTGCAAGAAATTCGGGTAGAATCACTGAAGAAAATGCTCATCCTTGTTAACCAGAACCATTATAAGATCAGTTCTTCACTATTTTTATATAACATGCGTTCTTCTTTTGCTTGCATTTCATGAAAATTTTGAGAAGCAAAAAAAGAAGCTCCTATCACATCACATAATAGCACATTGCTGCTGTTCTATCTATCTGCATTCGTGTTTGTGTGTGTGACTGTTGGTGCTTTTATGCCGTAGTAGTATAGCTCTGTTTGGCTTTGGCTCATGAACGAGTTAAACTTATTGAGCTGTACACTGCATCCTTCTGCTCACTCATTCTTTTAACATCAGTCAGACCAGGAACTCTTTTCCGACTCGACGTAACATACACAACATACCTACATGTATTTTATATACCTAACTAAACCTCTCAAAAAATCTTATCCATAATATGTGTGTTCTTAACATGTACTTCAACGATTATGTGTGTGGAAGCCAGCCGGGAAAGAAAACTGCTCTTGTGAGCTTGATCACATATAATGTTGGATCATCCAGAGCTACTTTTCACTGAACATGAGCAAATAATGCATTAGTGACTGTAGTAAAGTTTTTTCAAAAATACTAACCGTACCGTGTGTGTCAGTTTATAGCACATGTCTAATAATATTAGCATGTAATTTTTGCATGTGGAGTGTGTTTTTCAAAAATATATGCGAGTATTGTATCGCCTTCTGTGCGGTGGTATATGGCTCCTTAAAACGTGTGTATGATTGAAACTGTAAAGGAGCCAATGTAATGTAATCGTGTAAAGGAAAAACTGAAAAAAGCGTATGCCCGTGTATTTTCGGGGTGGTTTAACTGGAACACTTGTGAAAAAAAACTCCCAATTCCCCGACCGAGATTTTACTTTCCAGATTGACTGGTGACGGTCTGTATATGTTGTCGGTCTGTTTGAGTGAGTGTGTGACTGATCTAACCTTTTTTGCCGGTATTTATCTTATTGATATAGAGAAACGAATTATAATTTAGCTAATTGTCTATATCCCTTCAGGCAGCTACTGAACAAGCGCTTTTATTTCGACTATACGACCAATAAATTTACTAAATCATTAAATTTGTCGATCCAATCCAATTGTTCAATTCTTCTTGTTCACAAAAGGGTTGACAAAAAGAAAATTGGTAACTTTATTTGAGTAATAAGCTTTCTTCGGTAACGGTTTATAGGAGAAAAGCGGGCCCAGTATAACTTGAGAAAAAGTTCAGCTGGACTTGAAAGAAAGGAACTCCTCGTCAACCTGCAATCTCAGTAAACAACGATCATAATTTTAAGGGGATATATAATACTTGTATATCTCTCTTAGTGGTCAACATTAGGCAAGTAGTGAATGGAAAAATTTTGATTGTTTTTTTGTGAGCTTGAGCATTATCAAAAACAAAAGTTTGTAGCTCAACATTATACGGTACATCGAGTTAAATAAATAAGAAACAAATTGGATTCAACAGTGTCAGCAAAAATGATGGCGATTAACAATATGGAGATGGACGAGAATGCGTACATGGAACAAGAGGAGGAATGGGAACGTGAAGGACTTTTGGATCCCGCATGGGAGAAGCAGCAAAAGAAGGTCAGAAATGTTTCGTGGATATCTTTATTATGCTCTAATAAGAAGTTCAGTCAAACATTAATCATAACATCTTCGATGAAATATGAGTGGAAATGATAGCATTTTTCATAAAGTTCTTCATCTTACACCTTGAACTGTGGGTCAACAAGATATTTTTTCATGTGCTTGAGTGACTGTCTCTTTCTCTTCTGTTTTTGCTGCTATTCCAATTAAAGTTAAAATGAATTTAATGCATTTGGAAATAGCTGCGGAGAAACAGTGTAAGTTTTATTTTGTGCTCCAATCTAAAAGAAATTGAGAAAAAATGAGGAAAATTCTCTACCGTCTGCATTTATGCAAAATGTATTTAATGTATGCATTACACTTCCGTTCGCAAGCAGTAGCAGAAATAGCATATGCAACCATTCGTTTTTTAAAAATAAGGTGGTGGCAGTGAGTGGTAATCAGAGAGTATTGAACAAAAATTCTCACAAGTAGCGTCAATATATATTTTTAGCGACACGACGAACGACTCTTTTTTCTCTTGTAATTTGTGCATATGTTGTGCTGTTGTAAAAGATTCGCTAAAAGATACATCTCTAATCCTTGAAAGTCTTTCGGTTAAAATGTTTTTCACTTGCTCTATCATCCATACTAACCGTACGAAATGAATGTACATACTTTTGTATGTAAAATGGCGTTTCAAAAACAAGTATATTTCAGTTTGCTGAAAATCTTCTGAAAGAATATTTTCTGAATTAAAATTTCACAAGGATAATAGTCTCCAAATCAAGTTAACTTCCAATGATACTACGGTATAAGAAGGCGTTAACACAGCTTCACAAATTATTCCATGAAAATTCTGGTATTGTTTGTACAAGCCAAATTAACATTCTTATTTGTAATTTGGTGATTCGAAACGTGGTTTTCTGTAACGGAAATTCCGTCATAATGCTCAACTTTAGTCATTTAGCATCAGATGAGAAAAAAAATTATATTTTTCATATTGTCGGCTTAGAAGCATTTTCATGAGACGGTCTAATTGCAAGCATTTCATAGGCTTTCTACACGATTTATATTTGCATTACTAATCTAAAGAACACTTCAAATGTGCATACCCTGCAGTCAAAGCAGGGTATCATTAGTAGAGCTAACATTGAAAGTTTCCTTCCCGAGTCTGAATATATTTCTGGTTACTTTTTACCTCTCCTCCTGATTTTACCCTACAAGGCCAACTTACGATAAATTAATGACAGTAATCACACTTGGAATGGGAAGCTATAAACGTTCTTTTTATTATTGTTCATTTATGCTGTACAAGTGTGCTCTCTAGCCTTTGTCACTGTCAGTCGTTCTCATTCTCAGCAAACCATAATGATAGCAATGTAAGAATGCTGAAAGGAAGCTATGATGAGTTGCCTTTGCCATCATTACTAGCTTGAGTCTCTTTCAGTCAGTTCCCTTTAAAAACTATCGATACCTACTGCAGTAACAAGCTTGATTGCATGCAAAGCACGCTTCAGTTAGTGTCGTCAAATAGTCATTACTGCTAAAACGTGAATACACATTCAAGATTGTTATGGTTTATATTGGTCACATTATCCGAACCATTAAGGAAGGGACGCCTTAATGGTAGACAGATACATACATCATCACATTGTTATATTATTTTGATGACTGCAGTTGTGCAGTGCAGTCAGCAGAGAACGAGATCTTTATATAAAAGCAGTGTGTCAGTATAAACGAACATTATATATGATGGCATGATATGGTATTGTATGGTATGAACCGGAAGGAAGTGAGTCATAAAATAGAGTAAACGAAGAAAAACAATGGAAGGATGGAGAAAAAAGGAGAGATACGTTGATAGTGCATTAGGTAATTGCCCAACGAAATGACGCTAGCACAGAGATGACAAGACCTAAGACCCAATTTACTTGGCCTTTAATCTTCATTCCAAATGCAAAAAGGAGTAACTACATTTCTGCTAATGTACCTGCGGATTTGATAACGTGCGTAACCTAAAAAATCACTTCATATTTTCCATCTTTACTCGCATGTAAATCGCCATACCGCTCAGATGTTCATATGTTTGCGTTATATCTTTTGATTAGATAATGTCAAAAAAAATTGTGTAGTATAGTAAATAGTTTTGGACTTCTCTTTCGCTCGCACACACACACTTTCATGGCCACGCGGAACGCAATGCGATTACGGAACTTTAAACAGGGTGTAACGAATGAAAATGGCAACAGGAGGTAGTAAATCTTCATCATCCTCATCTTCATGATTAGGCTGCTATCAGGAGGAAGAATAGTTTTGTCTGATAGTTATGGTCTACAGCAGTAGACTTATATATTTAAGACTTTTATAATATATTATAACTTTGTGTTTGGTAAAGTTGGAGTGAAAGATGCATTCCATATCGATGATGAAATTTCTCATTCATGTCAGAGAAAATGATGAAGTAGCTTTGAATAGAAGTGAAATGGTTTTGTTTTGTCGGAGCATTCCCAACCTATCGTATCATCAGAAAGAAGGATATTTCTGTTCACATTTTACTTTGCGGTAAAACCTGCTAACTGAGCTAACCACATTATTATTATTACTACCAAAATTAGGTTTTTGCATGGTTGAAATGTTATTCTAGCTTCACCTTCCGTAATTTATACCACACTGGATTTATGCTTTTTACAGCCAATTGTTATTACTGTTATCTGCTCTGCTCCGGACCAAATTTTATGAGCCATACTGAGAAACATATTATTATATGCATACGTATCCTGCTTCTTCTTCTCAGAAGCCTCAGCAATTTAGTCAGCCAGACTCGCTGAACTATATACGCCTTTCAACTTAACTAATTCAATCAAATGGTGTTCATTATATGAGTATTTAAAAAGAGTGCAAATGTGTTAAGCTAATACGAATGATATGGAGAAAATTACTTTGTGTAATGATTTTGCATTCAGATTGTAGAATATATATGAGTTTCTTCTCAAAAGGATTAGCACTGATGCAGCTCAATTAAGTCCTTTTATACTTTCAATCAATGAGCCTTGCTTCTGTAGGATTAGATTTGACTTCTGCAATCACATCACCAAAAAACATCAGACTAATTGACTACTTCTTATCTGACATCGCTGTGAGGATCCTATAGCCATTACATTGCCTCAGCAGCGTAGGAGGGAACCGAAAGTCATTCATGTTTTGCAAAAGAGCAATGAGTGAGCGAGCACGTATACATGCATGCTCCATGCAAGACGTGATTTGTTGGTTCGGACTTCAAACAAAATCTTAAATAGGGTTGTAAAGTAAAAGTGTAATCGTGTTCAAGATGAGCAAAAGCCATTGACTCTATGAAAATGAAAAGAAAAAAAGTATTTTTTTTTTAAATTTTAGGCTTTACTCGCCCCCTCCATTCTTTCTCGACACATTGAACTTTAGATGTGTTGGTCATCATTTTTCCTACAAGTGTCCATTCTCATTTTTTCCAGATGCTGCGCATGAAAAAAAGAACTCACTCAAGTGAAGTGAGGAGAGAGAAAAAAAAGGAAGAAATAAATCTTATAAAGAAATTAGACTCGGCAATTATTCTGCCTCGATGTTCACCCTTATCTCATCTCAGCTCATTTCTCAAATGCACATCTTCATCAGCACAGGCCTTTCCTTACTTGTCTTTTCAATCTACATGCAAATGACCACAAAAATGACCAACAAAGCAAAATAGCAAGCTATCACAAAACAGCAGGCGTCACAGCAGCTCCCCCGATTTTGTTTGTCTGTGGCCCTCATAAACTGCAATAATGCAGTGTTGCTCATCACCACTACCACATCTAATGACTATATAATAATGCAGAAAAATGCACAAAATCATCACATTATCTCTCATGATAGTAAAAGGATTTCGTTCGACCAACCATCTGCCCAAATCTATGAATGCCAGCTTTGTACACAATTCAGAGTGATATTAGTTTTTTTTGCTAACGATGATAATGATGACATAGTATTGCACCAGAAGAAATCTCCAACTAGACCATCGTTTTCCTCATAGATAGGGAGGAGGAGTGCATTGCATAATAAGCAGAAGCACACCAATTTATGTACACATCATATCATGCAATATATATAGTAGATACATGTAATAGCATACTATTCCACATCATATATTGCATTTTAGTAAGTAAAAATTGAGGTTTACTTACTTTACTCTAGTTGTACAAGAGCAAGTTTATTTTTTCAAGAGTTGGCACGATGGATTTTGAGAATAAGCTGGCTGGAATGTCTACTTTAGTGACTCTTTAGCCTGTAAAGTCACTACATGCCAAACTTCGAACACTAGTGAAACATACCTTCTTTCCCAAACGTCGGATATATTGCATGTGTGTAAAATGTAAGAAGCGAATGTGATTTTAACTTTTAAAAACTACACAAAACCGTTTTAGTTCTTTATCTATTAGTAATGTATTACGTGTAGGTCTGTGTAGGCAGCAGTTTTGTAACACATGACCGTATATTAGTCTCTTCCTCGCCAGCAATTTGCGTGTATTCATCTTGATGTTGTTTTATTCAATGTTTTGTCTTTTGTATGGGAGAGAGAAAAGAAAAATGTATGTATCTCTAGTGTAAAAGGTAATGTAATGTAAAATGTATGAGGAAGTGAGTAATTTTCGGGCTAGAGAAAATTTTTGTATTCCTCAGTTTTGCATGCTTTTTTCGGGACAGTATAAAGATTTTTGTTGAATTTAAGTAAACTTTAGATACGGAAAGATAGAGGAAGCAGAAGTTACGCATAGTATTTGGCGAACGCTTGTAACATATACCTTGTGCTCTTTAGGGTACAGCTCTCAATTCACAAAGGCAAAAGGCATTCAATACTGTGGCTGATTTGCTCATCTCATCATCAACATTATGCACATAGTACATGTTACTCCTAAACCAAACCACCATCGAATCGCACAGGTCTAAACCAAAGAAATTGGGTATTGCAACAGGAACAGTTTGTAGACGCTGTACTGAGTTACTCTTTCAGTTCTATTCGAGAAATGTGATTTCTTATGTAGTATACAGTAAATATACAACTTGATTGCTTGTAACTTTGTGTTCTTTCGTCTCTCTTCCGCCTATTTTTGGGACGTTAGTCCCTGGAAGTGCATTGCATTTAGGCCATTGCTGTCAGCTCTTTTATATGGGCGTCGTTTGGTTTGCTCGGGCGTATGTTATGGCTTCACTTCGTATCGCTGTTTCTACGTGATTGCATGCTATACGATGGCTCACCGAAATGTATAGTATAATCAGTTTTTTTTATACTGCTGAGCTTTTCGGAGGGTCGGGAATTCATTATATGTTAGCGCTGCGGTTTCGGAGGTGTAAGTATAGAGACGGTACAGTACTGCCACACAAATATCCCAGGAGGAACATTGGATTCGGATACACTGCACTGACGATGAGCTGGTGTTGAAGCGTTTGAAAAGTGATGAACAATGTTGTTAGCGTTTTGGACAAATGTACAAATGCGGATGATGTGATAGTTTATGATCCTATGAATTCGTAATTTGCTCATTTTGGCAAAGACCAAAATCCTTCAATGTGCAGTGGTGGTGGGCACACACGGGAGGATTTCGCGATGTAATAATTAATGACAAGCCTTCATATGAAAGGAAAAGGTGTAGCCCTAAACTGATGTTACTTCTCAATACTAATCTCATCCATCTCCTCCAGTCCACCCAGATGACCAACACATAGTATGAATATTTAATTTATGGGCTTAGCTTATCTCACCCGAAAAATGCATAAATATGGTATGCCGTATGCAAGGAGGAGAAACCCTATTAAATGTGTAATATCAAATCTGAAGCGTCTCATAAGCTAAAATGTCAGATTAGCCTAATGCAGCTGATTTTAAGAGCAATGGGTTGGGATTAATTAATTCAAGCTGTGAAAGACAATTTAAGATGACGTATGCTAAGGCAGACATGCGTTGGGCAATGCTGGCATGACACAGCAAGGAAGATTTAATGCAAATTGCAATAATTTAATGGGATGGATGCAACTTGCCTTTTTCGAAATTCGATGATTTGAAGGTTTTGCAGGGGGAAATTATTGATATTGATTCTGAGAAGATTTAAATTTTGGCAATCAGACGCTGAAAGGAATCGTACACTTATTGTAGTATATAAATAAATATGTAACATTCAGCAATATGTAATTACGGATTACTGAAAGCGCACACTCCCTAAAGACTTTTTACTACTTTTCCAAAGGTTTCGGTATTATTGCACATGATGATGATATTAGACACTGAAAATATCTCCGGTACTCCGACATTCATTCCGCGTCATAAAGTACAGGATTGCAGCCAACTTCTTTGGTATAATTGTTTACATTCTAAATGCCATAG
Organism: Orchesella cincta; assembly: GCA_001718145.1. NCBI lineage: Eukaryota > Metazoa > Arthropoda > Collembola > Entomobryomorpha > Orchesellidae > Orchesella > Orchesella cincta. The sequence goes on along the minus strand of LJIJ01000032.1, from coordinate 15,015 downwards.
ATAATTCCTTTCAGTCAATTGATTTATGACATTTTCTGGCCAAAAGCTGTCGTCATATGCTTAATTTGTCTGATATATTGAAAGACATTTGTCGTAGGGTGATATTATTCAGACCAGCCCATATGATCACAGTAAGTTGCTGCTTTTACTCTTTCTGCTAGCTGTATCTGTCTTTGCATTCGATTGCATTAAAGGTGATAATCAATCATAGCCATTAATACGTTTCTAAAAGGTCTTTAGGTAGTAACTTTCCGTTAGGTTTGGTGGTGAATGACGTATTCTTACGAAAGGTACACATTTTTTGCATTTATCGGATTCTTCCTCATTCCATCAACGTCACTTGACTTCGAGACGACGAGCATGTGCATTCGGAATCAATTGAACAAAACCAGTAACGACAAAAGACTGAATACATTATGTTATCATGGTCATGAGTTAATCAACTAACGAATTTTGTTTGATTATGTTGTATTCCTTCCGGAAATGTATTTTTAGATGATAAGAAAATACTAGTATTGAAATGGGGAAGTGCTGTTCCAAAATCCAAATTTTGATGTCTCATTCATATACAAGAGAATAATTCCGTAAAATTTCATTACGTAATTATTTATAAAACAATAAGATAAAGGATATACATTTTAGGCAGCTTTGTACAGCCACACTGTCACCGATTCATCATGATTCAAATTACATATTCATTAAACAGACATCATTTCATCAAGTAACCGCAGCTGCAGTTGATATGATGATACTTGTACTGCTTTCTATGTACTCAATTAACAAAGTTAATATTTGAAGAGTGTTCATGTGAAAGAAAAATGTATGAGAAGTTTTGGAAGATCATCATATCACAATGCAAACAACCTGCTACACAGTTTACATACATCATTTTTTGTGTTTGCTGATTGCTGACAATGTAGATTGCAATTTGTACACTTTTTGTAACCCCAATTTGACAAAACGTTTTCTTGGAAATGACGAATAATGCATCTGCGATCTAACTTTTTTCGAGATGAGTCAAGTGCAGCAGATATGGCGTGACATGCAATGCTGTGTGAGTAATACGGAGACATCATAAAAACTTCAATTTTTTGAATCGTCATATTTGAGACGAACAGATGCAATTTTCAATCCAATCAATATCACTTTTACTTATGGTGAAACTTGAAAATCCCACGAACTATACTATGACAAATGAACGAATGGACCGAATAATGGTTTGTGCAAATTACGAAATTACACGCATGGATTTTTTTTTGCAAAAGTCCTTCCTGAACAAAACATCTTGATTGTGTGTTACACGGAGATGAAAATCAGGTTATGCCACTACTGCATGCATAGATATTACAATGCTGAAGATTCTGATTCTGTGTTCGATAAATGTATGTAGATCTATTTTGCAAGTGGTTCTTTGAACCCTTTTAGATAGAACAATCTTATGGTTTGATGATGCCATGATATTTTATAAAAGAAAAAGAATCTAAATGTATTTTGTGGTTTCACGCTATTGTAGAGTGAGGTAAATACACAAACAAAAGTCGGAATGATGAGAGAATGTTGGATGTGTACAAATGTGAGCGACTGGCTAGAAGAACAACGGTAGTTTTTGTTGATACCACCTCTTCTTCTCTATTCTCATGTCGTGGTCGTGACAGATTGGTCACAGTCCAAGTCGAAAAATGTAACATGATGCTTTGATGCAATATTAGATATCAACAGCGTCCTCATCGTCCCATCAACACACCGGCAAACCTATTGTGTTACCTACTTCTGCGTTTTGATGGACAGTAATGTTTCACGTTTCAGAGAACCCACTTGTTGAAAAAGGCTCGAAAGCCAAAAAGATTGATATGAAAGATACATTTTTTAGAAAACAAAAGACTCTACAACAACAATGCATTGTTTTTACTATCATCGAATACTAGGCAGCCACTCATCATCATACTATTGTCGATGCATCAACAAATCAATGATAATGATATAATGAGGATGCTGATACATCGTCGTCGTTCATTTAAATGAGCATCTTTTTCAGTTTGCAGATGAACTCGAGTTTAAAGATGTAAATCATGCACTTCCGGTATTTGTAATAAGAGGAAGTGTCATATAGTCATGAGTCATGAATGAGATTCGAAATGATGAGAACATCTCATTTTGGAAAGGCAATCCATATTCCAAATTTTCAGCCTCATGACCACATTTACATGCATCAGTTTGCAGTGTATTCGTATAAAATAGCGGAACTTTTCAAACTCGAATGGAAATTCGCCTAGAAATATTTTATGTAATTTCCGCTGAAAGCGTACTTACATTCGAATGTGATCCTTATCACATTTTGTCAATCTGCACTCGTATGAAATAGCCGAGAGCTACACACAAGGTTTCATTCACGCAAATATTTGTATGCATTTATATCTTAACGGGATACTCCTTGAAGATTCATGCACACGACACACATAGGTATTCATTTTTGTAAGCCCTAAATATTCTGCATGATACACAATATAACATGGCTATTGTAAATTGTAAGAGTCACTTTAGTGAGCTGCTACATTGGTTTTTATTACACACGCACAGTAGTAAAGAGACAGTTGAACATTCATATTTACAAAACAAAAACAGATCAGACCAACTCTCAATGCAATACAATTACATGGTGCAGCTTCACTCTGCTAGCACTCAACAGCAGCCAAGTTAACAGGACAAGAAAAGAGGAAATGAGAAAAGGTTCATTGGGCGATATGGAAAATCTTTCTATTTTTCAAGCGGCTGCTGACTAAATAAGTGTGTGAGCTGTTGGTACGTTAGTTTTTCAAGTAGTAAAAATTATGGATGATTTCTATCTGTCTTTCTTTATGACTCATGAAATAGATATGGAAAAAGTTGAGAGAATTATTGTTTCGCTAGCTTAGTTAAAAAAATGTGGGTTAGTGAGATGTTCTCTTCAACAATTTTCCCTAATGCTTGCATGCAGAACCGTAAATCACAGGGAGAGAATAGAGTGCAATAACTGGTAACAAATTATTGCTTTTCTGTCTAATGTACTTTGTACCTTCACAATCTGTTATAATTCATTTGTAACCTGAATCTAAATCCTTATTGTAATTTGACCAATCATCAGATGAAATGAAACCCCAAAAAGTTGGTAACCAAAATGGTAAGCCTAGATTTAGACCAATTTGATTTTAAGGCACATAACATATATTGAAGATAAGCTGACTGACGAGTAGAAAGCAATCAAACTGTCTTAAACAATTTGTTTTGAAAATTAATTTACATGCAGAAGATATTGAGAATGAGAACTCTTCTTATTTTGGAGATCATAATAATATTGTATGCCCCGAAACAATAATAATATGTTACACAAGAGTCCTTGAGCCTTGATCCATAAACTTTGAAAAGAAAAGAAGTTAGAGGTGGTAAACGTTCCAACTTCACACTATTTTTGAACACCCAGACATTCATAATGTATGGAAAATCTCGCATATGATTCTTTTCGAGTGGAAAAGGAAACAACACAACATGTTAGTCAAGTGGCAGCGCAGTGATGAAGAACGACGATTGACGTGTGACAAGCATAATTTCTTCCCAAAGGAAAAAAACTGTAATGCATATTATGCAAACATGTAAGGCTCTTATAGTTTCTCTTACATGTGTGTTTGTTTGTGGCCACCTCGTTTCTTTTTTTCTACAAAATCACATGAAACATACCATAACGCAGTTTTTTAAACAAAAACTGATTTAAGATTTAATTTCCTCTTGAGATCCTTTTCCTACATTCAACATTTACTCTGTAATACATTACACAAGCATATGTAATTGTGAGAACGAATATATGTAATACTGTATAAACTTGAAAGAAAGTTGGTTTCTCTCTCTCTCTCATCTTCATCCATTTCATATTTGACACTTGAAGAAGTAGAATAAGCTGACAAAAGAGAATTGTGAGTAGGTGTCTTCCGCGTTTTTGTCAGTGGTGACGCGACATAAAGTAGCAAAGGGAAAGAAGAATAAAAGCGATCTAGTTTCTATTTTATCTTGAGCTGCTTGCAAAAGTTGGAAAAACATAACTATCCCACAAGTATAAGATAACATAACATTTTTGTTGTTTCTTATATTTTCGTTTGCCAAACATAATGCAGGACAGCATATCCTCCGCCTCCTTCTTTGAGTCAAGCTGTACACACGATTAGCCAAAATGAGGAGAGGTGTGAAATAGATAATAACAAAGCTAATTTTCAAAATATCTTTGTCACAAAACAGAAAACCGGACGGATTAAAAAGGAGGCTTGATCGGTCGTAACGAATTTTCTTTAAAGCACAAGACGTTTTCATGATCCATCACGAATTTTATTTTTTCCATAATATCATGTAAATTTAAGCCGCATTGTATACCGTATGCTTAAAACAATATATTCTTCACGCGAAATCACCAAAAAAATATTCCTCCTAAAAGGGTATCATGTTTAAAGAGCACGACTCTTGCAGTTCCCGAAAAAGACTTATTAAATTCGTGATCATGTCTCTAGCTCATTATAAAACCGTTGCGCTCTTGTTTCATTTCGTGGGCTCATAATTATATTATATTACTCAGAGTCTGTGTGTTGAAACAATATAATTGAGCATTTCCCTATTAGAAGTCTCTAGAACACCGTACAATTGCATTACCACAAGACTCCTCTCCAAATGTGTACAGCTGTGTGTATTTGGAAAATTGAAATTTGTGAGCTATTTTATGTCTTAACCAATTTACACGGGCTATATATCATTTATTGAAGGTCAAGTTTGGAATGCTAATTTGCATATAGTTTGTGTACGGTTTAACATAATGAGGTAAATCATCTGCAGATCCCTTTCACATGTATGAACGAGCACTGCCTAGTCATCACATCTACCCAACAGCTTGCTCATTTTCAGTTTACTAAACTCCTCCTAACCTAACTAATAAGACCTGAGAAAAGTAAACTGTTCATTTTTATCCTTCGCTCCTGTGTTGGGAAAGCTAGCAATGTTATTTTCACACAACTCAACTGCATAGTAATCACACTCACTCACTCACACATTCCAACTTCTATATAAAGGTTATATATGTATTCACATGCTAATGAGTTGCTTATTTAAAATATGTAATTTGTAATGTAGGCCAGGGTCATGAAGTCATCATTACGATTCTTTATGAGCTGGGTTGGAACGGTGGGTGCGTGAATATGCCAAACAAAATCGATTTCGGCAATATGTTGCCTATTGACTTGACGAATAATTCTACTCTCAAGCATAATATTTTGCTATATTTTAATATTTAAAGAATGTGAGAATGGCTTGTAGTTTTCCAGCTGCTGAAAATTCAAAGCTGATTGGCCTATTTGTTAATATTTTCCGTAAGATTTGGACAGGGTGATTAATTTCATATCAATGGAGATCATGTTCAGTAAGATTGATTGGCAAAGTTGGAAAGCCTCGTCTATTGTCGCAATGGTACGTGATCATATCATGTCATGAGAATGATCAATTGCTTGTCTTTCATCTTTGCAGCGTCAGCATCGTATGACAAACAACACTTTTAGAAAATGGGTTGCTTTATGAACAGCAAGACCGTGTTCTGCACTTTGTTCTATTGAAGCGGGTTCTTCTTCTTGTACATCTACTAGTGTTTCTCAATAGAGATGTCGAGATGCGTGTAAAAGAGTCATGTTTACGCTTGTTATGCAATTCAATCTCAACTCAGGCAAAGGGGAAGAGGAACGATTGACTCAAGTACCTTTTTATTACATTTCCTCATCAAATCACATCCGTTTGTACTGCTCTTTTCGATAATAAAAGGAAGTGTGAAGGATACATATAAAATACTTGTAAGGGATGACTCACCCATGTCACGATGATTAGTTTTTACATACACTGTTCAATAACTGCATTTTAATTGAAGTCTGTATTGCTGCTATGGTGCGTGCTACATATATGCAGCTACACCATACACTAACAATGCTACTTATTTGAAAGGCACTTCACGCAGTGTTAATTGTGTTCTGGGTGTTCATAAAATTGGGGTATAATGTCTTGGATTCGGTTTATAAGCGCGTTTTATAGACGCAAAAGGACTAAATTATGTTTGCAAGGATTATATAGGTAGCTCCCAAAAATGAGCATAAAGTTGCCATGGAACATGGTAATATCCAGATTTATGCTAGAGATATGAGTTATAAATAACTACTAGTCATGTTTTTGTATGCACTCATATTTCCGACATACACTGTACTCCGAGAACATCCGTTAAATCAAGATTTCAGAACTCCGCCTATAATACAAACTTTTATTAGCAAGTGAAGTTCAACACAAAATTGTACATATGAGTAAATGCATAGGTACTCAATATAGAACAGGATCGAAGAGACATCAATTTAGCTATCTCATTTGATGATCGAAGTCTTAATATATTAGTGTAGATGTCTTTTGCAGGCGATGGATAATCTACTTTGAACATAAGTGTAAGCAGTGTAAAAAAGCTTTTGAATTGGTCTTGGTGTTCGAACAGTTGTTAGCATTATATTTTTGCGGGTGAGCGTATTTATTTCTTACTCGACCAGAATTAATCTGATTTATGTGTTGTCAGCAGTATTGTTAAGCACCTTGTCGTTGTATTTATCTCACGCAGCCACGGAACGTTCCTTCGTGTGAAAGGATGTTGGTATGTTTGTGCTGTGAAAGCCGCTACTACCCATTCCACATAACTCTCAAGAAATCTGGCATGACTCAGAGAAAATATTCTATACTTTGCCTAGGAAAGATTAATATACGTATATTTGAAAGCACACACTCTCTCCGGCCATTTCATGAATGTAAGAGTTCGCCGTCTTGTAATGTGTGCGTGTGTCGGTTACGATAATGCAGTTTTTAAAGATCGCCGAGGATCTCTTCTCCTTCCCCTTACTACAAAATAAAAGAAGAAGTAGTTTTAAATAAGTTAAAAGTGCGATGCCGAGCAGTACACTGACATCAGACTAACGTCGCCACGCTGCGCAACAGTTTAAAAAGGGATTAGATTAGTACGACCGAGTTCCCATACATTCACTAATCAAAGAATATTGGATGTCTCATATATTAGTCCCAATGCATAAATAACTCCTCCCCAGTGAGCAGAGCGTGGATCTTGTAGGAGGATCCAGTCTACCAATAATAAAATACTTACGATCTCATAAGTACCGCAGAGCGTACTACAGCGCGTTAATCCTTATGCCTTGATGTTAATAGTCATCATTGATGGTCTTAACGTATCGCAAATGCCCCGTTCTAGTCCGGATGATATTGCTAGAACTTTTCAAAAAAATAACGTACTGGTTATGCCAAGAAGAAAGCATATTGTGTATTGCACACAAGGCTATGGCACACGCTACACTCATACTTTGTGACAAGGAGAGGGAGGATGATGATGATATCACCGTTGAAAATGGCAAAAAAGGTATTAAAATGGATGGGATGAAACCTAAATGGAGCAGATAGGGATGTGGATATGATCGGCTCCACTTTGAGCAAACGATAATTGTTGACGATAAAAAACCACTATATGAACTAGAGCAATAACTTAAATACGGGATTTGTCTAAAAAAGATTGGAGAAGAGGAAGACTGCTACTACTAGTAGTGGTGGCTCGTGTCTGCAATAATAGTCTGCAGTCATAAACGCAAGGACTGTAGTATGAATATGAATTTCGAAGGATGTGCTGTTTTTTTGGGGATGCTGGTGAATGTATGGATTTTGGCAGAAAATATTGTAGAAGACAGCAAGCGATGTGTTTTTGTAGAAAATGTCGGTTTTCAATCAATGTAATGTGGGTGGTTATGACTAGGCGTCAGAAATGGAGGATGCTATGGGATAAGCTGGAAAATTAACGCTCACGAATCTCCGTAATATATGGATGGAAGAAATGTACACCCAACGTTTATTGCAAATATGGTTGACTGGGATTGCTGGTACCTACATGCATACGGCGATGTCAGACAAGGAAACTGAACGAGAAGGGTAAAAGAAACATAAACCGGCAACACACGTTGACGATGACGATTATGTAATATGAAATGGAAGTCACTCAACAGTCAGCCTTCAAAGCAAATTTAAAACATGCATACAACATCATACGAAAAACGACCACTTGACAGATATAAAAATTTTGGGATTCGAATGTAAAGAAAGATGCATCATACGAACAAAGTGGAGCTCGTACTTTAATTTGAATGATGAAATGGGAAATGCGTTTTGGAAGTGCACGTTGTGATGCGGGGTGTCTGCTGTGTTGGCTAGTCAGTTTTTATTTCTGCAGACGAAACTTGTGCGGAACCGGTGAACTTCAATTACATCATCGGATCACCATGGCTGGTACACTTTTCGAGTTGGCGGATGAAATATGGCTCTCAGATGCTTCGTCGTATTTTCAGTTTTGAAATGTTATGCCGCAGACAGAGGCAGCAGCGAGAGCATGACTTGATATGATGATGTTGAAGTAAGCTTGCAACATGGAAAAGATGAGAGAAAGAGAGAAGAAGGCTTGCACTGTAAAATGCTATCATTATCCACTCCATTGCTTTCAATTTCATTTACATTAATATGTGCCTACTTACCAAACTCAATTATTGCTTGTACTTTATCATGATTGAATTTGTAGATATTGAAATTTAAATGTATTTGAAATGTAAAAACTTTTCCCGTTTTCTCCCAAATACAGACTTTTACTGCATGGTGTAATTCCCACCTCAGAAAGCAGGCACAGGAATCGAAAACATTGAGGAGGACTTCCGTAATGGCCTGAAGCTCATGCTGCTCCTGGAAGTAATTTCCGGAGAAACTTTGCCAAAGCCTGATAGAGGCAAGATGAGATTCCACAAGATCGCCAATGTCAATAAGGCTCTGGATTTCATTGCCAGCAAGGGTGTCAAGCTGGTTTCCATTGGTGCTGAAGGTGAGTAGTACTTCACTTTGATCATCGTTGGCTTTAACTTGGCAGGGCTGTATCTAAAGCTTCATGTTATGCATAAATAGAAATCGTTGACGGAAACCTCAAGATGACACTCGGTATGATCTGGACCATTATCCTTCGTTTCGCCATTCAGGACATCTCTGTTGAAGAAATGACAGCCAAAGAAGGGTTGCTCTTGTGGTGCCAGAGAAAGACTGCCCCGTACAAAAATGTCAATGTTCAAAACTTCCATCTTAGGTACTATTCAATGAGGCTCCGACAAACATTTCCGACTTTCTCCATAATTTCATACGTGACATTATCTCAAATTGGTACTTACTTTCTTCTTCAGCTTCAAGGATGGTTTGGCCTTCTGCGCTCTTATTCATCGTCATCGTCCTGACCTCATTGATTACCACAAGCTTTCCAAGGTATAAATGAACGCTTCAATAAAACATTTAAAGTTTGAAGTGATTAGTAGACCTGGAAAAGTGTAAATCAATTCACATGACTTTCTTTCTAGGACAATCCACTGGAGAATCTGAACACTGCCTTCGAAATCGCTGAGAAATATCTTGATATTCCTCGCATGTTGGACGCTGAAGGTGAGAACGAGACGTTTTTTAAATGCACAATATGGACTTTAAAATGTGTTGTCCAATATTTTTGAGAAATTGTCTGGATGTATTACATATTATGATATTTGTAAATGAAAATTCAAAAACTGTTCAGATTTAATCAACACACCAAAGCCCGACGAACGTGCTATCATGACATACGTGTCATGCTACTATCACGCTTTCCAGGGTGCCCAACAGGTAAAATTAATTGATTGTGTGGCATGAGTTCCTACTGCTGGTTTGTGTGTTTTTAAAAGTGTGTAATTTTTCCCTAAAACGATGCACCCATAGGGTTTCCACTTTAATTTTTAATGAAACTTGAGCATTAATTTATTCAATGAATTTCGAGTTGCGTGTTCTCACAGTTTGTTTGACTACATTCTCCGTATGTAATAAACCACATAACTTAACTGCATGGTGATTATTAACAGATATGGCAAGTACTGCTATGCCAGATGAGAGAGCAGTTATGACGTACGTTTCGTCCTATTACCATTGTTTCTCCGGTGCTCAAAAGGTATACAATGCTACTAACCTTGTTTTAGAGTTTGGTTTTGTTTGATTTTGATACTAATTTAGTTGGCATACGACATTTCCAAGGTTCATGATTTCTTAAACATGTTTTCCTGAAACATAGGCCGAAACTGCTGCTAACCGATCTGTAAGTACTGAAGGTGAACCAGGAAAATGAACGCCTCATGGAGGAGTATGAGCGACTTGCCAGTGATGTAAGCATACTTATAGTGGCGATTCTTATGATTTCTCAATAATTGTATAAGAGAAAGTTTTTATCTGATTGACTAATTGCTTGAACAAATTAGCTACTGGAATGGATCAGGCGAACTATGCCATGGCTTGCAAATCGTCAAACGGACAACTCTTTAGCAAACGTGCAGAAGAAACTTGAAGAGTATCGTACTTATAGAAGGGTCCACAAGCCCCCACGTGTGGAGCAGAAGGCTAAGTTGGAAACGAACTTTAACACGCTGCAAACGAAGCTACGACTTTCCAACAGGCCAGCTTACATGCCCACTGAAGGCAAAATGGTTTCGGTAAGGGCCAACTTATATTTGGAGGTTTATAAGTTTGAAAGATTTTAAGACAATACAGTCTTTACATTGCCCTTTTTGTAGGACATTGCTAATTCATGGAAGGGTCTCGAATCCGCGGAGAAAGCATTCGAAGAATGGCTGCTTGCTGAAATGATGAGGTACATTGATGATATTTTATTGAATGAACTTTCAAATTTAATTGATTGAATATTTTGGCAAGACTGAATTTCAGAATTTATCCTCAACTTTGTTTATTCGTTTAATTAGGCTAGAGCGATTGGAGCATTTGGCTCAAAAGTTCAAACATAAGGCAGACATTCACGAGGAATGGACGAAAGGTAAAGAGGAAATGCTTCAGAGTCAGGACTTCCGTCATTGCAAGCTGAATGAGCTCAAAGCATTGAAGAAGAAGCACGAGGCATTCGAGTCCGACTTGGCTGCACACCAAGACCGTGTTGAACAGATCGCAGCTATCGCCCATGAACTTAAGTATGAACATTATCCGAATATCCACTTCAGAGCTTTTAAATATATGCGTTCAGCAGTCAACAGTATAGAATGATATAATGAATACGCATCCATGTGAACACTCATTAACCCTGAATAAAATAATTTGTCCTTAGTGCCTTGGACTATCATGACAGCAACTCTGTCAATATCAGATGCAAAGAATTTGTGATCAATGGGACAGGCTTGGCCTCCCTTACTCAGAAACGAAGGCAGGCATTGGATGAGACTGAGAAGATCCTTGAGAAAATTGATACACTGCACCTTGAGTTCGCCAAACGGGCTGCTGTAAGATTATATGGATATGATATGCCTTTAGAGCGTCTATGTCATTAGTTATATACATACGAAGATTTATGGGTTTTAGCCTTTCAACAACTGGTTGGATGGAACAAGCGAAGATTTGGTTGACATGTTCATTGTTCACACTATTGAGGAAATTCAAGGATTGATTGATGCTCATAATCAAGTAAGCCCAAAATGTACATAATGATTTGCTTGGCAGCAGTATGATAAAGGAATTACTACAAATTTTAACGTTTTCGTTTGTTCCAGTTCAAGGCAACATTGGGAGAAGCCGATAAGGAATACAATGCAATCGTCTCCTTGGTCAAGGAAGTGGAGAGCATCGCTCAGAAATACCAAGTTCCCGGAGGCTTGGAGAATCCCTACACTACTCTCACTGCCAGTGTAAGTAAAAAAATTTTTTACTGACCTCTAAAACATATAGTTATAGAAATAGCATGAAGCATTCTCTATATGATATGGGAATTGACTTGCATGATTATTGCTAAATGCTGCTCAGCTGAAAGAGGAAATGGAAGTGCAGCTTCAGGTACCCTCTCCAAATTGGCTAAAATGCTACCTAATTAAAATATAGTTAGACCCCATTACATACATGATTTTACGACGTTATAAATCTAAATTCATGTGAAGTATGGACATTTTAGTAAAAGATTGAATTCAACAGCCGACTAATACTAATTGCACCTCACCTTTTACAGATCCTTACGAAGAAATGGGCCGATGTGCGACAACTCGTTCCACAGCGTGACGGAACTCTTCAGAATGAATTCAGAAAACAACAAAGTATGAAATCAAAATTTAGAATCATATAGTGGAATGAAGCCACTTTCACTTGACCTATATATGTGACTACTATTCTTTATAGACAACGAGATGCTTAGGAGGCAATTCGCCGAAAAGGCGAACCAAGTTGGACCCTGGATCGAACGGCAAATGGACGCAGTCACAGCTATCGGAATGGGATTGCAGGTAATGAAATGAGCAATTTGAGCTTCATTGTGCGATACAGACATTTAAAAGTATGCTGAGAAATTCTAAAATTATTTTATTTATAATTGTTTAGGGCTCATTGGAAGACCAGATGCAAAGGCTAAAGGAATATCAACAAGGTGTACAAGCATACAGACCACACATTGAAGAACTTGAAAAGATTCACCAGGCAGTCCAGGAAAGCATGATCTTCGAGAACAGATACACCCAATACACAATGGAAACTCTGCGGGTTGGATGGGAACAACTTCTTACGTCAATTAATAGGAATATTAACGAAGTAGAAAACCAGATTCTGACACGAGACTCTAAGGGCATTACTCAGGTACGCAGTCGTAATGAATCAGAAATGAAAAAAAAGAAAATATAAACAGAACATTACATAAAAATATTTTTACTCAGGAACAATTGAACGAGTTCAGAAGCAGTTTCAATCACTTTGACAAGAATAGGACTGGAAGATTGGCCAAGGATGAATTCAAGTCTTGCCTAGTCTCATTGGGCTATTCTATTGGAAAGGATAGACAGGTATGTAAAAGTTTATAAGAACTACGCAGTCATGAAAGTTGGCTTTCTAAAATGAAAGTTGCTCACTGCCTTTCTCCAACAATTTTAGGGAGACATTGACTTCCAGAGAATCATGGCAGCTGTAGATCCCAACAACTCAGGAGCAGTAACATTTGATGCCTTCCTTGACTTCATGACACGAGAATCGACAGATGTTGATACTGCTGAGCAGGTTATCGACTCTTTAGAATCCTTGCCGCAGATAAGGTAAAATATTTTGCAATGATGAAAGCAATAATTTATGTGTCAGCATTGCAGATGAATTAGATAGTAATTTTCAAATACTAAATTGTATTTCTTACAGCCATACATTTTTACCTTCTATCTGCGGCAAGGATTCTAAAAGGAGCTCGATAACCTTGTCAGCAGTATTTCTAACATCTGTCGATTTCTCGTGTCTAGTGAAGTTCAAGAAGCTTCAAAGTTATTCTTCGCTTGAGTTGTTGGATCTGATCAGCTGCACATGATGCTCTGGAAGTTCAGATGACTCTCCTCTTAATGTGGAGAATAGCATGTGAGCCAACTTTTCATTTTAGAAGCCATATACTTTCATGATCTGCTGCAGTTGCTTTATAGACTTTTACATATCCTGTCTATCTCTTTCCAATAGTAATAGTCCCAAATGATGACTATGGCCTAAGTACTTGAATCATCCTTTGGTCCAAATCTTCCAGTTCCTTTCTTGTCAAAAGTATTGAAACTGCCCTTCTAGAAACTCGTTCATAATGGTTCATGATATAATATTTTTTTATGTAATGTTGCTGTTTTATTTTTTCTTTTTTGTTCGTCTTGAATTCCATTACGACTGTACTCCGGTAACTCTGCAGTAATGCCTTAGAGTCTCGTGTCAGAATCTGGTTGTTTCTACTTCGCTGTTAATATTCCTATTTATTTGACGTAAAGAAGTTGCTTCCCATCCAACCCGCAGAGTTTCCATTTGGTATTGGGTGTATCTGGTTCTCGAAGATCAGCTTTTCCTGGACTGCCTGGTGTAATCTTTTCAAGTTCTTCAATGTGTGGTCTGTATGCTTGTACACCTTGTTGATATTCCTTTAGCCTTTGCATCTGGTCTTCCAATGAGCCCTAAACAATTATAAATAAAATAATTTTAGAATTTCTCAGCATACTTTTAAATGTCTGTATCGCCCACATATGAAGCCTCAAATTTGCTCATTTCATTACCTGCAATCCATTCCGATAGCTGATGACTGCGTCCATTATGCCGTTCGATTCCAGATGGTCCAACTTGGTTCGCCTTTTCGGCGAATTGCCTCCTAAGCATCTCGTTGTCTATATAAGAATAGTATTCACATATATTAGGTCAAGTGAAAGTGGCTTATTCCACTTATATTGCATTTCTAAATTTGATTTCATACTTTGTTGTTTTCTGAATTCATTCTGAAGAGTTCCGTCACGCTGTGTGAACGAGTTGTCGCACATCCGGGTCCCATTTCTTCGTGAGGATCTATAAAAGGTGAGCGTTGCAATAGTATTATTTCGCTGTTGAAATCAATCTTTTACTAAAATGTCCATACTTCACATGAATTTAGATTTATAAACGTCGTAAAATCATGTATGTAATGGGGTCTAACTATATTTAAATTATGTAGCATTTAGCCATTTGGAGAGGGTACCTGAAGCTGCACTTCCATTCCTCTTTCAGCTGAGCAGCGTTTAGCAATAATCATGCAAGTCAATCCCCATATCATATAGAGAATGTTCATGCCTATTTCTATAACTATATGTTTTAGAGGTAGTAAAAATTTTTTACTTACACTGCAGTGAGAGTAGGTAGGGATTCTCCAAGCCTCCGGAATTGGTATTCTGAGCGATGCTCTCCACTTCCTTGACCAAGGAGACGATTGCATTGTATTCCTTATCGGCTTCTCCCAATGTTGCCTTGAACTGAAACAAACGAAAACGTTAAAATTTGTAGTAATTTCAAATCAAACTGCTGCCAAGCAAATCATTATGTACATTTGGCTTACTTGATTATGAGCATCAATCATCCTTGAATTTCCTCAATAGT